>OW679194.1:111967151-112307181 GCA_940337035.1 Agriotes lineatus
AAAAAACAAACGATTTATATATAAAACGGTAGTTGAGAGCATTGCCATATATGGGAGCAAAATGTGGGAAATAAACGACAGAAATAAGTCACGTTTATTAATTATTTTTCCGTGTTTAAAAAACGACAGTATAACACTTTTTTTCAAAAATAGAAAGGCAATTTCTATGACTATTCAATTCACCTGTCATCTGTCAAAAAGTAACCAATGAAAATCCAGAATTCTGACGTTTCTTGACCAATCAAAAAAATATCAGTGGATATATCTTCCTAGAAGGTATTCAAGTGACTATTTTTAACAAATGCTATTTTTATTAGAAAAAGTCAATATTAGTGTTCTGTTACTATAGAAATTGCGTAGTTTGTTGCTAGATTTACTGAAAACTAATTTGAAAAAGTAGTTTGGTTCATTAAATAGTCCCTCGAATACCATTCTTAGTCAAAGTTAAGTAGATTATTTTTGCGGTGGTATCACTACTCATGTCCATTGCCCTTTGGATTAGGACTCGTGCTATCGCACTCGTCCTAATTGTACCAAAGCGCAATGGACATTCGTGACACCACCGCAAAAATAGTCGACATAACTTTGACTACTCATGGTATTATAAGTGAATATTTTCAAATTTCTCTTATTGTTAAAGAATTTGTCAGGTGCAATCTAAGCTTGCATAAGTTGTATCTTGATATTTTTACTGTTTTAGTTTTCTATGAAGGCGATGGTACTATGTAACATAAAAAGAAGTCAAAAACTCCTGTATGGTTTTAGTCTCAGATTTGTAGTTCCCGAAATACACCGTATTCAAGTTTATGTTATAAGCAAAATTCAGACCCGACTTGAAAATTTGAACACACTGTATTTGGGAAACTATAGATCTAAGGAAAAAACTCTACAGAAGTTTTCGATTTCTTTTTATTTACAATGTACGTCCAGAAACCACATGGCCAAGTAGTTTTATATATTTATGTAGCATTATTACATATTTTCTTACAACTTACCTTGAGAAGGTGTCCACTTAAAATTACACGAGCGCATCGTGGGTCTTGTGGATCAAAATTTTCACTTTTACAGTAATCTGATTGAGCCAGAGATGCCAATACAGTACAGCGGTTGTCTTTCTAAAACAGTTACAAATAGTAGAACTAATTAATACATTTTGTTCTATAATTAACTGAAGTATTAATTCTATATATTTTGGGAAGAATTAGATGTTTTTGTATGTTTATTATGGACATGTCTGTCTTACTAGCATTTTGGCGAGACTAAGGGGTTCCAACATTAGTAAAGGGGTCCTTGATATGCTACACATTGTAGTAACATAGAACCCACAGTTTTATATGTCTTCCGAAAAATGACATTTTTTTGAGGTCTCTTATAATTTTTTATTTTTAACAACTTCACCAAACCAAGGTTTGAACTCACAACCCTTGAATTAGTAGTCAGGATGCTATTTTTGTTATTTTATTAATTATTCAGTTTACCACGTGATACAAGATGTTAAACCAAATATAAAAGCTTTGTTGTACTTATAACAAAAAATAACGAGCGATTTTTAAAAACCCAATTGCAGCAGCCCTGGATAGCCTGAATCAGTTAGTACTACTGAAGTGCATTGTCAGTCTATGTCAAATTCGAAATTTGCAGGTTAGGTTTTGTGTCAAATGACAACAAAACCCATACATTTTTACTTCTATATTGCTAGATCCTATGAGTGGGGAGGTCACAGCGTAAGTGAGACAGACAACCAACTCTTCTACAGACTTGGTGAGCTGCGCGCAAGCGTTGTTCAGCGAGGTGGGGAAGTCAATCTCATGGTCAAGTTTAAAATTCGCTTCTAAAGGCGGAATTTGAATTCTCAGGCATGCGCACGAGACGGGTAGTGTTCAGAGTGAGACTATGTCGGCGCCGTAATGTTTTCGCCCATTCCCAGACCCTACTGGCAATATAGAAGTAAAAATATATGACAAAACCTAACCTACTAACCTCGAATTTGACATAGATAGACAATGCACTTCAGTAGTGCACACTTACGTCAATAATATAATATTACAAATTATAAAGTGGACCTGAATAATTTGATTATGTAACAGAATTAACTAGTGCATCAAATTGTTTTAAGTTATACATATTAGGGAATTGGTTCCTTTTCATACACCAACTCTTTAAAATTATTAATCACATCACACAGCTAAAAGTAATACTTTAATAACAAGTTTGTTCTTTCTAAATACAAAAATAACGAAAATATTTATGAGAAACCAAAATAAACTTCTTTTCATCTTTCAAACTGGTCTTGTAGCCACATTTTTGGCCTGAGCACGGAACTTGTGTCAGCTCTGAAATATGTCGACAATGCCCACTTTTTAAATTTATGTAATAAACTTTTGTGCAGATGACCAGGAAGTGTTTCGTGTGGTTTAACTTTCCAACTCTACTATTAGAAGCATGGACTACTATTTGTTTTTTTCTGAGTAATGTTTATTATATATTTTCATTTTAAAAAGCTAAAATTTCTTGCTTAATTATTATCGATAAAAGTTTTTTTTTAATTACCCACGCCGTTAAAAGAAAACCAGATGAATAAATAGAATATAGGGGATTCCTTAGTAGATTTCTACATCTTCAAATAAATAAAACATATTTTGGAAGAGGCTTTATTAATAATATACTTACTTCAATATCTTTACCAGACAAGTCCATTTCTGTCATATAGAGGTATGGCACTCCGGTTCCTTTAGTAATGGGTCCATCACTCATCGATTTAAGATTTACAAATGGATAAGTCTTGATTGAATCTAATGTTGAAATAGTTGAAATGGATACCCAGTCTACAAATACACATAATTTCTTTCATAATTATGTTTTATTTCCATTATCAAATCCTACAAACAACAATGTGCATAACAGATGTTTCCGCAGTAGAATCAATAAATTGAATCGCTTATTTATGTATTAAGAATTTGAACAAAGTGTGAGTACAGTACATCATCAAAAAGAGGCAGGTCGTCCTCCAACTTCCGTCACCAATGAAAAAATTGCTGCTGTTAAATTGATGATTAAAAAGGACAATAAAATTACGTGCGCAATGATAGATCAATATCCTAGATTGGATCCTCAACTTGTGGAACTATTATAGACTATCACCTCTTTTTAAAAAAATAAGTTGATTTATTTCTCACAAACTCACAGACTTTCAACAATGAATTGTTAAATACTGGCAATCATCAAATTATTTCTAAAATTGTGATAGGTGACGAAACATACATACCTATCCGACAAGAGATTCGGATGTGGATTCACAAAGATGACGAAACACCAATCATTCCCAAACTACAAACATGTATGAAAAAGTTACTGCTAAATGTTATGTGGAAATATGTTTCTTAGAAGTGTTCAAGAACCTTCCCAAGAGGCGAATGTTGCTCCTACATGATAATGCATCTTTGCATACATTAGCTCAAACAGCAAAATAAAATCAAGACCATCGAGCACCCCCCCACCCCCCCCGCCCTACTCTCCTGAATCAGCAATGTATGATGTTTAGCTGTTCCTTAAACTTAAAAAGAGTGTATGTGGTCGAAAATGTCATCAGAGGAAGAGTATGTTGTATTTTAAAAGCCTTTTATCTTCATCAGTGTTGTTATAGACTATTAACCAAATTAATTTTAGTATAGTTAAGAGATTCATTACCACACTCTTTTTATATAGAAAAATGCATTGAACCAGAATTTATTGATGAAAATAAAATACGTTTGCTTATGGAACTTAACGAGACTCGTTTGATTACCACAAAACTCTGCTCGCTGCCTCGTTTTGGCAATCAAACTAGTTTCGTTAAGATGCTCATAATAATCAAACTTGTATTGTTAATATCTATTAATGGATGCCTGATTGTTAGCTTTTACTGAACAGAAGGAAAGAATGATTAAGTGTATTAATGCCACAGGGAACTACTTTGAGCATATTTCAAATAAAGTTTGAAAAACGAAACAGTTATCCTTATTCTGAATACATATAGCTTGATCCCCCTGTGAGTATATTTTATACATAATGGAATACAAATTTTATATTCAAAAAAATAATTAAAATGAAAGAAAAAAGCAGCTGATTAAATTCAATAAAACTTAGGATGGTTTTTAAAAAATGAAAAATTGAGTTGTCTGCTGTAGGTTAATCCAATAATCAGCATTCTATTAATAATTAGTTGTAAGTATTGCAGATAAAATGTACATTTTTTGTTTGAATGATATAAGAAAGTTACACATTAACTAGATGATGACCAAAGTTCACTATCACAGTTGAGAAATAATGATATTAAAATTTCAAGGTCTCATTCTCTAAAATTGATATAAAATATTTATATTACTTGCAAAGTACAAAGCAAGAACTTCTAGCACTAAAAACATTAAGTAGAATTTTTGCCTCAGATCTGCAGTTTTTTTATAAAACAGTGCTAAAAAGTTGAATAAAAGTTTTAAGAGCTGTTGAATTTGTAGTAATGGTAGGTATGTTTTTACTTTCTCGCATACGGTAGTATAGAGAAAGTATTGTAATCGTCAAAAAAATCGACTTCGAGATTTTGACGAATCTTGACGTTTTAGACCTCCTAGAGTCCGAAAAAACCATTTTTCGAATTATGTCTGTGTGTGTGTATGTGTGTGCGTGTGTGCGTGTGTGCGTGTGTGTGTGTGTGTGTGTGAACACGATAACTTAAAAACGAAGTAAGCTAGACCCTTGAAATTATGTACAGTCATTATTTAAAATTTGTAGATTCCTGTCAAATTTTGAGCGAAATCGATTAACCGGAAGTGGCACTTTACCTAAACAGGTAGCGGTACCTATTCAAGTGAAGTACCAGTTTGCTTCGAGATATTTGAACAAAATTTTGTACATACATTTCTTATGTACAAAAACTACCAGATATTACATTTCAGCATGATCGGTTAACCCGAAGTGGCATTTTACCTAAACAGGTAGCGGTATCCATTCAAGTAAAGTACCAGTTTGCTTCAAGGTATTTGTACGAAATTTTGCACATACATTTATTATTGAGAAAAACTCCCAGATATAAAATTTCAGTATGATAGGTTAACCTAAAGCGGCACTTTACCTAAACAGGTAGTGGTTACCTGAAAATGTAATTTTATCGCTGTATGTATACAGCCTGTTCAAAATTAAGTGTGCACTATTGCTATCTCGGTTGCTATTATAGCTACGAAGTTGGTTAAATTAGTAAAATAGTAGCATATTTCGTTCCGATTAAAATGGCGCAAACAAAAAAAACAATTGAGCTTCGGGTTTTTGACATATGTCAAAAAATGCATTTTTAAAAAATGGAGCCCCCTGTATATTTTGACGTCAATCGATAGCCAATCTTCTTCTGAACAAAAAACATCTTATACCCTACTATCCTAAAGTTAATAACAATGGAGATATACGCCCGTTCAGAATTAAATGTGCACTATTGCTAACTTGCTTATTATGGGAGCTACAACGTATTTAATTTTGACCAGGCGTATATCACCATTGTTATTCACTTTAAGATAGTAGAGTATAAGAAGTTTTTTGTTCAGAAGAAGATTGGCTATCGATTGACGTCAAAATATACAGGGCGTTTCATTTTAAAAAAATGCATTTTTTGACATATGTCAAAAACCCGAAGCTCAATTGTTTTTTTGTTTGCGCCATTTTAATCGGAACGAAATATGCTACTATTTTACTAATTTAACCAACTTCGTAGCTATAATAGCAACCGAGATAGCAATAGTGCACACTTAATTATGAACAGGCTGTATACATTGCAATAAACTTTTCAAATTTGCTAGAAAACAAGGCGAATGCGAGAAAGTCTAGGGGAGCACACTCCCGATTTTTTTTAAAAGCAAGCGGGTAACAAAAGCCTTAAAATTATAAGATGATGTCACATTATAAAATCACGTTAGTTAATTTTAAGCTTTTAAACATAATCTGTTTTACCAAAAATTCCACTGCTCTCAACACTTTTCCTTTAATTTTTAGCACTATTTTATATGAGAAGACCAATCTGAAGCAACAATTTCAAAAGAGTTGTAGAGTTCTGTTTGTTACAATGTACAGTGCCAATAATATCGGGTACACCTAAATATAGTATGATAAAAAATTATTTTTATCTAGTATGGCCATGGAATACTTCCTAATTTATGAATGGAACTACATTTATTCTTAAATGTCAAACGTGACATTTGCTTTTTAAGTGACTTCTAGTTGCATTCATAAATTAGGAACTACTCCATAGCCATACTGGATGAAAATTATTTTTAATCATAGTGTAGATCTCGTGACAGTATTATTTTAAAAGTTGAGTTTACATTGGAAAAACATAGGCGCACCCAATTTTTTTGGCTACAACTGTACCTTCAGAATCCACAAGATCAACTTAAGAAACACCCTGGATATCAGTTAGATTAAGTAACAAATACGTAAAAACTCATTTGTATTCAAAAATAAACTTAGGTAATACTCTTTCTATAATCTCTTGCTATAATAAAGAAAAACGTATAATATCAGTCCTTCTCAGGACTAACCAAGAACACCTGAAGACGGAAGTAGATCAAAAACTCCCGAAACGTTGTGTAATTTACACCCTAGACAGTGGAAAAAGTCCGAAAAACATCATAATAGACCACTGACAAAAAATGACATTCAGAGAACAACATGATGAAGTCATGTCATGCATTAAATCATATGGCTGATAACTGACACTGGTGACACTGTAAGTCTATGTCAAATTCGATGTTAGCAGGTTAGGTTTTGCGTTAGTCTGTGTCAAAACTGACGCAAAACCTAACCTGCTAACATCGAATTTGACATTGACTGACAATGTCACCAGTGTCAGTTATCAGCCATATGATTTAATGCACGACATGACTTCATCAGTTCCAAAGCCGACTAGACCACAAATTCTAATGAACACCCGTTATTTATAATATGCATTATATCTTCTTTCATTTGTTTTCAAATAGCATACTTCACACATCTTTTTATAAATGGAAGCTTACCTGAATTATGAATAACATATCTTCCCATTAGTGCAGCTTGCCATGGTTGAGGAGGTACTGATTCAATCAAAGTGAAACCATTTAAAGATACAGTTGTAATTGTTAAAACTAAAAGACCAGATAATAGAACCATCGTGATTTTCTAGAAAAGACAAATAAAGTATGATTAAAAATTATTTTCATCTAGTACAATGGCGGACAATAAATTTAGGCCAGCCTGTCATTCGCTTGGCACTGTTTATGTTGGTGGCACTGTACGTCTATGTCAATTTCGAATTTACAGGTTAAGTTTTGCGTCAGTTTTGACACAAACTGACGCAAAACTTAACCTGCTAACCTTGAATTTGACATAGACTTACAGTGCTACCAACATAAACACTGCCAAGCGAATGACAGGCCAGCCTAAATTTATTGTCCGCCATTAATACCTATGGCTATGGAATAGTTCCTAGTTTATGAATGTCGCTATGTTTATACTTAAATGATATAGCCCCTCTATTTACAAATAGTAGCAACAACCTTTGATGTTGCCGCTGGATCAAAATCACGTTGGTATCCCTAAAGTCCCTAGCATATTTAAAAATTGACAAAGAAGTTGCATAATTAATTAACCTGTCACATTGACATTTGTCGTATTTTTATTCTTTTTTCTCTTCGGCGGCTAATTCGAAGTTGAGGACGTGGAAATTCCAGGGTGTTGTGTCGACTAGTGTAAAAATAGTGGCAGAAAAGGATTTCAGCTATTCAGATCTGTTATTTTTTCACTGTTTACACTGAAATTTTAAATATCCCGCAGTTGCTTGTACCGTTTAGTAACCTTTTGTATTTTCATGTTTGCATCAGGTTTGCTCCACGATGTCGCTACTATTTGTAAATAGAGGGACTATATTAAATGACAAACTTGACATTCGACTTTTAAGTGAGTTATAGCTGCATTCATTAATTAGGAACTATTCCATAGCCATAGTAGATAAAAATAATGTTTGATCGTATTATATTATTGATATGTAAACTGTTCTTAAATATCCTGCTCCACAAATGAACTGGAACATTTGCATATATTGGTGGAATTTTTAAAAATATTTGCCAAAAGGGCAGTCATGGGCTTTTTGGTAACCTTTCATGATTGTGTCACTATGAAAAGCATTTCTTTTCATAATTTGGTTTAAATAAAACTAAGTCCATTAATAAAATATTTCATTTGAAAATTTTGAATTTTTCCCAAATGTTGATTTTTAAACGTTCCGAAGAGACTCAAAGAACTATTAATTTCCTTTTTTTTTGTGATTCCTCTTATTTTTGTGAAATATTGGTTTTTTTATTATTTTTTAATTTTATGAGTATGATTTTATTAATTCTTCAGTGGATATTTGAGGATAGTGCAATTGAATATGCTTAATATGAGTATGCTATAAAACAAAAGCTTTTATATATATATATTTCATGACGTAATGTAACAAATACAATTTTTATGGGTGGTCCAGTTCATTTGTGGAGCAATATAATATAATACATTATAATCATAGCTATTAAAAGAGAAAAACACAAGCTTAAAACATCTGTAGTTACAATACAGTCTGCCAAAATAAGATGATAATAGCAAAATTTCTTATTTCCAAATACTTTCTACTAATTTGCTTAATATTAAGTGTTTAGAATTTATTTCCAATAGGTAGCACTTAGACAGTAGACTATAAACCTTGTCTGTATGACATTCAAACTGACGCTCCTAATGCTATCATTATGACTTGCGAGCCGATAAAATACTGTTTGACAATCCCGAGCCTAAATGTACTACTTTACTCCTCATTTTCAAAGATTAAAGTGTTATTTTAATCTCCCATGTATTAGATAGTACCTATATTGTACACTAAGGGAGTAAAGTAGATACATGATTTTCTAGCATCACGTGAGCAGAGAAAATGCACTTTACTCCAAGGTGCACAATGAAGTTTTTGTTTTAACGATTGGTTTTATTGAATGAATAAATGTATTGTGTTCGAAAAACAATAAAAAATATACGGTACCCCCCACCCAAGAAAAGCGCCCTTCCTTGCTTTCCAAGAATACTTCGATACTCAGCATCACTCCGTTTCGCTAATACAAGTAATTGCTATGAACCAGTTAGGTATTTATCCAAAAAAAAAAAAAAAAACAAAAAAAAAATTTTTGCCGACGACCATAGTTCAAAAGTTGATGTTGCCTTCATTTTCGGAGGACCTATCGTATGAAAACGATCCAAGACTTCAGGAAGGTTCCTGGCGACCGGAATCGTGTACACATACGAACATACATCCCCCGCACAGCACGTTTAGGCACCCCCCAATACGGGGGATTGATCTAGTGGGCTGGGATCTTCACCAAAAGATCCGCACCGCCGAGACGGAGATTTGATATAGTGGGTTCATTAGTCGGTTGGCTCGAATTTTAGAGATATTTGACTCAGAGTGGTTTTCGATATGAGGGAATTTCAATACTTCGTACACTTCGTGTCGAAGTAAAATTATTTATTATAAACCTAGTTTTATTTTTGCTGTTTGCAGAAAATATCGATGCTACCCTAGTAACATTAATATTTAGACTCATGATGATTAAAGAAAAACTTTGTTGATTGCAACCAATACCAGATTGTTAAATACTAAATCTATTGTATGTTAATGTTGCTCTTTCTTATACATCAGTGATTACTAGATTTCATAAAGAACTAAGGATTGTACAATATTAAATGTTGGTAAAGTACTTGTTAAAAAACTGGTGATGTTTCTAAATGAGGTAAAACTACAAACATTAGTGAATCATCACTTAGTGCTAACAAAGTAAAATAATTATTGTGAGTACTTACATCTGAACACTCACACATGAACAGCTAATGACAATTTAAAGCTCTATTATCACAACTGCGGACTAAATGAATCTGATTAACAGGTCACTGAGGCAAAGGTCATATACGTAGTTTGTATAAATAAAAATATTGACATATCTCAAGCTGTGACATTGTTTAAACAATTAAAAGCAGAACTTGTGCAAAGATTCAATATTATTCAAAATGAGCTGTTATGAACCTGTTATTAATTTCAAGGACATATATTCTGCTATTTATCATTTGCCATTAGCCCATATAAAATCCCAGTTCTTGGACAAGGGCGTCCTCCAGGTTTTTCCACTTTTCTCTATCCAATACTGTTTTCATCCAGTTCCCTCCGGCAATGGCTGTAATTCCGTCTTCCTAACGAGTTTTTGGATGACCTTTTCCCTTTTGTGTACATTAGGCTTTGATGGAGTTATCTTTTCAGTCCGTCTCTTCAGCTTAAGTCTCCTCCTATAGTGTTTAACGTCTTTTGTTTGAAATCGTTTTCTTATGTCAGCAACTTTTACACGTTCACTAAGTTTTATTTTAAGTATCCTTCTCAATATTTTGTTTTGAGTGATTTGAAGTTTTTAAATTAACTGTCCTTTACTGCCCATGTCTATGCATCATAGCTTAAGGTTGAAATTACACACTGGTTGAATACTTTACTTTTTAATTTTGTTGATGTGTTGCTCTTTAAGACAGCTTTAGGGACCAGAATTTTTGCTTTGTATTTCCATATTGCCTTGTTTCCAAAGGATATAGTTTTTCCGAGATAAACAGCACCTTCTGAATGAATTTCTTGACTGTCTAGCATTACTTGGTTTCTGCTGTTATTAGTAGAGCAGTTGGAACATATTTTCTCAAAAGAGTTTTTAGCAAATAAAACGACACTGTCTGCAAAATGTAAGTTTAATAGAAAGGACCCTGATATGTTTATACCCTTGTTTTGCCGATTTAGTTGGTTTTATAAGTGATCAAGAGTAGTGTTGAACAAATCTGGAGTCCTCTCCGTAATTTGAATTGAGCGCTATTCCGTTCTAATTCTATAAAAGTAGAATTATTTTTTAAAAATTGTTGAATAATTTTGATATACGTATTTGTCATCTATTTTTTGTTGTCGTAAAGCTACTATGATAAATATTTGTTCAATGGAGTCAAACGCTTTTTCAACGTTGATTAGTCCTATGTACCTACAGTGGAATGTTATATTCATTATGTTTTTCTATTAACTGACTAATTGCCTGCATGCATTCGATGGTGGAATAACCTTTCTTGAATCCAGTTGTTCTAGTTGATGAGTTTTTTCTAGATGTGCATATATGCGTTTCTGAATAATAATGGTGAAGACTTTCTAGATATTTGAAATCAAACTTATTGGTCGATAATTTGGATTTTTTTCTTTTTCTCCCTTTTTATGTAGTAAAATTATCACTGGTTTTGTCCATTATCAGGTAATTCAACCTCTTCTAATATGTTGTTAAATAAAAAGGATAACTGATGAATTGTGTCTTCTAATCCTGCCTTTAGCGTCTCATTTGTGATGTTATCTTTTCCTGTTGTTTTTTCTTTTTAAGTTTGCGAATGACTGATTGGATTTCAGATTTTTGTATTAATTGTAGGTCCCTGCTTCTCTGTGTTTGGTTCTTGGTTTTTATGTAAATGGAGCAACATAAATGGAGCAAAACAAACTATAAAAGTCCACAAAGAAAATAGTAAAAAGAAGAAAAAACAGTTGCGTGGTGGTCTCAGCCTAAGCAGAGCTTGTGCGCCAAAACCATAGAGGCAACAAAATTAAAACACCGCCTCTTTCAAATTAATCTTAAAGAGTTTGAAAAAAAATTAACTAAAAAATTCAAAAGTTATGGAAAAAAAAGGGGGTTATTTACTATTTGCTATATTTTACTATATTACTATTTACGGAGCTATACAAATTTTATTCGAGAAGGACTAAAAAAGCAGTCATATCGCGCTGTAACAATTCTTCTACAAGATGCTTTCGAAATAGTCGCACCGGTTTTATTGAAAGAAGATTTCTGGGTAATAAATTGTAAAAACGTGGAGCTAAATAAGACGCGCTTCTTGTTCCAATTGTCTTTTGGGCATTTATAGTAGCTACGCACTGATTTGTAACATTTCTTGTGACATAACCATGACAAATAAACTGTTTTGGTTTGTCGTGATATCTGCATATAGCTGCTATCATATGTAATTGTCTGACCGTGCATACACGTGCTTCTAAATATAGTGAGTGAGTATCATATCTGAAAGGTTTGGACAGTATAATTTTCAATATAGTATTTTGTACGGTAGCTAACTGTTTGAGAGTTGTATTGTACACCCCACCCCAGCCAATAATACCATATTGGAGCAGGGATTGTACTAAAGCATAGTATATTATTTTCAAGTCCGCAGTTTTTAGAAATGATTTTAGTTGTTTAAATAGATAGACAAATTTTCTTATTTTTTTAGTAAGTTCATTTATGTGCAAATCCCATCTGAAAAAACTATCTATAGTTATTCCTAAATATTTCACATTTGTAGTAACTTTTATATTCAGATCAGAATTGCTAATTTTTATAATACTATATAGCGGCAGATTGTTTTTATAAGACGTAAAAGGCACACATTTTGTTTTTTCAGCGTTTAATGTAAGCAGATTCAGATCTAACCAAGTTACAATATTCGCTAGTTCCACGCTTATTTTTGTGTAAAGGTTTTGCCACGAATCACCAGTAAAATATAAAACTGTATCATCAGCGTAAGTAATAATGTTGTATTGATTTTTTGCATTTAATAAGTCATTTATGTAGATTATAAACAATACTGGTCCCAGTACACTCCCCTGAGGCACTCCATATTCGCACAGAACTTTCTGGCTGTATGCTGCACCAACTTTTACTTGCTGCATTCTTTTTGACAAATAAGATTTAAACAAATGAAAACCAACACCTCTAACACCCATCCTTTCCATTTTTTGCAGAAGAAGATTGTGACTCACAGTATCAAAAGCTTTGGCTAGGTCTAAAAACACCGCTGCTGAGACGTTTGACGAATCTAGATTCGCATATATTTTTGAAGTTAATAATTGAATTGCATCTTCAGTGGATTTTTTTTCTCGAAAACCAAACTGATTATTTGATATTATGTTATTTTTTTCCAAAAACGACATTAGCCTGCGTTTTATTACCTTTTCTACAATTTTTGTTATGTTCGTGAGTAACGCTATAGGACGATAGTTTGTTATGGTGTTTTTACATCCAGTTTTATATATAGGTATTATTACTGCAACGTTTAAGACATTAGGAAAAATTCCACTGGAAATGATCAGATTACTTACTTATATGTTGAAGAGGATCAGCAATGAGATATTTTATTTGTTTTAGATTCTCAGCAGTGATGTTATCCAGGCCAGCAGCTTTGCCTGCTTTTAAGGTGTCAATTTCATTTATTATCTCCTGATTTGTCACAGGGCTAAGGTAAAGTGTACTGGAATTCACAGTATTTGGTAATTCATTACATATTTTACTTTTGTTTTTGTTGATAAGAATGTTTGCCATACGATTTCCTATACTACAATAATGTCTATTAAACTCATTTGCTATTTGATTTTCATCTTGTATTTCTATACCGTTTTCCAATACTATACTTTTAATTTCCATATGTTTTTTTTATCATTTAAACTTTCTCTAACTGTATTCCATAAGTGCTTTGAGTCATTCGGTGACTGCATTATTTTATTTTTATAAAATTGCGACTTTGTTGTTTTTATGCACATTTGTAAAATATTTCTATAATTTTTATAATAATTTCTGAGTTCTACATTACATTCATTTCTCAGTACGCGTTGTTTTAAGGCATCATGAATGTTTATTGATTTTATTAAGTTTTGCGTAATCCATTGTTTACGCTTTTTCATTTTCGAATTAACTGAATTATTGTTTTTTACTTTGAGTGATTTTTGTTTGCACGCTTTTAGAGTATCAATAAAGGTTTCTGTAGCAATATTTGCGTCCTGCTCATTTAATATACCGTCCCATGACAAAGAGTTAACTAAATTAAAAAATCTTAAGCTATCAAATATTTGTGAGGTTGATTGTGGATTAACCTTTCTAGGACGTTCAAAAATTAAATTCTTTATACTAAAAATTACAGTGTAATGATCAGTGATATCAGTCCGCAAAATTAAACCAAAAATATCAGAAGACTTTTGCCGTGTTTTTTATAAAAACGTGATCTAAGCATGATTTCGTGTCATTAGTTACTCTTGTGTATTTGTTGATTACAGATTTGAAACTGTGGTCAGACATCACATTCAGATAATCACTTTCTGTTCGATCAGTTTTTAAAATATCAATGTTTATGTCTCCAAGAAATATTTCATTGTTCTCTCTACATTCCGGCAAATAAAGGCGCAACTGTTCTATAAAATTTTGAACTTCAATATTATGGCATCTATATACTGCACTGATACCATACTTTTTATTGAGCTTTTCAAGTTTTATTCGAATTACACGAGTTTCTAAAGAGTTTATTGTTGTAACACCAGCATTTAAATTATTTTTAACAAAAATTACTACGCCATCATTTCTGTTTATACTTCCATTGTTATAATGTGTTGAAAAGCCGTCTATATTAAAATTATCAACAATAATTTGAAATGTTTCTGTTAAGACAATGACATCTAAATTTTTTTTATCTAATGAATGCAATAATATTAAAAATTCGTCAAAATTTTTTGCAATGCTACGTATGTTCAATTGCAATATACTGATCTCATTATGTTTTAATAACTCCTTACATTCTAACTTATTATCTAAAACAATATTTTCAAAATTATCATATTCGGCAAGTTCTTGTTGCAAATTTAGGTTTAAATTAAAATTGGCCATTTTTAAATTTCAATTAATTAACAGAAATCGTGTTACATAAGATTTACCTTTCTTTATTCTGCCGCACTAAAACGTTGAAGGTAAGAACACGTATTACAGCCGACGTATCACTGCAACGCACAAAAAGTTCTCCATTCTTAAACCAAACATATTTAAACACTTTCTTATCTTTATTCGCACCATCCATTTCCTTTTTCTGCCGTGCCTCATAAAACAGTTCACGATAATAGGGAGTCATATGCTCGTTTACATATACAGTGAATTTATTTTAATGGTTAACATAGCAGTTTCGTTACTATGCCAGCATTTAATCGTGCAGGTCACTTCCATAGTTACCAATAAAATCAGTAGATTAGAGCGTTTATTTTACGAGTTATCATACGAATTTAAATTAGGTACTTGCAAATAAGAAACTTTAATTTTATTACCGGAATATAGGTATGCATACAAAAAGTAGAAACGTAGGAAAAATTTGTGTTGTATCTTTTCTTTAGTGGTATACATTAGGATAACTTTAAATTGTATTTTTGACAAGTAATAATTCCTATGTTAACTCTTAAAATACACGCTCTAATCTATTGGTCTCATTTGTAACTATGGAAATAATCTGTATGATTAAATGGTGGCATGGAAACGAAACGCTTATGTTAACTATTAAAATAAATTCCCTGTATAGTCCAGTCAAATTAGACAAATTTACGGCAAACTTTCGGAATAATTCAAAGTGAGCTGAATTTTTGTGTACACCTTTATTTGGTGTTTTCAAACAATATCCGAAAAGTACCCTTGATTTGACCTTGAGCTTCGTGAGTTATATGGTGCAGATGTGGAAAAAATTTGGTTTTTCGCTTATATCTTCTTTTTTATTGACTTTAGGTATATGACATTGTACAGAGAAATTGAAGGGCACAAAATTCTGTTCAAAAAAGTACTTGGTAGTTTTTTTTGTAGGACCGACCGTTTCTACGAAAACTCGTCATGAACGTTGATCTGAACGATAACATTACAGAAATACCGAGTTCCACAACTAATGTGAGGTCTGAAATGTAAAAATATACCATGAGCTGAATCCAAGGGTCTTTTTCATACAATATTAAGACAACAATGTTTCCAAAATAAAATAATTCAAGGAAATCGGTTGGCAGGTAGCAGCTGCATCCACCGAAGAATTCCGAGATTATTTTAAATATGAATTGGCTCCATATACGATATCACTTTTCGATGACACTGGCATGCGTAAAACAAAGAAGTCATCTCTCTTTGACAACTTTGAACCATTGACATCTCGACCTGATTTTGAAAATGCAACTTATATAATTGACGGTGGCTTTCTCTTACACAGAGTTGTATGGCATCAATATGATTCTTTTAATTCCATTTGCACAACTTATGTACATTATGTACCGAAACATTTTGACCCAAATACTATTATAGACTTCGATGGATATTCAAACAGCAGCAATAGTGTGAAAAGTATGGAACAAGTCCGTAGATCTTCTAAATTGTCATCGGTCGAAATCTTGTTCGATGAAACAATGAACGCAATGGTAAGCCAAGATAAATTTCTTGCTAATAACAGCAACAAAACCAGATTGATATCCATGTTGGCTACGCATTTTGAGGTTCATAGTATCCGTGTCAAGCAATCTGAAGATGTTGCCGATGTTTTAATCATTGAAACAGCACTTGAAGAATCGCGTCAAAATAAAACTGTTGTTGTCGGGGAAGATGTAGATCTCTTGGTACTCCTGATAGCTCGTACGCCAGTTGATGGAGAAATTTATTTTATGGAGCCAGCCAAAAAAAAAGTTCCACAAAGAATTTACTCATCCCAAAGTTGTTACCAATATGAATCCAGTAAACATCATCTTTTATTTGTACATGCTCTCTCCAGGTGTGGCACAACGTCAGCTCTTTTTAGTAAAGGTAAAACGACAGCTTTGAAGTTGTTAGAAAACCACCAATAATTGCAAACTGCGGCTCAAGTTTTCACGCAAATAGATTCCTCACACGAATTGATTTCTTCCAATGGGATTACATTTTTACTGGCATTATATGGTGCTCCAATTCAAGAAGTGTCTATTGATCAATATTGTTACATGTGTTTCACGAAATTAATACGTAAAAGTAAGCCGGTGAAATTGAATTTATTACCGCCAACACATAGTGCAGTTAAAGAGCACCTTGACATAGTTTATTTTCAAATACAAAAGTGGCTGGGGAATTAATTAAATCCAATTGAGTGGGGATGGACATTGAGAAACGATGTACTGGAACCAAAGAAAACAATGCAAGCTCATGCTCCGGATTTTCTTTTGAATCTGATCTCCTGTAATTGCACCAAAGGTTGTGGGCCATTGTGTGGATGTAGAAAGTTGGGGATTAAGTGCTCGTCAATTTGTGATCATTGCAACGGACAATCGTGTTTAAATGCCAATGCAATTGAAGACATCTTAGAAAACCAAGTTGATGAATGAGAGAATGAAAACCGATTAGAGACATTTTTTACGGATTATCTGGAACAACGCGACATAGAAGGAGAGGAAGAAGAGGATGAATAAGATTAAAATAACTCTATTTTGATTGTTTTAAGAATAGAGAGGATATTTTGACCAACTGAGACCGTGTATTAGGCCTAAAAGGGGATATCACATTTTAAAAAACGCACCTCGTACTCAACCTCAAAGGTAGTGTGGAATAGGGTACTTCGTATTTGACTCATAGTTTCAACGCTATACTACGCGAAAATGGTCGGTCCTACAAAAAAAACTGCTCAGTACTTTTTTGTACAGAATTTTGTGCCCTTCAATTTCTCTATACAATGTCATATACCTAAAGTCAATAGAAAAAAGATATAAGCGAAAAACCAAATTTTTCCCACATCTGCACCCTATAACTCGCAAAGCTCACGGTCAAATCAAGGGTACTTTTCGGAGGTTGTTTAAAAACACTAAATAAAAGTGTACACAAAAATTCAGCTCACTTTGAATTATTCCGATCAAGAATCCTTATTTGATTGGACTAGTATAGGTTGGCCTTTTAATTTGTCGTACAAAACTGTGGTTTGGGGCTTCTTGCTTTTGCATTTATTGAGATATTCATCTCGAACCATCCTGTTTGTAAATTTTACAATAATTGGGCGTTTTCCAGAATTTTTAGTACTTCTGGAATTTACTCTGTGTGCAGCCTCTAGATCCGTCTTAGAGATTTGGATACCAACACTTCTTCCCACCTTGATTATCACATCGACCATATTCTCTCCAGCTACTTCAGGTACCCCATCACTTTGCAAATTGTGGTTTCGGGAATATTGCAGATTTTCCTCCATTGCACTCTCCAACACTTGTGTTTGTTTTTTTATTGCCTCATATTTACTAGATATATCTTCGTAATTTTTGCGCAGCGTTTTATTATCTTCTTTTAAAGTTGTGATTAAAGTAGTATACTCGTCAAGTTTTTTTGAATAGAATTCCATGGATTCTTGAAAGCTATTGATTTTTTGGAGAAGACTGCTGTTTTCTTCCTTAATGGTACTTCTTATCACATTCGTGATGATTGTTATTAACTCTGGGGAAATTTCCGATGGTTCCCGCATTGTTGGAGTATCGGGATTCAGTTTACAGCCGGGGCATCTCCAAGCTGTTTTTGCTTCAGCGGATGTTTTCCTCCAGGCCGTTTCACGAACATTTACACATAGATAGTAATATCTGCTTTCGCAGCCTTTGCACTTAACAAAATCACCTTCAGGTGGTAAATCACTACTGCACTGATTGCACTTATTGATCGTTTGGGCTTAAAAATGCACTTTAGCAATGACAATTTTTCATGGAGCGTTTGACAAAGACGTGTAGCTCGTAGCTCGCCCGCTATCTTAGTAGCATTTAATGTTTCTTCTATTTTTCTTAGTTCTATCTCTTGTTTCGTATCTTTCTTATTGCTCCTTTTCTTATTTTGTTTATTTCTGTGTATCTTGCAACATCTTTCAGTCTTCTAATTTTTAAAGCACTTTGTTGTCATATTAGATTGATGGTGTTGTCAGAAATAAATTCTATTTTATCTTTGTTACTTTTACGTGTACTCTCTTCATCTGTTATTGCACTGGCTTCTTGTAGTTGTTATTTCAGGTCATTGTACATTTCGTCTATTGTTTTGCTGTTTTGCTCTCTGCTCTCCTGCTTGTACTCATTGGAGGTTGGATCTTGTTATGGTTTTGTGCCATTGGTTATTTTGTGCATTTGTTTTGTTATTTTCACAGATTTTGTATCTCTCAAAAGCTTTATTTTTTCTGAAAATTGCTTATACTAACTGATGGTCGCTTTCAGTTAGTAGGAAATCTATTTATTTTTATACTTAGCATTTGGTAACAACCAGGTTCACTTCCTTCCCGTTGTTTCCTTGAAAAGGGTGCTGCAGATTGTTAACTATTATTGCTTAACGCGAATTCTATTAGTTTATGAATTCTTTCGTTTTTGTCACCGTACCCATAAGGGCCAAATTCAGATTCTTCTCAAGTCTTTCTCCAGCCTATTTTGCTGTTAGAATCACTGATTATAATTAGTTGGCCTTATTCCCTATTGTGTGTTCAAGTATTCCGTAAAAGTTGTCTATTTGTTCTTCTGAGCAGTTTTCTGTTGGTGCATAGATTTGAATTATGGTTAAATGTTTGTTGTTTTCAATTGTTAGTTTCAGAACTGCTATTATTTCTGTGATGCCATAGAATTCTTGAATTTTCCTTGCAAGTTCTTTCCTAATAAAGAAATCAATTCCTGCAAATCCTTTCTCCTGTCTTTCCAAAGTAATATTAACCCATTTTCCTTTCAATAATTTCTTTTTCGCTTTTTCTAACTACTACAACTAGTCCGAGTACAGTTTATTTTTTCTAGTGCTGCTTCTAATTCTTTCACTCTCTGTTTAGTTCTTAGAGTGTGAACAGTCATTGTGCAGATTTTTAGAATCTCTTTAATATGGAGGTTATTGGTCTTTCACTTCCCTTTTGACCAGAATTTTGTAAAGCAAAGTCTGTTATTAGATGTACAAAATAATGTTTAAAAATAATGTGTTCAGAAAACAATGAATTATAAATTTGCACTGATAAAAATTTACTAATGTAAGATGTTTTGCACAATTTAGTAAGTAGGTACCAAAGTTAACGAAAGTGTATTGCAAGTAAATAGAAACTAATGCATTATATTATAAATAATTTTAACTTTTCTGTGTAAGACATATCTTATCGAACAAGTGCTATAATTTAATCCAACACCAGTATGATTAAGCTTTGGAAGAGATAATCATCGGCCCTGATTCGCTGAGTCTTAGGCCGCACTCTTCCATGAAGTGTATTGGTGCAAATTGATAACTTTTAATCAATACCTGGAATACCTACTACTAGAATCAAACATTGCATGAAAGTTTCAGTATTCTATTTGGCATTCATAAAATTGAGAGATTTGCTAATAATTATTATTTGATGAAGCTTCCAGGGTGGAAAAATAAATTAGTAAAGTATCTGTCTAGTGATCACTTACCATGTACCAAGAGGAAGAATAAATAAAAGATGACTTTGTGATTTGTGAAGAATCCAATGCTGAATGCAATACACAGGAGTATTATTAATGGATGGTTTCCTACTACCTACCAACCTCTTATTCTCACATTTACTTAACATTTCTTGTAGAGTAGAGTAGTATTGACACCTAAATTGAAAAATATTACAGGTCATAAGACTCTTCTTCTTCTTCTCATATCCTTTTATCTTTCGACGTTGGATTTCATTGATGTCATACTAAATCTATTAATTTCAGAATTAATATCTTATTTTTCTATTAGGTATACTGTACGCAAACTAAGTACAAGTTACCGAGCGAAAAATGTAGTGTGATGTCATCATATCAAGATAAACATTGATGACAAGTCACTGGGGTCTATTTCATTCATAGGCCAACAATTAAGATGGCCTGTAATTAAACTGCAAAATTGCATTTTTACAGGTTGTTATAATGTGTCTTTAAAATATTTTATATATTTATTTACATACATATATGTGGTCGTATAGTCATAAAAAAATATTTTTAAATTCTAACATAAAGTTTAAAATTCGTGCATAAAGTTTATAGATATAAATATTAAATTGATATACACTTCTACATAATTTTTGCTAAATGAGGCTTATACACATTTTTAAATGCCTGGAATTTTACATAACTTACATATTTAATAAGAAAAAATCTGTAAAGGGCTTTACTCAGAACTTCCGTCGCATGTGGAAGTTGTGGAAGTTTTCAAAAATCGAAGACAACTATGGGTAAAAATATATCAACGTTCCTAATAATGCTGAAACAATAAAAATAAACACTTGAGCAAATTATATCAATTTTCAAATGAAAAAAGTATCGCAGACGAGATTCAAACTCAGCACCTAATGAAGGCATTTCAACGGGAATCACGCAAGCTGCGTGTAGTGCACCCAACAATTGCATCCTGCCACGAAAATTTGCCACATATGGCCACGCGCTGATTGTATTACATTCAACAGCTTTTTGCCCTTTTTTTTACAACATTTATCCTATATCTGTTGGGTTCCATTTTTGTCAAGGGTAAAGCCTGTGCTATGTGCAAATTAATACTTTTATCTATTCCTCAGTTAAAGCAAAAATAGGCAAAATTTTATTTTTTAAAGGTGCACACCCTGTATATATTTTCTCGGTTTTATGCCAGGTAGACATATAATCCACATGCAAAATATCGTTTTCCTCCAACAAATAGTTTTTCTGTTATACTGACAACAAACAGACAGACAGTCGAAATTGAGAAAAACTGTTTTTCGTCATCCAGCGGGACCCTGAAAGGTGAAGATCTAAAGAAATCTCGGAAGGTAAGTTTTTCGCGATTACAATACTTCCAGAGCTGTTCAAGATCATTTTAAAAAAGATTTAAATCAAAGATCATAGATACTTTTCATTTTGACAAATTATTTAAATCAAAGATCATAGATACTTTTCATTTTACAAATGATTTAAATCAAAGATCGTTTTTAAAGATTTAAATCTTTCTAAAATGATTTAAATACCTATATAAAAAATTTTAATCATTTTACAGAGCCTGTCTATTCCTGTGGATTCGTGAATTTACCTGCAACTGCTGCATTTTTTTAAAAGCGTATTTTTGATCTTTGTACCCATATTTATACAATACACTATACAGCAACAGTATTCGCCATAAACTTGGTTACAATGGTTACATACACCATACAACACTTAATACTCATACATCATACATTCATACATCATACATACTTTATTATGGCAACTGCTGATACTGATTTCTGCAACATGAAAAGTAATCAGTCTGAAATCGACAAACAAAGAAAACCCTAGCTAAAATGTTAAATAGATTTTTTAGTTAGACTAATAACACTTTTAAGGAAAATCAATTCAATAATAAAAAAAAATACTGTAAACCCATTTCCCATTTTTTGTGATTTTATTAAAAAGTATTTGTGGGCAGAACAAATTTTAATTAACTTCTTAGTTTGGGTTTTAATGCTTTTTTTGTTTATTTCATACTATACGCTTTTTAAAACAGATTTATTGACGTCATATTTTGTTTTCTGAACACATAAATAAAAGTTTGATTGCTGATTTAAATATCTACCAGTATCTACTTTTTGATTGCAATCTTTAAAAGGATTTATTCCTTTTAAATGGATTTAAATCTTTAAAAACGATCTTTGATTTAAATCATTTGTAAAATGAAAAGTATATATGATCTTTGATTTAAATCATTTGTCAAAATGAAACGTATCTATGATCTTTGATTTAAATCTTTGTTAAAACGATCTTGAACAGCTCTGATGGCGAATACTGTTGCTGTATAGTGTATTGTATAAATATAGGTATAAAGAACAAAAATACGTTTTTAAAAAATTGCAGCAGTTGCAGGTAAATTCAAGAATCCACAGGAATAGACAGGCTCTGTAAAATGATTTAATTTTTTTATATAGGTATTTAAATCATTTTAGAAAGATTTAAATCGTTTTAAAAAAGATTTAAATATTTTTAGAGATTTACATCATTTTGAAAAGATTTAAATCTTAATTTTTAAATAAAAATCAAAGATACTTTTCAAAAAGATTTAGATCATAAATCGAAAATCATTTTCTGAAAAATGATTTAAATCTCACTGATTTGTGACAGCTCTGAATACTTCCTTCGTCTTTTAGATGAGGGAAGTAAAAAATGTATATTAGTTTATCAAAAATAGTCTGCTATTATAAATATTTTTACAAAAAAAAACTTCATACAATTCAGCAACATTTTTACGAAACACTCTCACCATAGACTCTTCCTGTTAACACGTTCATGGACAGCAACGTCTATAGACGTTGTTGACAATGTGCGCACTGTGGCAGTCTAATTTCTCACACTAAAATAGAGCTACAAATTTTTGTAGTTTGATATTCACAAAATTTTGGCTTTAGGAATGGATGAGCGAGAAGAACGTCAACTCTTACAATGGTTTGAGGGATCTACCGGGGAAGAATTTGTGACTGATGAGTATGATACATACAACGATGTTGGGGAGTTTGGTGATGATGCAGACTATGTGTGCCTTCTGCTTCACCTATCACTGAAAGTGATGCAGGTAATTTATCAGGACAAGAAACCATGGAGGCAGAAACTGACGGAGGATTAGAGGATGATGTTCTTAATGACAATCAGATTCCAGCTGACAGTAACATCGACATAAGTAACATTTGGGAAGACGTAACATCTGATATTAATAATTTTTAATTTGATGTAAATCAGTCTGCTATCAAAATGGATGGTATACAAAATATGGCGCTCATTAATGTATTCGAACAGATACGGAACCAAGATATTATGGATTTTATACTGGCAAGCACCAACAATTATGGAAGAAACCTGTACTATATGGATCATCCTAAAATCCGTAACAGTAGATTTGGTGAGTTGAAACCTGTTTCAGAAAGGAAGCTGATGATCTTTTTTAGTTTATGTTTATGTTTAGGATAAATTAAAGTAGGTACCTGTGAGGAAATTATTTACGCACAACCCATTGTACTATCATCTGATTTTTTACAACTTTTGAGTGGGCGTCGATTTGACCAAATAATTCTAATTTGGATGAAAATAATTAATAAGATCGCCTAACAAAAGTTAAAGTATACTGGAATTCATTATAAATAATAGCAACTCCGTCTTTTCTCCTTCTAAAGCTCTATCCTTAGATGAGTCAAAGTTATTACATATTTAGAGACCTTCTTGTGTTTAAGCAATATTTTCAAAACAGAAAAATCAAAGTATGGAATAAAGTTCTACGAGCTGCCTTCATACGATGGCTACATTTTAAATATGGAGATTTATCCAGGAAGAGATCGGGATCAGCCAGATCTAGAAAACAATTCTAAAATCTAGCAACTTGTTTTTAGACTTCTAGGACCGTACTTCAACAAAGGCCACCATTTTTACATAGACAATTTCTATAATAGTGTGTCCTTGTCTTCAAAATTACTGAAATATAACTCATTATACCGAAACCCTCAAAATAAATCGACGAGATAATCTCTTGCTAGTTGTTAAGAAAAAATTACATAAAGGTGAACATATTTGAAGGAAAAAAAGACCGATACTGTTTATATCAGTAAATGAAAGGACAAACGCAATGTTCTTGCAATAACGACCAGGTACAACCTTGTTACAGGTAGGAACAAATATGGTGTCGAGAAAAAAAAGCCTGTAGAAATAGATGCTTACAATAGACATATGTCTGGAATTGACAAAAGTGACCAAATGCTAAGTTATAGCTGCCCACGTAAAACCATTGGTTGGTATAAGGAGGTTATTTTTTGCCTCTTGGATGTTGCAATGTGGAATTCATATTTCTTGTACACAAAATGTGTAAAAAAGATTAAATTTTTTGAATTCACAGAATCTGTTATTGTATCTCTCTTGCAAATTAATGATATTCAAGATGGCAGAAAATTCGTCAAAATGGGGCCAGTAAAGGGAAGAGGGATTGCTCCACCATACCAACATTTTTTAAAAATAATTCCAGTTCCGGAAAATCATAAAAAGTCAAATTTATTTCTAAAATGTAGAGAATTTACCAAAAATAAAGTAAGACACGAAACGAGATACAGGTGTGAAACTTGTGAGGACAAACACCCACTTTATATCCCGTGCCATGTTTCAAATTACGTTATCAACAATAATATTTGTGTTTTTTTGCAATATGTACACATAAAGTTACATGTTAACCAATAATAAGTTGCAATAAGGTCCCGGGTGGTGTAGCTTGAACAAGCGTCCACGTTCGATCAGCAGAGTTAAGCAACGCTTTTTCTGGTCAGAACTTGGATGGGAGTTCCACGGCTGCATCTCTCGGCGCCTTGTGATACGGCTGTCACGAAAATAGTTGGTCCCGGCGGTCATAACAACATCATGGCAGTCGTTAGTGGGGTTGGAAGTCCCCATAAATGCACAGCGACGCCTATAATTGGCCTAACGGCTGTTGGCTGAGTGCGATATTAATAAATAAATAAATATAAGTTCTCTTATTTAGAATCTATAAACGTCTATGTCACATACAAAATAGTCTGTAATGTGACAGCGACGTCTATAGCGGCTTTTTAAAATTATTTACTCTCCCTATAAATCAGGTAACAGGTAAATATAAGTTTTACAATAATATTCGCAAATTTGGCGAAGTTAAAATAATGTCACGGAAGGCATTTGTTTCTTTTTGCATGTGTCCATCAATGTGCTAAATAAAAGACACCGCTTGAATTACTACACCTAAAGTCCTCTGGTTGATAGATAATGTACTAGCTATTTATATATCTAGGGAGGAAATAAACCTTTGCTCCAGCGATATAATATAATTTTTTCTTTGAACGCATAGTGACTGTAGATTTCTGTAGTGACATTTTGTCTAATTTCCAAATCAACATAACGTTGTAAAGCTTTGCTGTGGCATTCTTAGTGATATAAACACAAATGCGGGAGGTAATAGTATATTATATACCAAGGGACAAAAATGCATCATTTGATCCCGCCAGTGCAGTTTATTGCCCTCAACTTCGTCTGGGGCAATAATCACTCAAGGGATCGAAGGCACTTTGGTCCCCAGATATATACGCTATTTTTTGCACTCCCGGCTTACAAATCATGAAATAAATCTGATTTTGCTGGTTTTAAAATTTATACGTTCGATTCAGAAAAATGGCATTCTGCACATGTGTCCCATCCAGCTGAGTTGCCTTCTTTCGATGATATTTAGTAGCGGTTCCACTTTCAGCCTGCCTCTTACCTCTTCATTTCTTATATTGTCCATTCTTGTTACCCCTATACTAGGGTTTCCAGTCCCGGGATCCGGTCCCGGGACAGTCCCGGGATTCTACCACAAAAACCGAGTCCCGGGACCACAGCCAGCCCAGGCAAAGTCCCGGGACCATGTCAATATGCGTGCGTATACTCGATATCAGAGAATTAGGACGGGTATTCACCGGCGTCCGGCGTATTACTCATGCCTCTTGAACATTCTGCATTATTTGCGTTTTGCGTAACGCAGGAGAGGTATTGTTTTCGGTAGGTTAGAATTAAACCTGTGTGTTGTTTCAGCCACATTTGCATATCTTCTTCTATTTATGTATTTTTCTGTTTTTTTTTGTTGGTTTTAGATATGTGCGAAGAAGCTGAATAATTTACATTTTTGGGTTTTAAGTGTGTTCGTTATTTGTCTGCTAAAGCGTTACAATTAGAATGAATTCCGATTCGCAACCTACGTTCATTCTACATTTAAAAAAATAACGATTTGAAGTCACTATGGCAACAGTTTTATATATTGAAGATAAACAATTGGCGAAATGTAAAGTGGGTTCCTACAAAATTATCATAATCAGAGGCAGCTTGACGAAAGGATTACACACGCACTTTGCAGTTCAAACAAAAGCAAAAGCGACAGACATTTTTAGTACCAGAAGAAAGCAATGAAGTTGTAGACGAGCCCCAACGCAAATTATCAGCACAGAAATACTTTATTTAACTTAAAACTCTTGTTTTTCTTTGGAAATTTCATTCGGAAATTTCACTTGAACACTATTTCTCTTTTGGGACCATTTTCGGGATCTTCGGGACTAGTCCCGGGACCTGAAATTTAGCTCGCAAGTCCCGAAAACGCTTTTGGTCCCGGGACTTGGAAACCCTACCCTATACATTTACTTAGGTATCGCATTTCACATGCTTGTAGCTTGCTTTTCTGTCTGGTGCTTAGTGTCCACCCTTGGCTGCCGTAGGTTAATGTAGGTATGTACACTGATTTATAGATTCTTACTTTTGTTTTTTCTGTGACTTCCTTTTTTCTTATGTAGGCTTTATCCAAGGCTTCGTATAGTCTGGTGGCTGCCCCGAGTTTGTTGCTTAATTCTGGGTCTAGGTCCCCTTTCACATCCAGTATCACTCCTAGGTATCTCATTTTTGTGGTCTGTTTGATGTTTTCATTGTCTAATTTTAGTCTTATTTCCTTTTGTTCCTTTGCTATTACCATGATATCGGTTTTCTTCACATTTATATTCATGCCGCTTTGCTTTATTACTTTGCTCCATACATTTATATTTTTTTGTAGGGCTTCTTTTGTGTTTGCTGTTAAGATTAAGTCGTTCGCGTACATAAATTCGCTCTCTTCTACCTGCTGTAAGTTTCGCACTCCTATTACCGCTTTTTCTGTTGCCTCCCTCGTCTTCTTTGCAATGTCATCCATTACTACTATGAACAGTAACGGGCTTAGGAATCCTCCTTGTCTCACCCCTCTGTAGCTTCTGAATTCGTGTGTGATGTCCTGTCCTACTCTTATGCAGTTTCTTGTTTCCTGGTACATACTTTGGATTACTTTCACTAGTTGCGTAGTTACATTCCTTGCTTTTAGGACACTCTATATTACCTCTCGTGGCACACTGTCGAAGGCCTTCTCCAGATCGATTGCACATAAGTACAGTTTACCTTTGTAGTTTGTGATGTTCTCCGCTATATCCAGTCTTGTGTTCCCCTACTGGGCCGGAAACCTGACTGATTTTCGCTTAGTGTGGGTTTTATATATTTCACTTTTCCTTTCTTTAAATCCTTAATTATCTTAAATAGTAGGTAGCTTTCCATTGCTTTCATTGCCTTTTTCCATTTTATTTCGGAAGTCGTCCCATGCTTTCGCTTTCGCCTCTTTGACTAGTTTTTTGACTTTGACCCTTTGTAGTTTGTATCACTGGTAATTTTCATTGTTTTTGTCTTGATATACTTCTGCCACAAGATCTTATTTTTTCTTACTTCGTCCTTTATCTCACTGCTCCACCAAGCCGTTTGCTTTTTATTGGAGTTGACCCTGAAGACCCCGCACACTTTCTCTGCTGCTGTCAGTACTATTTTCTTAAATTCTAGCCACAACTTCTCCATGTCCTCTGTTTCGAATTCTGTTCTGGCTTTTTCTATCCCTAGTTTTACTTGTTTGCTGTATTGCTCTTCTGCTTTATTCCTATTCTCGCTGCAACTAGAAAGTGGTCGCTTTCTATTTCTGGGCCCCTTTTGACTCTCACGTCTTTGATTCTTGCTATGTCTTCTTTCTTTACTAGCACTAGGTCGATAATTGATTTTTCTTTCCTGCTGACCACTTTGCGTGTGTATTTGTGAATGTCTTTGTGTTCAAACAACGTATTTGCCACTACGTAGTCATTGACTGCACAGAATTCAATTATTCTTTTCCTGTTACCGTTCAATGTGTGTTCGCCCCATCTCCCCACCACACTTTCTGTGCCGTCTTCGTTTTTGCCCACTCTGCCGTTTAAATCACCTATAATAAAAACCCTGTCCCCTCTACTTTATCGATTTCTTCCTGTAGATCCTCCCAGAACTTGTCCTTGGCTTCTTTTGGGTCGTTCTCATTCGGGCCATATGCTATCACAATGGTGTATTTTTCGATTCCTGTATTATATATATATATATTATTACTGGTATCGCTATCTTTTTGTAAACTTCCACCTTCACTTCTGTTGGTATTTTTTGTTTCCCCAGGATTGTTGTTCTGATAACTTTGATTGTAGTCTGCCCACGGTGCTCATTCTCTGGTTTATTTCTTCATCTATTTTCCTATTTTTTGTATCACACTTCTTTATTCTGATGTCATGTTTTCTTGGTACTTATTAAGTCTTCGTTTTTGTCTTGTTTATTGTCATGTTTCTTTCTTCTATCTTTTTGAAATATAGCGTCACGTTATATTGAAGCTGATGTTCTGCTTTCCCTATAATATCCATATAATAGTCCACATAAGACATTTCAGATAATTGTATTTTTTGCATCCTCCAGAAGCCTACTGTATATGATATAATTGTTCCTTTGTAGTCTTTGATATCATCATCTAAAACTATTGCAAAGAGCAATGGGCTGAGAGTGCTACATAATTTATATTTTGCTGGTAAGGACTCTTAGTTGCTTCAATCACGTTTTCGTCTATGCCTTTTTTTTAAGTACGTCCATACGTCTTCTCTTCATATTTTATCAAAAGCTATGTAAGTCTATTTAATAGATGTTTGTTGCAATTGTTTTCTCGCTCAGTTGTCTTAGTGTGAAAATTAGGTCTTGTATACCCATATTAGTTCTGAATCTGCATTTGTGCCTCTTCTAAATTGTGTTCTATTTGTTCTTCCACTATTCTTGCATAAATCTGGCCTGCCACACTTAAGAGTGTTATACCTCTATTATTAGGAGCAGTCTCTTGAATCACCTTTTTTGTGAATTGGTCAATAAGCCCTTTCTGCGTGTCCTCTGGCGTCCTTCCTTTTAGTAGGCAGCAGTTTATGACCTGCAATAGTACCTAATTCTTTAGCGTTATTATCTGCGTACTTCAAATTTTCAGGTGCTATCTCATTGTATCCTGTGGCTTTTCTTATTTTCATTTTGAATAGCTTCTTCTAAAACATTTTCGGTAAATGTAATGTTGATTGTCTAGGTCTATTTTCTTTTTCTTTTGCTGTGTACTACGGCTCAAGTTCTAGTAAATTATGGAAATATCTCTCCCATCTCTCCATGATCTGTGCTTTTCTGTTTGATATTTTTTATAGCTCCATTAAACAGTTTTTGGTTTTCTTTGTAGGTATTTGTCCAAAATTGATTCATGATCCTTTTTTTGCTTCTTTAATAATCTCTTCTTCGACTTTGCTTTTGTAACTTCTAGGCAAAATAAAATGTTCTAAATTATAGATTTCTTAGGATCTAATTCCAACACATGTCAAAAATTATCGCTCTACATGTAAGCTAAATCATATGTGAACCTATATTTCCGTGCTCTACTAATCAATTTAGTTTTTCTCTTTCCAAAATAAATGATGTAGTTGATTTATTAAGTTCTATTACTTCAAATTCTGCTGGTGCCAACCAGGACCGCCGCTAGGGTGTTAGCCGCCTGTGTGCCAAACAATTTTCGCCGCCCCTTCCCCCTCGTAAAGTACAAAATAAAGAGCTTTGGAATTGATATTATTTTATGTAAATTTTAACTTTTTTGCAAAGAACGCACTTTCTAACAAACTTGTTTTAAAAATCAATTTTTGCTTTTGTAAAACTTAAAAAGTAAATGGGTGGTGTGAATAAAAAGTCTTAGTCGATCTACACGGCACACCGCACACGCAAAACCGGCAAAACTATCCGATCGGAAAGGGCTGTTATACTAAAATTAAAAATCATTACATGGCACGCGTAGAAATAAACAAACCCATAGCCCATAGCAAGTATTGTCGGGTAGGTACTTCTCGTGCTCTAAAAAGCCCAATTATTAGATTGGTCCACTGTAATGTTTTTCAAGGAACAAGGAACAGTCATAATATCAGTGCTTTGCCGACGCAGCGTCTGTCACCGACAGTGTTGCCAGACTGACCTTTGTAAATGTAATACGACTCAAGTGTTTCTTTGCTTGTGTTATGATATTTTTATGGGTTTTATTAAGGCCGGGATACAGGATACAGTACAAACTTCGTAAAGAAATACTTTCGGTTTATTTTCGTCTTAGAATATTAGAGATTTTCGTTTTTAAAGCTTGATGGGTTTATTTATTTGGAAGACTTTACACTTTACTTTTGTTTTTGCATTAGGATCGGCGGCGGCCGCCCCTTTAAATCGGCCGCCTGCGTGTTTTGAACACAACGCACACATGGTAGCGGCGGCCCTGGTGCCAACGGCATTAGAGTTACTATGATTAAAATGTGTTCTCCCTTCATAATTAAATATTGGCTTCAAAAATAATAAAGCAGAGAATTCTAAAATATTTAGATAAATATAAATTACTGTCAAACCGACAATTCGGGTTTAAACAGGGTATATCAACAGAAAATGCTATTGCTCATCTAACAGATAATATTTATAAGGCTTTAGACGCAAAAAGATGTGCTTTAGGTGTGTTCTTGGACTTAGCAAAAGCTTTCGATACGGTAAATCATAATGAATTAATATCAACATTGGAATCTATGGGTTTTCGAGGAATTTCTTTAACCTTAATGGAAAACTATTTAAAAAACAGAACACAGTATGTAAAAATTGCGGATGAACTAAGCAACCCTCTAGAAGTTAAATGTGGAGTTCCACAAGGCACAGTTCTCGGTCCAATTTTATTTTCTATCTATATTAATGATCTGTTGTGTTTAGATACCGTGGGTAATATTTCAGCATTTGCGGACGATACCGTAGTGCTATATACTGCGGATTCGTGGGACTCATTAAAAATCTTAGCTGAAAAGGATTTGCAATTATTAAAAAACTGGTTTGATCAAAAAGTATTATCGGTGAATTTTAAGAAAACCAAATTTATAGCTTTTAGTTGCTATGTAAATAAAAAGATAACATTTGATAAATTAATTATTCGAGGTGGTAAAACATCTTACGAGATTGAGGAAGTAAAAAATATAAATTATTTAGGAATAATAATAGACCAAAATCTTAAATGGGATGTACATGTAAATTTAATTTAAAAAAAATTGAGATCTATCTTATTTCATTTCAGAAAACTAAAACAAATATTGGATATTAAATTTTTAAAAATTATTTTTCATTCATTGGTGGAATCCCACTTACAGTATGGAATTGTTGGCTGGGGGGGCATATTAAAATACCATCTGATTAATTTAGAAGTTCTTCAAAAATATTTTTTAAAAGTTATATTTAATAAAGACCGTACATTTTCAAGTGATGTGTTATTTAAAGAAAGTAATTTGCTAGATATCCGTCAGTTATATTGCTATAAAATACTTGTTTTACAACACAAAACGAGATATAGCTTAAAAGATATCGAACATGAGTATAATACACGATATAAATTTCATGCTCAAACACAGGTTGAAAATGCCAGCAAAACTATTGGACAGCGTTCCTACAACTATATTGCGCCACGAATCTACTCTATGCTACCTCATTCAATTAAAAATTGCAGTAACAATAAAACATTTAAAGCAAAAGTTAAGGCCTGGATGCAAAATATGCCTAGAAATACTATACATGATCTTATTGACATAAAAAATACATAAACTAAGCACCAATCAGTATACTAAAACGGAAAAAAACGAAATTTTTCATTACTACCACTGATCTCCATACAATATTTGGATATTAAAGCAATAGCTCACGCACAAGTTTTAACTTCTGTGAGCTTATCCGGTTATGTCTTTTATTTCTGAAGTTTTAGCCTGAAGTGGTTACATTACGTACCTTTACATTTTACGTTTGTTTATTGTCCAGTTTGTGGAAAAAAATGTAATTTTCTTTAGAAATAAATGAATTATTATTATTATTATTATATTATCAACTGCTGCTTGGATAATGGCTACTTCCCTGATAGCTAGAAAATAGCATACATCACTACTTTCTATTTTCAAGGACTATGTCTTATTAGCATATTACCTACTTTATCCAAATTGCTACAGAAAATTATAGAAAAACAAATTTGGAACTATCTTTCTTCTTTTAATATTCTTTCCACGGAATAGTCAGGTTTTTGTAGGATGTGGACGGTTAGTTTCCTACATTGCATTCCCCATATTTTGTACCCCGCATTTAATTCTCGAAATGCTTCGTCACTCCACATTACGCACCTAGATGATTCGTTCCTGAGTAAGTTGAAGTTGCCTCCTAAGATACAGGTGTTGAAAAGCTGCCGCAATCTAATTAGAAAATAAAAGGAACAGTGCCTCAAATTAATTTAGCATACACTCAAATGTACACAAAAAGGTGTAAATGGCAATAAAATGTACAGGTAATGAGATATTTTAGAATTATAAATAATAAGCTATGCCACATAAAAAAATCTATCACTCCACGATTGTCTATATCGCAGACTTTTGTGGATTTCCAGGGTTGCCAGCAATGAGTTGAATAGTTTCATAATTTTGAAGACGCTGTTGTTTTTTGAGGCTCTTAATAAACCTATATATATTGGGAAAGAGTGAGCCACACATTTCCTGGACACATGCTTAGTTGGTTATGATTAAATAATTAACCAGTGCAGGAACAAAGCATTCTATGCATAATGTGGAGTGATAAAACGTCCCAGGAACGAAATGGGAGGAATAAACCTCCGCAAACCGGTTTTTGTGGGGGGTATAGCTGCACAACTTGGGATAATAACTTCATTATTATTTTGATTCTTTGGGATTGCCTAAATTACACTATTTTGGTTCTATTAAGGATGTGCTCAAGTTTTTTTTTTCAGCCAAAATCCAGATGCTCAAGATAAATAATTTTATTTCAAACAAAAAGATTGTTGAGTCCGGAGTTCCTCAAGGCTCTATCTCAGGGTCATCGCTATATATTATTTATACTGCAGCCTTTATTGATAATATTGAAAACTGAAAATGTATTTTTATGATGATACCCAACTCTGCATACCTTTTAATTTGTGGGATATTCAAAAAGTAAATAATATAACTACAGATCTTTTTAATCTTATTACCGACATAAAACCTTCTCTTCTTCTTAATCCGTTAAAAACGACAGTTTTGTTAATTCTGTAATAAATAGAGATAGAATATATTTACATTACACTCCCCCACATCCAAACACACCACACACTCAACAGCCCTTAACTAATGAGTTCAAATCCATCCTGCTCCAAGAAAGTTCTTAGTATCGGCTGGATTTGAACCCTTATCCTTGTAAAAAATTTATTTTTAGCTTCCCTACTACATTATATAAATAACAAAAAAAAAAATTTTAGAGATATACAACTGGAAAATCACCTATCTCGCATCAATACACATTAAAAATGTAACGTTTGAAAAAAATCGTTAGAGCCATTTTTAAAAGGAAATCTGAAAAACTGAAAATTGCAAGAGTAAACAACATACTCAGTTTAGTTCGAGCATTCATCGAAAGCGGAAGTAAGTTACGTGCACAGACGATAGTGGGTTAAACCTTTCTTGCAACAAGCCACTATGGCTTTGTTTTGTGGTAGATGTAATATGGAATTTAAAAGAACTGATAAAATTTTATGGTGTAATGGGTGGTGTGATCCAAAATGTGTTGCTGTGAACGACGAACTCTACAAATTCTGTGGTGCTGTGAGACATGCTGTGTTATGAAACAATTTTCAATGAGGAAAATACAATGGACGTTCTTAGTAAAGATATGATGTGCCGCCTCGAAACAGTTAATGAACAAAAAGCAGCGATTTCAATGATAAATGACAATTATCAAGAGAAATCTGGAGAGATGGAAAGTAACATCAAAACATTTATTGAAAATCAAGATCACATGTATTTTAAATAAAATATGTTAACCGCACACTTCAATGATTGAAACGAGCATTAGATTGAGTAAAGCATTTACTATTCTAAGTGCATATGGCATGAAGATCGAATACAAGCAAGACATTCATGTGACGAAATATCCACAAAGGCAAGTGCAGAAATGACTAATTATGTTGAGATGTAGTTGGGGACTTTTTTAAGAAAAAAATGAAACCAAAAGCAATCTTTGAAAATTTATCAGCAAGATTCAGCAATCAGCGCAACTTTAATAAAAAAAAAAAATTATTTGTCACTCAGGGATTTTCTGTGCTATTGGTAGGGACAGCAGACTACAACAGAAAGTTCAGTTCAGTTTGAGTTCATTTTTGAAAGTTTATCATCAACAATGTTGAATTAAAACCAAAAGTGTTGGCAGCGGACGCAGCATCAAGTATTAAAGTGAAGACTGACCCGTCTGTATGTGCTGGGCTCACATAAGGAAGTGTGTAGATAAGAAAGCTTTAGTCTTGGTTACGAAAGCAAATGTTGTTAAAATCTTAGGTGCTATTGACTCCCTTTGAGCGCGTGAAGATGGTATTGCTTCTTCAAAAAGTTGTAATTTGTTTTTGAAAAAATGGTCCAGTGAAGAGAGATTGTGTGTAAATTTAATCATTTTAATAAAACTTTAATTTCTGAAATGAAGAAACTATTTGACAGCTGTTCATATACATTTTAAATTTAACAGACACACTACTCATATAATTATTTTAAATCACTAATACCTATATATCTAAAGAGCATTTATTTCTTTGAATAATCGTAGCTTCTTTTTTACTTCCTTTTGCGATAAAGGAAGTATTGGATTCACCCCAAAAATTCGAAATTGAGTTTTCAACAAATCTTCACGTTTTAGAGTCCCATAAACCCAAAAAACATGTTTTTGTTCACTGGTCTGTCTGTGTGTGTGTCTGTGTCTGTAAACAGAATATCTCAAAAACGTAAAGAGGCATGGAGTTGAAACTTGATATATATGTTTTGTGTACTATCTAGATGCGACAGCAAGCTTTTGCAGAAAATTACATAACCGGAAGTATGGTGTTTACTCTTGTGATTTTTCAATTTTTTCAAAAACGGTGCTAACGATGTTTTTCAAACATTTCATTTTTAATGTGTACTGAACTTTGCTCAAAATATATATTTGTTTTTTCAGGTACATATTATACCTATTAATAAAGGCATTTATTATTATTATTATTATTTTTATTACATAACAGCGGTGCAGGAAATAAGGTGGACAGGGACAGATAGCTTCAGGAAAGCAAACTAAATAATATACTATAGCTGAGAACTACGAGGATGATTTGATGAAACGTGAGACTCGAAATGAAAGACATGAGTTAGAGCATTAATTTTTTTTATTTTTCAACATATTCTCCTCATACATCAACACACTTGGACCAGCGACGCTGAAGTGCCATTATGCCTGTTTTGTAGTGATCTTCTTCAAGGCTCTCAAAATATTGCTCCGTTGCAGCAACTACTTCTTCGTCCGTCTTAAACTTCTTTTCGGCAAGGAAAAGTTTGAGCTTCGGGAATAGGTAAAAGTCACTCGGAGCAAGATCTGTCGAGTAAGGTGGATGGGGGATAACCTGGAAGCGAAGTTGATCCAATTTCTCACAAACAATGACTGGAATGGGAAGGAGCATTATCATGACAAAAGAGCACCTTTTTTCGAACCATTCCGGGTCTTTTTTCAGCAATTGCTACTTTTAGTTGGTCCAAAAGTGTAGCATAATATGCTCCGTTGATGGTTTGGCCCTTTGTGAGATAGTTGATGAGAAGTATCCCCTTCGAATCCCAAAAAATCGTAGCCATTACTTTCCCGGCCGATGAAAACGACTTTGCCTTCTTTGGTGGAGGACTGCCATGTTTCCACTGTTGAGATTGGCGTTTTGATGCGGGAATGTAGTGATGAATCCAAGTTTCATCGACCGTAACAAAGCGGCGCAGAAAATCAACCTGATTTTTGTTAAACAGCTTCAAATTGTCGTTTGATGTTCGCATGCTTTCTGGTTTTTGATCAGCATTCAGCAAGCACGGCACCCATCTTGCTGACAGCTTAGACATGCCCAATTCTACGTGAAAAATATGATGTATGCGCTCAGTTGATATGCCTACGATCCTAGCTATCTCGTCAATGTTTATTCTAGTGATGGGCAGAATCGAATACTTTTGAGAATCGAATGAACAATCGAATGCAAACAATTCGAATGCAAAATCGCACTCGAATTCAGATTCGAGTTGTGTGCTTGCTCTCGTACTGGGGGAGTGATGACGTGTGACCTTGGCTGGGCGACACGCAACACCAGAGATAACGAGACGCTGCACGTGCACAAAGCAAAAATAAAAAATTCTTTTGATTGTAGGCGGTTCAGCTTACCCTATTAATAACGTATATTTGTTTTGAAATACTTAAATGTTAAATTTATAGTACCAAAACTGAATATGAGAAAAGGACTGTTTATAAAATACTTGTTTTTATTGTTATTACGAGCCTAATCTATTTCTTTAAAATAAATTATTAAAACAACCCCAGCGTTTGTTTCTCTTTCCCTTCGATGCATCTGTTTAAATTTTTAGTAGATTTAGTTTCTTTTATGATTTTGGTGGTGCTATATCGTTGGAGTGTGCAATCTTCAGTATATGTGGTAATATTTTAATTTTATATTTAATTCTGTAGAAACATTTCAGCATCAACTATTCAAGTGAGACCTGGATCAAAAAAATCTGTCGTTTGAGAGTTGATTCCATTCCTACCTTCTATGGAAATCAAAATACCTATATGTAATGTCTATCTAAAGTCGAAACTTTCGGAATGGCAACGGGCAGTACTCAGTGCATTCATATAGTTGCTTTCGAAGCGAGTTTGCCGCGGCGGGCATTCTTTTTAAACTCCTATAATACGCAGAGCTGTGCTAGCTAAAACTGAAACGATTCGAGTGCGAATCCGAGTACCTACCGCCGCCAAGCGCCGATGCATTCGAATCCAGCATTCGGATAAGAATCGAGATCACGCCGAATCCAGCATTCAGATAACAATCGAGATCACGCCGAATTCAGCATTCGGATCGGAATCGAGATCACGCCCGGCGAGATTTACAAACACCGATTAAGTATTCCATTCGAAGCATTCGAATACACTCAAAAGAATCGAATGCATTCGAGATCTTGCAAGAATCGAATACTGTAGTAATTTACATTCGAATAGTCCCATCACTAGTTGGGTTGTTACCGTTTTTGATGGTCCTGGTCGTTCATCGTTCAATGCTCAAATCACCACGTTTAAATTGTGCCACCCAGCAACAAATTGTTGCTTTCGAAGGGGCATTGTCACCCAATGTTTGCTGCATATCGGCCAAAATTTCAGTCGTGTTTAGCTTCTTAAAAAACAAATATCGAATCGCACCACAAATAGCGTTTTTATCCATTTTAGGATTTTCCATTTAAGCGTCGTCTTTAAACCGTTGCAATTTCTTAACTGAACGCCACAGATCAACTAAACTTCACTTGTCAGCATAAAAAAGATGGAGGAACTCGAAAATGATGTTAATTTTTACCGCTAGAGGGCACTAGTAGTCGAGTCGCACTAGAGTCCCTGTATATAGTAAGATAAGAGTTGGGACATGTGGAACCAATGTCAAATACCACTTGATTCCTCATCGAAGTTTTTTTCGCTTGTTAACCTTCAGTTTTGTTTGATTTGACAAATAATCCTTGTGTGACAATATGCATGTCAATAAATTCTTCGATTTGACATTGTCATTATTTTTAAACATTTACTATTTACTAATGAAAATATATTACGTATTAGGTATGAAGAAACTTTAATTGCTTCCAACGCTTGTAATTCCAGCTAACATAAACACTAAATCATGAGTAGCAATCACAGTATGATTCGGGAGAGTAATCCAACCAACAAATTTATCAGAAGCCACGCAGCATATCTATGTACTTTTTCTAATTAATTTTGTCCAGGGTAATTATAGGTATATACTTTCTTAGTGATTCATATAATTTCAAAAATGTAAATACATCCTGTAAAATTCCACTTTCAAGTTTTAAACATTCCAGTTTTCTATTTAATGTTCAAACGGAAAGATATGGTAAATGCAGCTTTAATAAGCTATTATAACCACTGGCTCCAAAGGTAAATTTAAGATGTAATGCGGACCTGGCAGTTTCATTAAACTTTGGAAGGAAGCAGTTGGTTTTGCGACGAATAGCATTAATTTGATCAGGATTGAAAATATTTTCTAAATTTTCAATTTTGTTTTCTTCTCTTGTCAGTTCATTGCTCAAAATCTTCTTATTATGGTTTAAAATACTAATCGGCAAACATTTAGTATAGTTGAAACTTGGTCTTAATACGTTTCTATAATCTTTTGCAGCTCATAGATATTCTTGTCACTGACATTTTGTTAGCCATTGGTCTCCTGTGAAATGCTGATTATACAAGCGAAATCCATCCATATTTAAGAATTTCTTATTCCACTACGTCTCTTAGCGTTGATTTTTTGAGAAACTTGTGAAAATAAAATGCCTGACTTGTATTAGGTACTACAATTAAGTGCTGAGCAGCCTGTCATAGTGACAGCAAATAAACTTTGATATTTCGTTATTCAGTTTGAAAACGAGTTGTCAAATTGTGTAAAAACATATACTCCATGAGATTGGTTCCAACCAATAAAAAACGGGCATCACACATGTCCCAACTCTTACCTTTTATATACAGGGACTCTAAGTCGCACCAGAGTCAGTAGATATAGAGAGTACCGCCACGTCCACCATGTTTATTCCTCTGACATATGCGTCACTTTGAGGTTTGTCACACAATTCCGTCAATGTGACGTTTGTTGGCAATCCAAAACTTTACTTAAAATTGGCAAGACTGGAAGTCTATGTCAAATTCGAGGTTAGCAGGTTAGTTTTTGCGTCAGTTTTGACACAAACTGGCGCAAAATATAACCTGCTAACCTCGAATTTGACATAGACTTACAGTCTTGCCAATTTCAAGTAAAATTTTAGACATACCTCAATCAGTCATTGCTGGTGGGAACAAAAATGGCGGCGATAGCGGCATTTTCACGGATCAAAGAATGGCGGTACTCTCTATATCTACTGGCTCTGAGTCGCACGTCCCGTCAAATCATCCTATTAAGCAATAGACACGAGCTTGCATCTGAGTTCATCATAAATAAACGATTCCAGGAGGTCATTAGATTTAATATGGTCACCAGTAGAATCGGCTATACCCACGTCAAATTATAGTTTTGAAACATAAATTTTTTTATATATGCCCTAATCAAAGAAAAAAGCTAAGAGGAAAAGAAGGAATTTTATGCACTGCTGGACAATAAAGTAGACAAATTACAGTGGAACGATATTAAACTCATAATCGATTACTTCAATGCAAAAATAAGAAGAAAAAATAATCAATTTTGCCATAAACACTTTGTTGCCCTATAAATACATTTATAAGAAGACCTAGACTTCACCCAATGGGAGAACCATTAATCAAATCAACCATGTGTTAGTGCAGTGGTACTCAAACTAGGTATCACAAAGAAGTCTGCTGAGGTCGCAGAATGTATGTTTAGTTTAATTTTAAAAATGTATGTATGTATGTATGTATAATCTGTAACCTCATTTACCTTGCGGTGTAGAGGCTGGTGCTTTATGCACTGGCATCTGGCGGTACAATGCTCAACTTGCCCCGGATTCGGGATAAAGAGTTGGAGCACGCCTTTGGTGCTTCCACAGCAACAATTGTGTGAGTTGTGTGTCTTGGTGATGTGTTGACCTTGTTACTCTATCTCTTAGGTCTGTGGTTCTGAGTAGAGCACAGTTAATTTGGAGCCCAACTGTGAATGGTCTCACTGAGCCCGATTCTAATCGCCAAGGATACGGAAAAATTCCGACCCCAGCGGGATTCGAACCGAGGACTTGCTTAATGCAAGCCTGGCGCTTACCCATCTGCGCCACGCAGCTTCTATTAATTTTAAAGATAAGGTTACGTTTTCCAATAATTATTGATTACCTAACTTAAACTCGCTTTCCTTACTTGTTAAAGTTATTTACTTCTATTCAAAGGTTGTACTCATATGAAGTTCGTTTTATGCAGTCACGGTTATTTGCTCATTCAAACTGAAATTAAGTTCTAGAATCAAACGTAATAAAACTTATAAATAAAAAACAGGCTCATGTCACACTATAGCTATTTGTACAATAAGTTCGGAAAAGTGATGTTTTTCCGTGTCAGACGTGAGTTTTTTTTTTCGAGGCGTTAACCGAGAAAAAAAATACGTTGTAAATGGAAAAACATCACTTTTCCGAACTTATTGTACGCAAGATTTTGTTAAATCCGGTAAAAAATTACTCATTATTTAATTATCCTATAACATAAAATCCTTGCTCTCTTTCTTTCTGCCTTTCCTTCTATGTTTGTTCGCTATCTCCTTCGAAGATACTGGACCGATTGAGTTGTACGATGGCTTAAAAGTTTGCTAATTTTTAGGCTTAGATCGTAGGCCGGTTTTTATTTACAAAAAAAGTACGAAAAAGTTTTAATTTAATTAAACACTCTAAGCAGCGGAGCGGAGCGCCTGTCGCCGTGGGCAACGGTGTGACAGCTGCTGTCGCCATGTGCTATTAGTAGAAATTGTTCTAATTTTGTAGTTAACATATATAAAAAATAAAGTTTGCATTGATTCTTTTTTGTCTTATTTTTCCATTCTAGTTTGGAAAAATTCAACTTTTCCGCATCCAATTGAGTATTGAAAAATCGAAGAATTCCTAACCGGATTTAACAAAATGTTTTTTTGAATATTATATGTTATCATTTTTTCTGTTTCCTTTTAATTTAGTTTTAGCTTTTTATTACTTTGTTTCTATATTGGGGGTAGCAGGTAGACACCCCTCTATGATCCCGGTAGACGATACTTCAGGGAAGCAACCCTGCCCATGCGAGCCTTGGTTTCTCTTCCATCTCTCACCATAAGGAAGAGACCATGTCCTAACCCAAAGTCCCATCTCGTTATAAACTATCCTTTCCTATCCAAAACCTAAACTTGCCAACCCGTCTAGCCAACGTGGTGTTTCATGGCTAACAAACCCCTAAATAAAATGGGGAATTTTAAAATGAATGGATCTGGTCCCCAGGTGGGTAAACCTAAATCCAACCTCTTTAAGGAGGGCCACCCCATGGAATTTGGAGGAAGCAAAAATCAGCTATTAACCTCATACAAACACAGTCAACGAGTAAATATAGGCTATTGTAAGAAACACGACTGACCATTGGAACAATAAACGTATGAACACTACTTCAAGATGGAGATTTATATCAACTGGAAAAACAACTGGAAAAAATAAGTTACGATGTCATCAGACTATGCGAGATCAGAAGAGGCGAAAATTGGATTACACTGCCATCAGGCAATATCCTGTACTACAAGGGATCAGAAAGCGAAAGTCAAACAGGAGTAGAATTCCTGATAAACAAGAATATTACATCACATATTACAAAGTTCGAAGGAATATCGGATAGAATAGCCTCAATAACAATAAAAATATCCAACAAGCTCTCAATAAAATGCATCCAATGTTATGCCCCACCGTCATCTCATACAGATGAAGAAATAGAAATGTTTTATGAAGAACTAGCGTAGCTATCACTAAAAATATACAGATAATACAGAAGGTTCAAAGATCAACCGTTAACGCATTGTAGAAGGTTGTTGACTGTAGATCGGCCACATAAAAAGCCGTGTCGTTCGTTGAGAATAACATTCTCCGTTAGGAGAAAGGCAGACATCTTTTCAACGATTATAGATTCCATAACCTTGCACACAATTGGGACCAGGCTTATAGGTCTATAGTTATTTGGGTTCAGTTTGTCACCCTTTTAAATATAGCTCTTACTGACGCTGATTTCCATACTAAGCGCAAGCAATGATTGTCGAACGAGGACTGGAGGATTAACGAAAGTGAAGTGCATACTGCAGCGAAACTTTAAAAAAAAAAAATAGGTAGTCAAGCCATCAAGCCCTGGTGCAGAATTAAGTTTTAATATTAGATTTAATTGTAATTACTGCTCCAGTTCATCTGTTTTACATTCTTTAAATGATTCTTTTGTTATAACGTTTTTTAAACTATATGTAATTCTATTGGCGGTTGATGTTGGCAATTTAGAGCTTGCCTCACTTCCTCCTTGAAGAAACTGCAGAAGAGCGTTTCAATATAATAATTTGAACTTGTATTTTTTTTTTTTTGTAATTTGTATATCAGGGTTAGGTGTTAGAGCTGTATGTGGCCATGCTACTATTCTGAACCTTGTCCTGGGGTTGGCTCTAACATGTATACAAAATTTAATTGTTATTTTGTAATATTTATATTGTGTTTTGCCAATAAAGACATTATTATTATTATAAAGCATCACTAAGAGCTAAATTTGAATTATAACTCTACAGTCGGCCACAGCAGCATTTGTCGTTTTCAATTTGTGAGTTTGTGCATCAACAAAACTTACCGACACACTGATAAGTTCATCGAGCTGTCACTACGAGAGCTTCACTGTTCATACTCAGTAGCAAGCCATCAATCAAGAGTTTTTATTATTACTATTGAAGTTAGGACACCCAGCAACAAGCTGATGTGCCCTATACAAGTTTAACAAGAGATACTTACATTAAACTAAAACTAAAACTGACAATTAAGTGAATAAGAAGAAATTGACATAAAAATTCTGCCTAAGCTGAACAGAAATAGCATCATAAAATATGTGTTTTTCAAGATGTTAATTGAAGCCAAATTTACTACGCTGTGGGGAGAGAGTTGTACTTGTCACAAACATGAATACTGAAGACATTTTGACGAGGTAGTTTGTTAAATCATTCTTTGTATAACTTGTAAGTACACACTCGGAATTAAGATTCAATAGCTTATGTAAACTGCATTGGTACATGTTTTTATGCAAAATTTATAAGTTTCTATAAAATCACCTCGCTGTCGTCTGTTCGAAAGGGTAGTCAGCTGTAGTCTTTCTAACCGTTCCTCATATGGTAGGTGTTTTAGAGTGTTGGGTAATTTACTTAATCTCTGTTTTACATTTTCAATTACAGTTACATCTTTTACGAAGTAGGGAGACCAAAATACAACAGCAAACTCTCATATGGGACATACATAGGATTAAAAAAAATGTAATATCAGGTTTTTGGCAGTGTTTGCAAAAGCTTTCTTTTTTTGGTGACTTGAAATTCCCAGTTTAAGTCGTTTGAGATAATGCCCCAAGATGAACTTGCCAATTAGGCAGTAATGGAGCACCATTTAGGGAGTACACATTACGTGGATAGTTTGTTACCATATAAAGTGCTACACACTTAAGACACATTTTAGGGTAACCACCTCTTATTACACCAAACAGAGATAGCAATAGTCGTCGTCTATGGTGGTTTTGTTTGTTATTGGGTTGTTGTACAGTTTGGTGTCATCTGCATAGCAGCAGGCGGATGGTTTCAAGGTGGTCGTTTATATAAACTAAAAACAGCACTGGGTCAAGCCTTATGGTACGCCACACAGGACGGGCAACTCTTCAGATAGGGCGGGCGTCACCAACACGAAGACGAAACCTAGTTTAGTAACTTACCACGTATCCCACTATGCTCTATTTTATGGAGAATTTGGCGGTTACGTACCTAGTCAAAAGCCTTCTCAAAGTCCAAGTATATGATGTCTACTGGTTCGCCTCTGTCAATCATTTTTTATCGTCATTTACACAAGTTAGGAGGTTGGTGACTACGGAATGACCTGGTATAAAACCCTGTTGTAGTTGACTTATGTGTTTTCTAATAGAAAGTTTATTGCTTTGTCGCCTATTATTCGCTCCATGGGTAACAACAATTAAAGGTGTTAGCTGACAGTTGCTACTTTTCGTACATTTCAGTTTATTGCTCAATCATTGCACAGTTAAGTTGTGTATTTAAATTCAGTAAAAATAAATATTCCATGAACTGCTTTTAAAGTCATGGCTTTATACAATTACAAAAGGCAGTTATGAGTAAAGCCATAACACTTTGGTAACATGTATTGTTTGAGGCTTTCGCGGTTACTCGAATTATTCTCCTTAGCATAGAATTTCGGCTTAGACCGCGTAGTAACAGCTTTGGTAACAGCTTTTGGTAAAAATTGCCTTTCATTATCTGCTGTTAGTGTTTTCGAGAGTTTTGAGGAGGACGAAAACTGTTAGAAGATGAAGCACAACCATTATGACCTGCGGATGTGGCTAGTCTAGAAAATGTATTCCGCTTGGAAAATTTAATTAAGGCCAATCGAAATATTACATATACGGAGATTCAGAAAGAACCAATGATTGGCCTCCTATTATAAACATCTTGGGATCAGGAAGTTAGCTAGCCATTGAATACCCCATTCATTATCTACAAAATAAAAAAAGGCTCGTGTAGGCTGGGGCAAATGTATGGTAAAAATATCTGATGGGGGAGCATAAAAACCACATTCTAGTGTATAGGTCTTTCATACCGTTATCTACACAAGTTGTTCGTGATAGGAGCACGAGCAAGAAAATGTTTGCTGCCTTTTTTAGTAGAAGTAGTCCTGTAGATGTTACTACACTGAACCTGACCATCCCGACAGCTGTGACATAGCTCTGTGCAATTTTTTCTTTTTCCAACTGCTAAACAAATGATGCCAGGTAAAACATTTCCAAGTGCAAATGGAGCAATACTGGAGTTTTTAAAAACAGTAAAATAGGTAATTTTTTTCGGACTGCAACTCTTTCTTACGAACTAACAATTACCCAAGTAGTCGTCGTATGACAATTGCTTTTTAATTTGGTGTATGCTTTGTCAAGACACAGGGAAATAGTAGAAACTTAAATAGTAGTCCTCCGAAATGAGGGTTGGGAGTGGGGCCAGGGCCCCTGGGGGTAATGGGACTCCTTCCCATAAAAACTTTAACTGTTGAAGAGACTAAAAAACGGCCTCGGACAGGACTGAACCAACAAAGACGAAAACAGCAAGGAAAAAATGGCAATGAGTTTGTTTTAGCGACTTGGAACCTAAGAAGCCTCTATAAAATAGGAGCTCTGCAAACAACTATGAAAGACCTAAGAAAAACAAGGTAGACATCACAGCGGTACAAGAAACAAGATGGATGGATACAGGAATCCATGAATTGAAACACTTTTCGATATGCTCTAGTGGAAATGATAGACGACGAGAATTTGGTACAGGCTTCATAGTGAAGAAAGAATTAGACCACTTAGTTATTGATTTCAAACCCTTGAATGACTATCTGTGGATATTGAGACTTAAAGGCGCAACATGTAAAATAACTTTAATAAAATGTAAAACAACTTTAATAAATGGACATGGGCCGACCGAAATAAAAGAGGAAGAAGTAAAAGACATTTTCTATGGCTCACTGAAACAAGCCATAAGCAAAGTACCGACTACGGACAAAATGATTGTTTTAGGAGATCTTAATGGTGTTATATAACCCTTTTTCGAACTGTTATTACAATTAGTAAATTGGATATCTACCCTATTGCTTAGTTAACAGAAGTAGTATTGAGAATAATGTATTAAACACTTACCTTGTTGCTTTTGAATTACTTTCAAAATTGACATATCTCACTTATAAAAATATATGATTAAAATTATGTCACTTGACTATTATTTAAAATTACCTCGGCTAGTCAGTTTATTGAGCAAATAAGAATCTATCTTCCTCAGCTGAATAGGTAAAGGTTATAATAATGAATCTCTTTATAATTGAATACTGAATTACAAAATTATTATTGTATTGACTTCTTTGTCAATCACACTCCTTAGTACTTTTAATAGAACCTTCTTTTAAGTTAGATTGTATTATTATGCTTGGTTTGACATTACAATCAATCAAAACTAAATGTTGTCAAATTATTTAATCAAATTACTTTTTCCAAATTGAGGTTAAAATTAATTACAGATACCTAGACCAAAATGATATAATTTCTACTGATAATGGCAGAAAACGTCGAGTACCCGAATCAAAGCAAATTTAGAAAACTTAATATTCTAAATTGCGCTCTAAACCTAAATTACAATGCTTTCCACTAATTTTGTCGTACCAAACTTGTTAATAAAAATACACTAACCTTCACGAAGACTCACTTGTACCTTGAGTGTATTTTCTATCAGCTCCTAACTGATTGGCAGTCGTCAAACACCTCCCTTGAGTTGTTGAAGACCCAAAATAGGTCGTTGTAGCTCTCATACCTCTTAATACCTTGATAAACGGTAGTACAGCATGCCACAATCACTCTCACTTTCACTTACTGATGGTTTAAGTACCAATTACCACTTCAAATGGTTTCGAACAATCTTGAAATTATAATATGAATAATAATTGTACCTTTCGTCAAATTTGATCGTGAAGAAGGCTATCTTGCTATCACGTACCAAATATACAATATTACTCTCACAATTAAAGAAAAGTTAGCCCCTTTAACGTGACTTATGAAACGTAGATTATTCAAAATTAAAGAAGTTTTTTCACTTGCAGTAAACAAACCCCTGGTACTACCACCAGTGCGCCAGCGTGGCTCTGATGGTTAGAGCATCGGACTGCGGCGCGGAAGTCTGGAGTTCAAATCCCAGATCGATGCCTGGCGGGCGGCCTACCCAGTCGCTTTAAATAATTGGGAACCTGCGTTTGAAAGAACAAGGGGTAATAATGCGGTTGTCTAATGCGTGGTGCTCACCACATCACCACGTGTCATGAATTTGACACGCGACAGCCGGGTGTGAGAGCGAGGATACGGAAGCTCTAACCTTCCCGCCTTGCAGGCCAAGCTCCTTCATGGGGTGTTAGTGCCTCACCATTATTATTATTATTATTATTACTACCACCAGTAATCTATCACCAACTGTTATCACATGATACCCTTTACAATATTGAATTAATTAAGCATCCACACAGCATGATACATTACAATGCGCAAGTAGGATGAGAAGAAATCTACAGAGCAATAGCAGGAAATCAGAGCTATCACAAAATCAGCAATGACAATGCGAGCAGGCTGATACAGCTAGCAGCGTCAAACGGTATGGTTGTACGAAGTACCCAGTTTCCGAAAAAAGACATACATAAAATGGAATTCAAATGACGGCCGAATTAAAACTCAAATCGACCATGTCCTTATACAAGACAAGCATCTATCTCTTATAACAAATATTAGAAGTTATCGAGGTACAATGCACGAATCTGATCATGCAATAGTGAAAATCAACCTAAAATGTAAACAGTACAATACATACACCCATAGACTGATAAAGACGTGAATAAAATTCAACACAACGTAAAGTCTACACATTACCCTTTTTCTGTGACGACAGAAATAATAAAACATAGCGTTTAAAACGTATGTCTTATATTGCATTGAAATTTAAAGAGATCATTTAGATCGCCGGTAGTAGGCTTTAGAATGAATTTGACATATACCTTACCTTTAATGTAAGGGATGCTCTAAATAGCACATTATTCAAACCAAGACATCCTTGACCTATTTAATCCGACATTTTTCCTCTTAAGAGTCGCTAACGCTTAAAATAAGATTTTAGGCTTGCTTGCTTGCTTGTTATTGCGCGTTACTTCACTGTAATTTTGGACAAATGTCACACTGACAGTATTATAAAACAAGCCATGCCTAAAGCGGTCGTGACCAAAATCTGCAGATTTTTTGTTTCGTCCAGTTCCTTATAGTTAAATAGAGAGAAAATTGTTACGTCACAGCAAAAGGGTAATGTGTAGACCTTACCTTAATATTGAAGAAACTTTTAAAAAGTACAAAGCACAAGTGGAACAACGATTAACAGAAACCATAACTGGAGCTGAAGTAGATGGAAGGTTGGAGATAATAGCAAGTGCAGAACTAAACAGCGCCCAAGAAACGTGGCGAGAAAGAAAAGAAAACAAAAAACAAGGATGGTTTGATCAAGAGTGTGAGTATAGTATAGAGAAGAAGAACAAAGCATTTCTAAAAATGAGATAACAGAAAACAAGGCAAACAACACAAGAATATAAAGAAATTAGAAACAAAACGTACAAACTGGAAGAAAATAATAGGAATGGAAATGTGAAAGATTTTTAGAGGGCAGTGATAAAGGAAAGAAAAGGGTATCAACCAAAAACTAGTAAGGTGTTGAAAACAAATGGAAAACTAGCCAGCGATAAAATAGAAATACAACAAAGATGGAAGGAATACTTTCAAGACCTGCTTAACAGACCACCGACATGGAATCAAAAAGACGCAGTGTGGACCATGGTAGAACAACAATTAGAGCCGCCAACGTATGAAGAAGTTAGGAGTGCCATCCAAAGTCTAAGGAACGGAAAAGCAGCAGGAGAAGATAATATCATTGGAGAAATTATCAAAACAGGAGGAGAACATCTATGGAACGAAATACATGTCTTATAAAACTAGTGTGGGAGCAAGAGCAACTCCCAATAGCATTGAAAACTGGGCTAATCATTTCCATATATAAGAAAGGAAGCAGAATGGTGCTTAATACCATGTACAAGATAATTATCGAAAGTGGTAAGTAAGAGACTAGAGCCATACGTGGAAGAAACACTGGAAGAGTATCAATTCAGCCTCAGAGCAGGTAGATCAACGACGGACCAAATTTTTACAATTAGATAAATACTAGAAAAAACATTGGAAGTACAGTACAAACATCTATCAAATATTTGTAGATTTCAAACAAGCCCACGACTCTGTAAACAGAAAAGCATTGATACACACTCTGAGAGAATTTAGAATCCCAGAAAAGCTTATAAGGATGGTCAAACTAACAATGGATGATACCAAAAGCAAGATAGTACTGCGGAACACCACACCTGAAGAATTTGAAATAAAAACATGATTAAGGCAAGGTAACTGCCTCTCAACAACACTATTTAATTTTGCGCTAGAAAAAGTGACTAGAGCTTTTAACATAAATAAGAGAGGAACAATACTTAATACGAGGGCAGTCCGATTTTAAAGGTACAGGTGGCTGTGAAACAAACACCGCAAGCGAAATATTGCCGTCATATGCATGTCTAGACAGGTTGAAGTGTGGTAGTAGAGTTTGGAGCGTTGTTGTGTAAGACTCAATTTAGTAGCTTACGGGAAGCAAACAAACATGGCGTGTAATCGCAGAGTATTCCAAGTGTGAAGTGCGTGCGGTTATCCGATTTTTGCATGCCGAAGGAGTTAACCAGAGCGAAATTCATTGCAGATTAGAGGGCGTTTATGGCCCGAAGGTCTTAAGCCGAAAAGAAGTCAGCATTTGGTGCAAAAAATTTAAAGATGGACGAACGGACGTGATTGATGATCCGGAGAAGAACAGAGGCAGACCAAGGACCTTACACACGGATGAAAACTGCTCAATTGTTGAAGGTTTGATTAGGAAAGATCGTCGCGTTAAAGTTCGTGAAATTGCGAATCGACAGAAATTGCAAGGCACAGTTGTGGACTACTTTAACCGACTTGACAGGCACCACTACCGTGAAGGGATGTTCAAACTACTGTCACGCTGGGATAAATGTCTCAATCTTTATGGAGAATGTCGAGAAATAAACAAAAGTATGTAGTTTTTTGTAGAATGTATTAAATATTTTCATTAAATATATGTATATGTTAGTAAAATGTTGGCTTGTACCTTTAATATCGGACAGCCCTCGTACATCTAAAGAAATACTAGCCTTTGCAGATGATGTAGACCTTCTAGGAAGAGGAGTGGTGGAAGTAAAGGAAAGTTTCATAGAAATGGAAAAAGAAGCGCAAAAGATAGGTCTTATAGTAAATGAAGAGAAAACAAAATTCCTAACTGTAGGAAGACAACAAAGGCAAAGGGCTGGACAAAATTTAACTATAGACGAATATAACTTTGAAACAGCCCAGTCGTTTAAATACCTAGGTTCTATTATAAATGTTAATAATGACACAAGAAGAATTAAAAGCAAAGATAATACAAGGAAAAAAAAGCTTTTATGCACTTTAACACCTTTTTAAATCAAAATTGCTCACCAAGAAATCGAAATTGCATATATACAAGACAATAATACCAGTAGTTCTATATGGAATGGAGACATGGATCCTTACCCAAAAGCAAGAAAATATGTTAAGAACCTTTGAAAATAAAGTAATTCGAATATTAGCAGGACCTATCTGAGAAGATAATTTTTGTAGGAGAACCAATAAAGAAATAAACGAGCTACTAGAAGACGAATATATAATAGCGCTAGTTAAAACAGGTAGGATCAGATGGGCAGGGCATGTTCTCAGAATGGACAACAGATACGCAAAGAAAGTAATGGAGGGGCATATGCCAGCAACATGAGAGAGAGACGGAGACCTAGGAAAAGGTAGATAAATAGTGTGGAGGAAGATTTGCGCAAACTGAGTGTGTCAAACTGTTGTGAAGTCAGCCAAGACCCAACTAGAGACATAAAGGCTAATGATGATGACTCCTACATAGAAATGTATTCTTAGTTCTTGATGCAAATTTTTACTACCTTTTACAATAAAGGAAGTATTGGATTCACCCCAAAAAGTCGAAATTGAGTTTTCAACAAATCTTCACGTTTTAGAGTTCCCTGAACCAAAAATACGTGTTTTTGTTCATTGGTCTGTCTGTCTGTCTGTGTGCGAACAGAATATCTCAAAAACGAAACGAGGTATGACGTTGAAACTTCATATATCAGTTTTGTGTACTATCTAGATGCGACAAGCTTTTGAAGAAAATTGCATAACTGGAAGTAGGTATGGTGTTTACACTCGTGATTTTTTAGTATTTAATAGCTCTAACGATTTTTTTCAAACGTTATATTTTTATTACATTTTGAATGTGAATTGATGCAAGATAGGTGATTTTCCAGTTGAATACCTCTAAATTATTTATTTTTTCTTAATTAGCTAACTCCCTATTTTGTACAGTTCCTGTAGAATTTGCAATTTTTAAAAAATTTGGGCAACGCTTAAAAATAAAAAACATTTGGCTAATTATAAGATCATTGTAAAAGGAAATTGTGTGCGTGTATCATACTAGATGTAAAAAAATCTGGTGTGATACACGCACACAACTTCCTTTTACAGTGATCTTATAATTAGCAAAAATTTGATTTTAAAGTTTTAAGCATTTGTCAAAAATTTTCAAAAATTACAAATTCTGCAAAAACGGTACAAAATAGAGCGTTAGTTGAAGAAACAAATTTTCTCTAGAATTTTAAGCTGAACTCAAAAATGTAATAATATACCGGGCGTTCTATTTAAAATAGGAGTTAATAAAAAAAAATAGAAAAAAAACAAAAGAAACCCATTTTAGAAGTATTCAGCTGGAAAATCACCTACCTCATATCAATACACATTGAAAATTTAGTAAAAATGTGAAGTTTGAAAAAAATCGTTAGCCGTTTTTGAAAAAATCGAAAAAAACTGAAAAATCACAAGAGTAAACACCTACTTGCGGTTATGCGATTTTCTTCAAAAGCTTGCCGTCGCATCTACATAGTACACAAAACTTATATATGAAGTTTCAACGCCATACCTCTTTTAGTTTTTGAGATATGCTGTTCACAGACACACAGACAGACAGACAGACCAATGAAAAAGAATATGTTTTTTGGGTTCAGGGGACTCTAAAACGTGAAGATCTGTTGAAAACTCAATTTCCAATTTTTGGGGTAAATCCAATACTTCCTTTATTGTAAAAGGAAGTAACAAGCAGTAAACATTTTTTTTAGCTTCTCTACTACACTATACTAGGTGATTATAAACGCATTTCCATCGAGTTGCTTTTGAAATATTTGTTGTATGAATAATATGTTGGTGGCACTGTAAATCTATGTCAAATTCGAGGTTATCACGTTAAGTTTTGTGTTTGTTTGTTTGTTAATGGACAAGGTCTAGGCATGCAGAGTACCAGGTACCTTAGACACCGACTGCTATGGTCATATGGACAAAGTCCTACTTAGAATTTTGCTGAGACTAAGGAGTTCGAACCCTAGCAAGGGATCTTTTACATGCTACACATCTTAGTAACATTAACATGGGACCCACGGCTTTACATCACTTCCGAATGATGGCATTCTGTAGACGCTTTCATCTGCATTTTTTTATTTCTGAAAACCTCACCAAGACCGGGAATCGAACTCGCGACCCTACGATCAGTAGGGTGCTTACCACTGAGCTACCGATCGCAGCATGTTTTGCGTTAGTCTGTGTCAAAACTGACGCAAAACCTAACCTGATAACCTCGAATTTGAGATAATTTTTTTTTGCAGAAACTACACAAAATAAAGTGTTAGTTAAAACAGACGAATTTCCTCTAAAATTTTAAGTCGAATTCAAAAACATAATATACCGGGTGTTCTATTTAAAATCATAAAGTTCATAGTGACTTCCGGTATAACCGGAAGTAGGGTGTTCATTTTCATGCTTTAGGCCATTGATCAATAAAAGTGAGCAGATTACTTTTTTCCATGCTTTCGCCTGTTGATCAATAGTAAGTAAGGTAGTTAATTTTGCTTTTTTTTAGGTGCTTACGGCAAATCCATTTACTGCACATTATTCTAGTTATTTTACAATGATATCTTTCGTAGCACTAACGACATCTAAAATCATACAGCGTTCGTGGAAATAAAAAACCTGAAGCTCTTGTTGGTCTTCTCTTCTTTTTGGTGTTGGCAATTATTGAACTCTCTTGCCAAGATTGCAAAACAGTACTTACGATAATCAAATGACGTGTGGCCACCACTCGAGTTTCTTTTACTGTGTAACTTGCACACACAATTTCAGTTGGTATTAACGACTTTAAAAATATATAACGCCAAAATAAATGTTATTCTTTCTCTCCCCAGATATAAAACTGTATACCTTAACAAAATTTACTATTTCTATAATTATTTTTACATTCAACAAATAAACGGAAGCACAAACTTTGAAAAATTTTTGTTATTATTCAAAAACCGTATTTTACAAAAGTTATCGACAGTTAATACTTAATATGTCTATAACACTATTTAAACTTTTATCCCAATTATTAGTTTTTGAACTTTGAGAACATTTTTCTATACATTTAATTTTGTGATTTTTTGAAAACCTATATTTCTTACAAAACATTTTTGTAAACAGAAGTTGTATATAATTGCATAATATATGATCCTGTCCTAATAGTCAGGAATCAAGGACCATAAATTCGATCATAGGGTGTGCACTCGAAGATGCAGTTAAAAAAAAATAAAGCAATAGAGATCATTCTTTCACTAAAATTTCTCCATTCTTTTCTATACATTTCATACACTAGAAGTATGCCTTTATGTGCAACCGTTTTCAAAATACCTCGATGTTGAAATATATACTGCGCATTCCCGTTAGGCTTTGTTTAAACAATTTCTATAGCATTTGTTAAAAATAATTTCGTGGCTAATTTAAAATCATCTGAGTCCAGATCGAATAATCTTTCCACTGGTTTAAAAATCATAGAGAAATATTCAAAACTAAACTTGCAAATGCGATGTACGCATAAAATTCATAAATTTTTAATAAAAAATATGTCGAAAAATATTTGTTCTTTTTTGCAATTGCAAAAAGAAGGGAGCCCTCCACATTTATATCAGCAAGGTAATTCCAGATAGTGTACATTTTTTTTTTAAACTATATATTCGAGCGCACACCCCATCGTTTTAGAAGCGTTTTTTGAGGTGCCTGATTCCCGACTATAAAACATTTTATTTTGATCAAACAATTATAAAAAATTCTCAGATGGAAACGTAAGAGTCAAATGCCACTTTCGGTTAGTTGATTTTAGCTAAAAATCACTGGGATTTTTGAGTTTATATTAAAAACATAGATATTAATTTTTAGGCTGTTTGATTGTCTTGGCTGTAGAGAGATCCCATACAGACTGAAATCACTTTAAAAACAACTTTTTCTGAATCAGAAGATATGAAAACCGATATTTTTATAAAAATCTCGAGTTTGAAAAATTTCGTGATTACTTTATTTTACTTCTTAAGAGGAAGTAATGCTTGCACTACGTTATCAGTCAATTTAGCCATCAAAAGTTTACTCTAAATGCAATTTACGGAAAGGAAATATCTGCCACTGAGAAATTACATACAAAATTTTAGAATTAACATTTAAAGTTGCTTATAGACAAGAATAGAATATCATATCCACAAATTTTTCTAGTTTAGTCCAGCAGTTTCTATAAGAGACTGAACTACAAGGTTAAAGGTATCGTTATACAATGTGTCCAAGATAAGGAGGGCCAGTATGGGGATCTCGGTAACTGTTAGAGATACAAATTTGGTTAAATGGGAAGAAAGTTGGCAATTAAAGGACTGACAAAATTACGGCTAGAAATCCTTGATATGATTTTTTGTTTTTGAATTATCTAAAAAAAAACGAATTTTTGGTTTTTCTATTTTATTATATTCAGCCGTTAATATTAAAGTTAGAGCGAAACTGATTAAACTTCTTTGAAGCAGCTTTTAGTGGACTTAATGATTGCGTTATCAAATTTTTTATCCAACGTTTCGTCTTCGAGAAACCATCATCAACTTCATTTTTTTAAATACGGTCCTGGTTTTTTGATGCCAAATTTGTGAAGTCCTTTTTATTCTGAATTCAACAATGTACCACATGTCATGGTTTAATTACGTTTCGAATTTTTTTGATCATCATCAGAAAAATTTTAAGATACGGACCTGCATTTCTCATAATTTTGTAAAAATAAGTTCACACAGTAAGTTAGGCGTTTTTAGATGCAGTTGAAATATTGAAATGCACATCATAATGTCATAATTCTGATACATTAATCTAATAACCAACCAATAACTATTAACAATAAATAACAAATAAATGAACAAAAGATAGACAGAAAGAATAACAAAACTAACATCGAAACAATTTAATAGGTATTAAATTTACAGAAGGTATTCAAAAAGGTTGCCATCATTCTCTAAGCATAAATAACATCTTCTAACTGTAGAATCTAAAACATTATTCAGCAATACTGGCGTTATACTTTGAAAGGCTTCAAGAACCAATCTTCTAAGTTCTTCTTCTGTTTCAAAGTTTCAAAACTTTGAATACCTATTACATTGATTCAATGCTCGTTTTGTTATTCTTTCTGTCTATCTTTTGTTCATTTATTTGTTGTTTATTGTTAATGGTTATTGGTCGGTTATTAAATTAATGTATCAGAATTATGACATTATGATGTGCATTTCAATATTTTAACGGCATCTAAAAACGTCTAACTTACTGTGTGAACTTATTTTTACAAAATTATGAGAAATGCAGGTCCGTATCGTAAAAATTTTCTGGTGATGATCAAAAATAGCTCGAAACGTAATTAAACCATAACATGTGGTACATTGTTGAATTCAGAATAAAAAGGACTTCATAAATTTAGCACTAAAAAACCAGGACCGTATTTAAAAAAATGAAGTTGATGGTTTCTAGAAGACGAAACGTTGGATAAAAAATTTGATAACGTAATCGTTAAGTCCACTAAAAGTTGCTTTAAGGAGGTTTAATCAGTTTCGCTCTAACTTTAATATTAACGCCAGAAAAAAATTAAATAGAAAATCCAAAAATTCGGTTTTTTGAGATAATTCAAAAACGAAGAATCATATCAAGGATTTCTAAGCGTAATATTGTTAGTCCTTTAATTGCGCAACTTTCTTCCCATATAACCAAATTTGTATCTCTTACAGTTACCGAGATCCCCATACTGGCCCTCCTTATCTTGGACACACTGTATATATATGAGAGGGCAATCAATAAAAATAAATTTTAGACAGGTTACTTTATTAGCACTTTCAGCTAGCTAACAGGATCAACTGGCAACAATTATTTTCTTACGCTGACCATTTTGAAATCATAGGTACACAAATACGTGGTAATTACAAAAATTTACATGGATGAGATCTTTAAATCTTAATAATTAAAACATATAATAACAACAGCTTCAATTTTCAGTAAACATCATAAAAATATTTTTATGAAAAGTATTTATAAACTAATATACTATTTACAAATACTAATCATTACTATGAAAAATAGAAACAACTTTTATGTAAGATTCTATACATCTACATCTAAAGCACATTTTTATTTATTTCTTTGGATTTTTTTACATATCTACCATAATGAAAAACAGAAAGTACTATTTACGTAATATGTATTTATATTACATTAAACACCAGAAAGGCTTATAATTACACAACCAATTTTTGTAATTTCAATTATGCGAATATGGTAATGTAAGATAACACCTGTTCTACTTTTAAAAATTAAAGCATTTACTATTAAAACCCAGTCTTCCTATTTTTATTTACTTAAAGCACCTGTAAAATTATACTTACAACATGAACAGATGGGTGGAATTTGCTAGTTGCACAGATAGAAACAGTTTTTTATATTATAATAAATTGCGGCATTCACAGCAACAGCTAATTGTAATTGTTTTCGTCGCTTTATACGATATAAAATCTGTGACCGATACAAGAATATAATAATTTAAATACATATTGTCATACTTAATTTCTGAATATCTTGATTTTTTACTTTTGACAACAGTAATAATTGAAGTGAAATAGCTTTTATTAGTAAAACAAATAATTTTAAGATGTGAAAATGACTAGTCGTAATTATTCAAATAGGAAATCTTAAAATATATTTATATATAAATCGTATTAAATTTGCAACGTATTTTTACTGAATTACCATCACAAAAAATTGTCATCTACAAGAACAAAATGGATTTAAAAGATTTAACAAATATATTACATTATTTTAATATCAGAGTAAACGTATTCCACATTTATCGAATGATTCGACTTTTTCTTATAACTAAATTAAATTTATTACAACAAATAATAATATAAAACAGACTAGAACTTAAATATGTCGTTGCAATTAATTTGTCCTATTTGATTTTACAAATTGGCATATGCTCAGTGACTTGTTTAGTCACAGAAATTGATCTAATATCCTTTTAAATCATACACCAAGCTAGCTACCTATTGTGACAGAACAACATATTATTGAATTTCAGATTCTATTGTTCATGTTTTTCAATTGTTCTGATCTACATTTCCAATCAATGTATTACAAAAATTTTGGCATACATATTTGTATGCAGAGTGAAGTAGCAGAAGTTGCAGCGATATGTACACAACATTTATGATTACTACCCATATGGGTATATTTGCATTTGGCATTTTCATTTATTATTTTAAACATCTATTCCAGTAAGACAATAGTTTAATTCATTGTGCGTATTTCCGATACCTAAATATTAACACTTACAGTAGGTACAATAAAAAAAGTGAGTTTTAGCAGTAAAATTCCACACATCACAATTGTGTTTATAAAGATTAAATCCCTTGCAATAAAACAATTGAAAATTTAGCTTTGTATGTTATTGTGTATGTCAATAAAATATTCAGAACTAATAAATTTCTTTGCTTGCGATATATCTGTCTATTTAAAAGGTATCTTAGAAACCATAGATATTGACTAATACAATTTTACAGACCACTGCAGCAAAGCAAAGCAAAGACCTTTTTCTGTTGTCATGTTATCAGTGGATATAAAAGCATAACAATATTTTTTTACCCCTTCACTGATAACATAAGCAATAACATTAGGTCTGACAAACGATATAAGAGGGAAGTATAGATTTGACTTAAATAATGATATATCTGAATTTGCTTTGGAATAATCATGATACTTTACGTAATCAATAGGTACCAGAAATTTTGTTTTGTATGAGTGAACAATAACAGTTGCAGAGAACATGTTTTTAAATGATTCACAGGTTCTGTTGCCCGAGTTATCACATGATTTTTTTGTGCTGAAGGTGTATAAAAAAGTCCAGGTCAAATCTACATTTCCTTATAATATAACAATAACGCAACAGGTTTGAAAAATTACAAAGTGTCAAGCTCTGAAACTAATAATCACGACAAGACATACTCGTGCCCAATTTAGCAATTGTTATTGAGTTGTAGATAAAATCAGCGTACATACATCAAACAAGTAGAGACACTCATGCCAAATGTTGAAACCTGTCTAGAGTGCCTGGGACAGTAACTCGGGGGGTATTTCTCAGCTTGACTATCAGATGGCAGCACAAAATTCTACCAATCAGAGCTACAGTGCCTTGATAGAGACAGTGGCGACAATAAGCACAATTTGCCACAAAATGGCGGCCAATGGCCTAAGTACTAACTTTAATAAATTGAACGTTTTTGAATGGTCATGGTTACACAACGTATAAATAATATGTTGGTGGCACTGTAAGTCTATGTCAAATTCGAGATTATCAGGTTAGGTTTTGAGTCAGTTTTGACACAAACTGACGCAAAATCGAACCTGCTAACCTCGAATTTGGTATAAACAAACAAAAGCATCAACAAATTTTGCCTCTTAATGGCGGCCGATTCGAGCGACCAATAAAAAAAGAATACACTCTATTGTCGCCACTGTCTCTTATAAAGTCACTGTAATCAGAGCCAGTTACTAACTAGCTCTGCTACCAATCATATGTGACAAAGTAGTGGCGCCATCTGTTAGTACTATCGGAAAGTAACCCCCCCAGGAGCAATTCAAGGTCATCCAAATCGGAATTTTGACATCAAAGGAACCGACAGGGAGTGTCTCAACTTGTTTGATTTATGTACGCTGATAAAATTGATATTTAAAATGAATTTCCATTTCCCTGTCATCGAAAACCATTATAAAATAAATCAATTCCCATCTGTCAGATTAAGTTAAAATAAAATGCACTAAAATAGTGAAAAATGAATCACTAAGTTCCATTTTAATATTTAAAAAAAAAGTTAATAACTGACAATACACCGTATACCTAGGATTTTGATTTGATAAAACATGCTCATTTGACTAATTACTGGTTCCTGTAATTTTTCTATATGATTTCTACGAAACAATGCCGAAACGACAAAGTTTGCCTACGAAATATCGAACAAATGTGTTGTGAAACCCTACAGAAAAATATAAACAGTACAATATATACCTCATCTGTTGTAGTAGTTGTAAAGAGAATAGCTATGAATTGTCAGTCTTAACAAGGACTTTAGTGAACATTCAGTAACAGCTAATAGCGGAACATGAGCATATTAATATCTCTGAAACAAAATTAAATATCTCCAGTTACAACCCGCCTTTTATACATACAGAATTGTATAAAGGTTAAAATTGATTGTATTTAATTGCAAAAGATCTTAAAATCTATGATGTGGGAAGTCTACTAAAATGGCAATAATAACATGCAGTTCTGACTATGCAGTCCATTTTTACATTACATTCTGTTCGACTCTTAAAACTGCAAATGCAGCAGTCATTTCAGGCTTTGTCAAATTTGCATGAATGAGCATGCACTTTGTTTTACGTATATGTACATGCACGTTGAGAGTATTATTGCCCGATTGACTGTACTATGTTTTCAGATAGCCATTCTGCAATTTCAGAGAAGAATAGAATATACACTCATTGACAAAACTATCGCTTATAATTTTTTATTTATATTTCTTTTCATCCTCTAGCAGTTAATAGATTACTATTATGAATATAATGACAGTAGTGTTTTATAATCATTAAGAGACCAATGATTACATATTAACAAATATATAAATTGCCATAAATACAAAAATTAAGTTTTTACTGTAGTTCTTCCATTAGTGCCATACTGTTCAATTATAAATTAACGATAAATAAATTCTAAACATAGGAACATAGTGTTATTTCAGTTATCTTATTAAGACAAAGTAGTAATAAGTATTTTGCCCTCAAGCTTTATATTCTAAACCCACTTGTAATCTTCACGAAATACTAAAATTGTATGTTTGTGTTGCATTTTAAAAAATATAATTTATATTAATAGCAAGACTCAGTATTTGTTTCACTGCTACAGTGTAAATTGATTACGTAATGGTTATAAAACATTATTTCAGTTATATCTGTAATAGTAATCTATAAACCATTAGATATTAAAATAGATGTATAGGCAATATTTTTGCCAATAGGTGTAGATGATGTAATATACACATTTAAATATATTACAAATTATTACATAGTTTAAAGACAATACTGTCTAAAACACAAGCTAATATAATATTATCGACCTTACACTATTTTTTTAACACCCACTTATTTCACAAATTAATACAAGGACTGCAATAACACACATGCTAGTATATAAAATAATCTTAAGTAGATCACATGGCACGATAAGGTCCTTGCATTTTCAAATACTGTATAACAAGTGACGGTCCTCCTGCCACTATTTCTGCAGGAATTTGTGAGAGAGGACAGTTTTCGATGCTCATTATTTGTAAGTTAGAACAGAGAGCCAATTCAAATGGTAAGTTGTGTAGAGACGGATTATCATTGATGTACAGCGATTCCAAGTTTTCGAGGGTGCCTATTTCCTCTGGTAAGTAAGCTAAATTATTTTCGCCAATTCCTAAGAAAACCAAGTTGGAAAGGTGACCTATGGCCCTGGGAAGAGAAGTTAGCTGATTTGACTGAACAATTAAGCGCTGCAGGTCTCGTAAGAAACCGATTTCATTTGGCAACTGTTCGATACGATTTTCTTCTAAATCTAACACTCGAAGCTTTCGCAAATTTCCTATGGTTAGCGGAAGTCGCCGCAACAAATTGTTGGATAATACTAATACTTCCAGTGCTTGAAGGCATTGTATATCATCTGGAAGCTTACTCAACTGGTTAGTTCCTAGATTAAGTTCGACCATGTTTATCCAGGTACCAACATCTAAAGGTAAAGCAGTGAGCTGATTTTCCTTCATATTTAATTTTGTCAGATGCTTTGCACGTGAGAAAATGCCATAAGGAATTTTGTCAATCTGATTGTGCTCCAAGTTAATAGAATCTACGTTAATAAACTGAGATGGACCACCCGACGGATAAGCAGTAAAATTATTACGGGACAACGTAATGCTAGTTAATTCGCTTAAGCTGGACAACAAACCTTCTGGCAGCTGAAATATGGCGTTGCCTTCAACATTAAATTCGTCCATGTGTTTGCAGTTGCTAAGGGTAGCAGGAATAGATGAGAGACGATTGTAACGTAACCCAAGACGAGTTAACTGCTGCAATTGTCCAATGCTATCTGGAATGTCCAAGAGTTCATTGTGCTGGAGGTCAAGTGTAGACAAATTAATGCATTGGCCAATTTCCTCAGGAAGATGCTCTAAATGATTGTGGGAAACATCAAATGTTATTAAGTTTACTAATTTTCCTATCCCTTCCGGTAACTCTTTAATTTTATTTTCTCTCAAGCTGAGCATTGTAAGGGCTGTTAAATAGCATATCTCGTTTCCAACATATTTAATACGATTAAATCTCAAAAACAGAGTAGTTAAAGAAACCAACCTATAAACAACATCTGGTATGTCGTTGAGTTTATTATGGCGTAAATCAAGTACACGCAGAGATTTCAGGCTTACTAAAGAATCGGGTAAACCAGTTAAGGAATTTTCACTTAATGCTAAGGTTTGCAAGCTTGTTAAACAACCAATTTCCGCTGGTAAAGATACCAACTTATTTCCATACAAATACAATTCTGACAAATGATTTAAATCTCTTACTGTTGGAGGTAGCTGTGTAATATTTGACTTGCTTAAATCTAACCGTTTTAAGCCTTCTTCTCTACAGCGGATGAATTCCTTGGTTACATCAAGATCAGCTTGAATTGGTTTGTTCTTCTTAATAGTCGGCTTGGGTTTGTTCGACTCGGGGTGCTTAACAGTAACCATTTTTGGCCTTGCAGCTTCTCCACCACTTAGCGAACTAGTGGAGAATTTTTTCTGTTTTACCCCTTCGGGAATGGTGATGGCTCCTGAGGACTCGGCTTCTAACATATCTGATTCCAATAAGTAAGCACTTCCAGAAACAGAATTACTCATCTCCGTTTAACTAATAATACTTTGTATTTTAATACATAATTATTCACCTCTTCACTGTACAACGTCAGTTTAACTTTCGCACAACGTTTCTTAAGTTACTAAGTCACATTTCGAGATACACTGGAATCAACGCCCCGCTCGAGTATTAATAACGCCTTGTAAACAACAAATTACCTAAATTAATACATATGTAGTAGTCGTTAAATACGTATATGCATTTCAAGGCCACGCAAATCCAACTGACAGGTGCATCAGCCCAAACCTTCCACTGTTGCCATATTAATCAAGTTAGAATCCCTACGTTCCCGCTTCTTTTGAACTTTATCAATACTGATTCTAATATGTAGTACTTAACTCATTTTGCCTCCACCTAATATTATAATGAAGTAATGATTTAATTAATTGTCCTCCACGGCGATTAATAGTTTATTTACAACGAGCGGTTTTTTATTCTTTTTAAGACAAAAATGATGTAATAATTTTCTGATAAAAGTTGCAAGGATCTTATACTTACCGAGCAAAATTCCTCTAAAGAAAAAAGTTGGTGAATTAAATTGATTGGTAGATTGGCTGAAAAATGGAATTTAATAATTTCTACTCTATAGTCAGGGGCGTATGGGATACCTAAAATCGTACCGGCAAATAACATGTGAGCAACCGAAAATTAAATTAAGCTTGGCTTTGAAATATTTGGTGTATGAATAATATGTTGGTGGCACTGTAAGTCTATGTAAAATTCGAGGTTAGCAGGTTAGGTTTTGCGTCAGTTTATGTCAAAATTGACGGAAAACCTAACCTAATAACCTCGAATTTGACATAGACTTACAGTGCCACCAACATATTATTCATACAACAAATATTTCAAAGCCAAGCTTGATTTCATTTCCGTTTCCTCACATGTTAGATGGTCGGCGGCCCAAAAGTTTAACAGACCGTACCCTAAAAATTACAATAATAATCTACAAATATTAACAAGTTGGACAATAAACTATAAAAAATCTTTAAAGGGGTTCACACGAAACTTTGTTTCCAAAAGCGCACTACATAGGGGTAAAAATATATTAAAGTTTCTAATAATACTGAAAAAAAGATGCAGCCGATGGGATTCGAACCATTGGCGTAACTAGCGGGGGGGCCAGGGGGGCCAGGCCCTCCCCAGAGTGCCGTCTGGCCCACCCCAGAAAAATAGAAGTTAAATAAATTTAAAAATCTGCTTTTTTTATTAACCCATTTAAACTAAGGGGTTGGTTATCGACCCTCACAGCCTCACACTTACATTTTCTGGTTTTATTACGTTTTTTTGACTTAAAAACTTTATAGTATAAATACCATATGTTGGACGGATGACTCTAATGAATAATAATATACAAGAAAAAACGTTATTAGTTAGCTAATAATTACTATGAAGACACTGCTTTCGTCTGAATATTTTTTTTAGTTAAATTTACACCATTTTTGTTAGTTTCTCTCAAGTTTTCTACAAATAAAGGATCAATTTATGTACACATTAAAATACAATTGCAATTATTTCATATGCGGGTAAGTAAAGGAGTTGAAAACTTGAGTGTATCGGTAACTACTCCCTGGTAACATACAGCTAGCTGCCTATTATAGGCTCGTCCAATTCAGACTTAAGGTGACTTGCTATTTAGATGTTTGCCTTGCCTAGAGAGTTGAGTTTATAGCTTTAAAGAGTACGATCCAGAATTTTATGTTTAATAGTGTTTTATGTACCGCAAAGAACATTTTGTGGTGCTTGAATTTCCACAGTTGCTAGCCCAAGATAGAATAAAAACATATCACAATAACAATTAAGAGGATATTGATGTTTTCAAGAAAGTATTTGTTTCGGGGATACGGAGAAAAAAATAAAAATTATTGCTCAAAAACGTGCAAATGGAAACCAAGTGATGTTTCTCCTGAAATAATATTTTTTACCGTCAACCTCATTGGGTTGCAAGAGGTAATCTATACATTTTTATGTTGTTTATGAACCGAGAAATAATTTATTGATATGCTCCTTAGACATGTAGTATTACAAGAGTAGGTAGCACCCATAATTTCCGCAAACCAATAGATCAAGTGCACCATGGAAATGTAACTTGCCATAAACAAATGTTTGTTGTTTTCTAATTTAACAGTTCAAATTTAGTTACTATACAGTTAGTTTTGACAAATTTCAGCAGCTACTGATACGAACGTAGACGCTGTGCGAGGAATGCTTCAGTAGGACAATTGAGTCACATATAGAATTATTTCGAGTACCTTGGGCATTGGCATGACTGCAATATACACAATTTTACATACTCATTTGGGTGTAAGAAAAGTCTGTCTTGGGTGGATACCACACAGTTTAACAGACACACAGAAACACAACAACAGCATGTGGAACAGTATAAGAAATATGATGAAGGTAAATCTAAAGCAGTTTACATCATAACTGGTGACGAAAGCTGGATATATGCATTTGAACCCGAATCTAAGCTGTAGTCAGGATGTTTCCAACAAATCTTAATCCAGTTAAAGTAAAGCGATCTTGATAATAATTGCTTGTTTCTTTTCAAAATCCGGACCTATCACAACGGTCGTGCTTAAAAATAAACGTAGCGTTACTGCAGAATGGTACACAACTATATACCTACCAGACGTTATTCAAAAAGCTCGGTTTATGGCGCCCAAGGGATGAGATCGTTCTGCACCATGACAATGCTTCTAACTAGTCATACCGCACATCAAATAAAATAATTTTCAGAGACTTTCGAGTTAAAATTGCTAAGTTATCCCCCATTCAGTCCCCACCTAGCACCTTCCGATTACTTTCTAGTTCCTCCATTAAATGATAAAATGCGTGGTGTGCGATTTGGAACTCCCGAAGATGCTGTGGAAAGCTTCAAAAACCTTGTTTCTCAAGTGACTCAAAAATTGTGGAATTTATGTTTTGAAAATAATTGGTTTTACCGAATGCGTAAATGTTGAGTTAAAGGGGGAATATTTTGAGAAAATAATACAAACAAATTTTGGTTACTAAACTTTGTTTTATTAGGCTGCAGAAATTTGCGGGACTGCCCTCGTATAACGGCATCAAAGAACAAGCAGATAAATTTATGCGAAAAAGTTATGTATGTACGTAAATTCATGTCTTCATAGGTATACATAGGTATTGACGATGGTTTGTTGGGGGGCCTGGCCCTCCCCAGCCAAAAATCCTAGTTACGCCAATGATTCGAACAGCCCTATTTCAGTGATTGCGAGCACCTCTGACGGACTCGCTCGTTATACTCTCGTTCGCCCACGAGGGCGAGTTCTAATTTTCGCTTGCGGCTGCTTTATACAGGATGGTTTACTAACTCATTAACAAACTTTGTGAGATGAAAGCTGATGTCATTTTAAGAAAAAAAGTTCATATAAACCAGTGTCCAAAAATTCTTCGTTTTAGATATGTATGTATGTATTATCTGTAACCTCATTTACCTTGCGGTGTAGGGACTGATGTTTTATACGCTTGCATCTGGCGGTACAATGCTCAACTTGCTCCGGATTCGAGTTACAGAATTGGAGCGCGCCTTTTGCGCTTGCGCAGCAACCATTGTGTGCGGTGTGTGTCTTCGTGATGTGTTGACTTTGTTACTCTACGGGGTGTTAAAGTTTTCTAAAAGATATCGTCTTTTTATTATAATTTCTTTATTAGTGCATTTAGCTACATTGAATTTGGTACACAGGTTCATTGTAAAGTTAGAGCATATAAGGCTTTAAGGGATTCTATGCAAGTGTACTGTGTAACAAATTTGGTTTAAATAGCTGCACTAACAAGGGAATTGCAAGGAAAAGGAATACAAGTGAAGTGGCAAAGTGTACACACGTGCCTTTGATGCTCCGCAATTAAACTCAATATTTGGGACATTTTATTCACGTAAATTTGCAAAACAAAGTGAAAGACAGTACTCTAGTGAGACAACATATAAAACAGATAAGTATTTAACGATATAATAACAAAACTGAAGTACGTTTTTTTTCTATAATAACTGTCAAAGTGTTACAATGTTGGTAGATATGTGATTAAAACGCTAGGACATTTTTATACCTCATGTTGGTACAACTTTTTCAAAATTATGGTTGTGTCAATTTTGAATGTCAAAGTTTCTTAATTTGAACTCTTGACAAATTTCTTTTTTTAACATGGAATCATCATCATCAATAAAATCGGATAAAAAATAAAAACCAAGAAATAGGGTTTCCAGTCCCGGGATCCGGTCCCGGGACAGTCCCGGGATTCTACCACAAAAACCGAGTCCCGGGACCACAGCCAGCCCAGACGAAGTCCCGGGACCATGTCAACATGCGTGCATATACTCGATATCAGAGAATTAGGACGGGTATTCACCGGCGTCCGGCGTATTACTCATGCATCTTGCACATTCTGCATTATTTGCGTTTTGTGTAGGCAGGAGAGGTATTATTTTCGGTAGGTTAGAATTAAACCTGTGTGTTGTTTCAGCCACATTTGCATATCTTCTTCTATTTATGTATTTGTCTAGTTTTTTTGTTGGATTTAGATATGTGCGAAGAAGCTGAATAATATATATTTTTGGGTTTTAAGTGTGTTCGTTATTTGTCTGCTAAAGCGTTACAATTAGAATGAATTTCGATTCGCGACCAACCTTAATTCTAATTGCATTCGGAAATTTCACCTGAACACGATTTCCCTTTCGGGACCATTTTCGGGATCTTCGGGACTAGTCCCGAGACTTGAAATTTAGCTCGTAAGTCCCGAAAATACTTTTGGTCCCGGGACTTGGGAACCCTACCAAGAAATATTTCAAATGCAAAAATGAAGCAAGCAATATTAAATTATGACATATCTGTCAAAATGACAATCATTTCTTTAGTGGAAGAACAGAACTAAAAATCTATGTACCAACATTATTAAAACTAGGGACCCTGCAGGAATGCAACTTATCCCCTAGAAAGTTGACCTTGAAAATTATTATAGAAAAAAAAGTACTTTATACTAAATTTCAAATAATAAGAATGCAGTATGGCGCTCTGAACTCAAACTCAGTTTTACACTAGAAAAATCTGCTTGTTTGACTGCTTGTATTCTATAATAATTTTGTACTATATAATTCAAATAAATGTTGTAAGCCAGTCCTTTTATCCACTATTTATTGGTTAGCTTTTTTTATTTTTAGGATTCATACCAAATGTCAAATCGACAATTTTGAAAAAGATTTGATTTTCAGATGGTTGTAATGACGACATTGTTTTGACTAAGGTACTCTAGTTTTGACCATATATTTAGACTACTACAAGCAAACGGCGCGCTACGCGCACATGTGGCGTACGTGTGAAATAGGATACGCCGAAGGTCAAGCTGCGAGGCGACCGCTAAGATAAGCAAAACAAAACCTAAACAAATATAAACATCTGCGAAGCCGGAACGTGATTTTGTGCCACAGCAGACAGACAAACACACATTAAGGAAAATTATATTATAGATATTGCTAGCGGCTATGAGTGGGGAGGTCACGAAGTAAGTGAAACAGACAACCAACTCTTCAATGTATAGGCCATTCAGTAAACACAAAAACATTTAATTTTTTTTGCAGTTGGCATATATGTAAAATTGTTGTGCTAGGGATTCTGTATTTTGTTTTGCAAAGGTTTCCACACCTGCATAAAGTTGACTTGGAATTTAAAAATGACAATTAATAAATCTCATTATTTCAGTGTCAAAGTACATAATTATTCTGAAAATTCTTGCCTGAAGTTTTATAAAATGTAATAACAATACCTATTAATAAATTCTACATCAATAGTATCCAACACAGTATTTGTTTAACATCCTTAAAAGTAGTTATGACAGATACTAATTGAATGTCACACTCTTAACCTATTTGTTTTAGTAACTTTTTGTAATTACATTCCTAGACAAAAGATGCATTTTGGGAGTACACTCATGAAATTTTATAAATCAATGGCCACAATGTGTTTTTATGTTTAGTGAATAGACTATATATGGCGAGCTGTGCGCAAGCGCGTCAGCGTCGTCCGTGCAGTGGGGAAGTGGTCAAGCTTCTAAAGGCGGAGTTCGAATTTTCACGCATGCGCACGAGACGCGTAATACTCAGACTGAGACTATGTCGGCGCCGTAATGTTTTCGGCCTTTTCCAGGCCGTACTAGCAATATATGTATAATACATATATGGTTTTGACCAATCATGGCCATAGTTATAATTACTACTTAGCTCCAAGTACTGCATGCTTATTTGAAATGTTGTATACGCAAAGTAAAAAAACAGCAGACAGTGCGGTAAGATAACAGAACGTCCTGTTGAAAGGTCGGCTTGGAGACAGCTTTTCCGCTCGGACCATAAGCAACACACAATACACTAATTAGTACGACGGGTAGCATAAATTCAAAATTGACGAGCTAAAAGATTGCATGATAGAATTAATGAGAGAAATCAAGGACACCAGAAATGATTTCCAACAATACAGAGAGAAGATAACGTTCCTAAAAGAAGAGAATTTTACAATGAGAGATGAACTAAAACAACCACGTGCAAAACTGGACACTGCAGAATGTGTAGAACAAAAACTAGAACAACTGGAGAGAGCAAACAAAAGCAACAATATTGTACTAAGCAGCCTAAAAATAAAAAACGGTAATTTAGAAAATGCTAAGAAACAAGTAGAGGAATTTATCGCGCAAACCCTAAACAGAGACTCAGAAGCCAGAAAAATAACTAAAATAAAAGAGAATAAATGTATAGTAGAAGTCAAAAATGTTGAGAAGAAAATAGAGATTATGAGGAATATACACAAACTCAAGTTTGCAAAAGATAACTCGATTTACATAGATAGGGATCTAACACACATTCAAGAACAAGCTGATGAACAAAGAAAACTGAACAAAAAGGTGAAGATTGGCTTCCAGAAGATGATAGTAAATGGTAGCAGATTTTTCTGGAATAGAAAGAAGAATATGTTAGAGCTAGACAATAGGGACATTTACTACACTTCAAAAAAAATGGAACAGATTAGGCCGTAATGCCACCAAACATGAAATTATGAAGACGTAACAGCGAGAACATGGCAAAAGAGATAAAAATATGTGGAACTGAGTACATGGAACATAAGTATCATAAACAGAAAAGAAAAAGAGGTAAGTTATGAATTCGACAAGGCTGGCTTAGATATTTTAACAGTGTCTGAAACGAATAAAAAAAGAAAAGGTGAAATGGACATGGAGGAGGGACATGTGCTAGTCTATAGTGAAGTAGAAGAAAATAAAACAGTCGCTGCTGGAGTCGGATGCATAATCCACAAAAACCTGGTGAATAGTAACCAAAGATGGAAGGCTTGGTCCGAACGTATACTATTAGTAGAATTCAAAAATAAAACTGGACAATTAAGTACATTTATATCAGTCTATGACCCAAATGAAGATGAAAGGGCCGAAATAAAAGATACATTTTGAGAAGAATTATCCAAGGCCACTGAGACAGCTAAAGGAATACTATATATGGCTGGAAATTTTAATAATAAAGTGAGAAAACGGAAAAAAGACGATGTGTACCAATCGGTAGTAGGAATACATGGAGAGCATAGACAAAACAATACAGGCACTCGGTTGTTAGACTACTGCCTAATAAACAATTTGATAATTACAAATACGTTTTACAAGCATAATGAAATATAGAAGTACAGAAGGGAACAGTCAAACAGGGAGAAAGATCAATTATTGCATATGTGCTGGTGGAAACAGAGTGCATGAAAATGGTAACCGATACAAAAGTCTGAAGAAGAGCAGAAATATATAGTGACCATTACGTATTAATATCAAAAATACAAGGGAAAATTGGAAGAGAACTAAACAAAAAATAAGACAACTAAAAGGTTATCATCTGAAACGATAAGAACATACAAATTGAAAAACAATACAATTGCGACCAATTATGCGGGCAGATTAGAAAGGAGCTAGAACACAACATGGATAGAAGCCAAGAAAGAAACGCTGACGAAATATGGACAATTTTTAAAGACGTAGCAATTAAAGTAGTTGCCAAAGAGGTGTAGGACAAACAACTAGAAGCAAACAGCATCGTGAAACAAAGAAATAAGAGAGCAGGTTATAATAAAGAAGAAAAAGTGGCAAAAGTATGTAAGTAATTGAACAACAGAAAACTATGAGGAATATAACGAAGAGCGGAGGATAGTGAAAGACCTGGTAGTGACAGCGAAGGAGAAATCATGGAAAAATTTTGGTAAAAAATTGAAAAAGAAACAGATTAAAATCGGCGAGAAGAGAAAAAACTAAACAAATAATGGCCAAAAAAGGTTTCTCTTCAATTCAATCTGCGGATTGGTTTGCAGCGCTCCATCTGCCCCTATCGCTGGTTAATTTCTTCATTTCGTAATAAGTACCTATTGCTGCCAGCGTATTTCACTGCTTGTTTTATGTAGTCAAGAATTAAAACACTGCTGGAGCCTGTGGTTTGAAAATATCCCAAATTAGTTAAAACCCCTCACCACACAAATATTTATCAACTGCTAAATACGTTTTTCGACAGCCACGCTGTCATCATCGGTAGCTACGAAAAACTTACACAGCAAAAAGACAACGATGTACTCGTGACCAAATCACAAACGGAAGTGATTTGGTCACGAGTATATCGTTGCCGTATTCTGCCGGTGTTCGGTCCCAAAGGAGGGCTGGATTTTCCGGCTTCTATTTACCGTTTTACAACGTCTAGGGCGTATCACCCAGGTAAGATTAACGAATGGTGTTACAGGGCTCAAGCCGCATTTTATGCGGAACAGGCAATAGGTTTCCTATAGACACATTTATTAATACATTTTAAAAATACATTTTAAAAATACATTTTGAACATTCTGGGTGCGTCCGGTCGTGGAGTTCGGAATGCAAAAGGAGAATGCGTATTAGAAAAGGTGCTAGCGAAGATGATAGGAGACAGGTTAACCTTGTCACATGCATCACCTAGATCGGGTTTTGTCATCAATGCTAACCATGTCACATGTTAACGTCGTTGTCAGGTTAGGGTAGCGATGCTAGGAGACAGAATAACCGTGTCACATGCTAACATCAGGAGAGGATATAAGGAATGAAGGAAGTTCTGGACTGGACAGGATAGGTGATCTCAAGTAGGACTTTAATTGGTCGCTGAGCGTCTTATATATTCTTCTGGAAGCTTTATCGCTACAGCGAATCTGGGAAGACATTGAGTGGAAAACGACGCTGTCGTTTATTCAGCGCGACTTTGCGCATGGCGGGAGCCTTCGCTTTATCGGAAAACGCAATGTATAAAATTTAATACATTTTGTGTATAATTAAAATTTGACGTAGGAGCTAGCGTTACACCATTAGTGAAGGTGTGCCTTTAACAAGTAATTTTTGTGCTTCTTCTCTGTACACGACTTCAGACAAAATGCTTTAGCTAATTATGAACTTGTTACTATTACAGCCCTAAATGCGTCGATTCAACCGCGCTTCAGCGTCAACGAAATGACTCAGTTCACCACATTTTTTTTGCGTCATGTCGAATTTGAAGCCTCGGCTGCAGCTAATCAATTCACGTCAAGGCTGCGAGATTTAAATTTGACGGACCCTGTACATCATGCGTTTTCGTCTAGTCGTTCAGTAACCGTGTCTAAATGGAATATTAAATTTAGCGAGAATGCGGCGACGCAAGACGTTAGTTCTTTCTTGGAACGAGTTGACGAACTCCGAGTAGCTCGCCATTTATCTTTTGGTCAATTGTTTAGAGAGGTGGTAGATTTATTTGACGATCAGGCCCTTATTTGGTTTAGATCGATTCGAATTAAAGTTAACAATTGGTAAGATTTAGTAGGTCTTCTACGGAGGCATTACCAACCTATAGCGATTGCGATGATACGTTATGGGCAGAAATTAGAGCGCTTAAAGGTGCAGATGAACGCCCTCAGATCTATATAGCAGTTATGCTAAATTTATTTAATCGGTTAAGTAGAACTCCGTCGGCCGGAAATCAGTTGAAATAAATTCGTCAAAAATTACAACCTTATTATTCTAGTCACTTGGATTTGACTCGAATTCCTAATGTCGAAGTATTGAATGAATTTTGCCACGAGTTAGAGGAAACCAAGAAACGAAATAAAAAATGTAGACACAATTTTTTAGCATCTAGTACTCCATTGGAGCCTGATCTGGCATACAGACCCACGGATACCGTGAAGAGTCAAGTTAATGCAATAGCCAATGGCAAAAGTAGTTCATCCGACCCATCTCTTCCACGCCCTTTAGCGTTTCGAGACAAATCATTTGCAAACTTAACTTGTTAGAATTGTAAGCAAAAGGGACATACCTATCATAGATGGGAAGCAGAGTGCACCCTTTTCTGTTATGTGTGTGGAACTCCCGACACAAGTTTTACAAATTGTTCCAAATGTAAACAACTACTACCAAAAAACTGGTTTCGTTCTCAGCCAGTCAGTTGTAAACATTTAGTGGCTGATGATTGGGATAAATGGCTAACCCATGTTAAAACTTTTCATCATACATCCAGGGAGACTTCTGTTTTTGTCACCGTAGATCCGACAATCGTCCTTTTGTGTCAGTAAATATCTTAGGCATTAGTATGCTCGCGCCTATAGACTCAGGCGCTAATCAGTCAGTTATAGGGAGTCTCGGATAATTTTTGTTGAATAAGCATAATCTTAAAATGAGCGAATCACCTGTAGAGATGCAACTTCAAACCGCAGATGGGACTAATCAAAATATTTCCGTAGTAGTTGAATGACAATAGACGGAACGTCTAGGCTATCAGAATCCTGATCTTTCCAGATATTTCGGATGCACTAATTTTGGGAGTAGATTGTGTTGTTGGTTTGGTCTTAGAACTAATTTTAAATACCATAGTTTTACTGTGTCAAGTTTGAGTACTTCTAAGAAGTTTATCCATAGTAAAATTGACCTTGATTCGGAACAGGTTAGGGAATTAGAAGTAGTTATAAATAAATTTCAGCACATAAGTAGTTCAGATTTAGGGCGTCCCCTTTAGACAGTCATCACATCGTTACTGGTGATACCAAACCTATTATACAAAGGTATTATCAAATGTCTTCTGTTATGTTAGAAATAGTTAATAAGGAGGTAGACAAAATGCTTGAACGTAAAGCGATACGAGAATCATCTTCACCGTGGAATTCCCCTATCCTGATGGTTAAAAAGAAGGAAGGTAGTCTAAGATTTTATTTCGATGGCCGACAGTTGAACGCAGTTACCAAACGCGACGTATATCCACTACCGTACATAAACGGCATTCTTGACCGTCTTAGAAATTCGCAATATCTGAGTTCAATATATTTGAAAAAAGCTTTCTGGCAAGTTCCTCTTTCGAATAGTAATTGTGAGAAGACAGCCTTTACCGTTCCTGGACGAAGCTGATTCGAATTCACAGTTTTACCAAAGAGTACTATATTTTACCATTTGGCCTTGGTAATAATCCTCAAATTCTTCAAAGATTAATGGATAATCTCCTAGGTCCCCAGTTTCCTAAAGTATTCGTATATTTAGACGATATAATAATCACTTCTAGTACTTTTTCCGAACATATTTTAACCTTAACTAGAGTTTATGAAAGATTGCGAGACCCGGGTTTAATAGTAAATATAGGTAAGTGAGAGTTTTGTAAACCTTCTTTAGCGTACTTAGGTTTTCTAGTAGATAAGGATGGATTACTCTCGGATCTTTCTAAGGTAGAGGCAACTGTGTCATTCCCTACTCCAAAAACGGTCACCGAAATTAAACGTTTCCTTGCCATGGCTAGTTGGTATCGTAGGTTTATTCCAAATTTCTCACAATTGTTTCACCTACTCGTATTTTAAGTCTCATAAAAGGAAAAATTAAAAGCAAAAGCATTAAGTGGAATAATGACGCTGAGTGATTCTTCCAACAAGTTAAAAGGCTATTAGTTACCGCATCTATATTGTCAAGTACAGATTTCACGCGCCCTTTTATTATACAATGTAATGCAAGCGAAGTAGGTTTAAGCGCTGTTTTACTTCAAGGCGAAGGCGAAGATGAACGCGTTATCGCATACGCGAGCCGCTCTTTGACTAACCCGGAAAGAAATTATTCTACTACCAAGAAAAAGTGTTAGCTTGCTTTTTTGGCATATAAAAGTATCAACCTTATGTAGAGCTTTCGCGATTTAAAGTAATTACTGATTATCACGCACTCCTTTGGTTACATAAGCTACAATCCCCCAGTGGTAGGTTAGCTAGGTGGACAGCCCGAGCGGTACAGTATAGTTGATATAGCACACATTTCGGTAGCACTAGTCAGTTGCCTGTCCTTCACAGCTCTTGGCCATTGTCATTGTTCCTGGTATGATTCAACGCGTGCACTCTTTTCCCGAGCAGTATCCTTCCTGGAAAGTTGAACATGAAGTTCTTCATAAGTTCGTTCCCAATAAGCACGACATCATTTCGAATTTAATTGAATGGAAGATAGTAGTACCTAAATCCAAACGGAAACAGTTATTTCTGCAGTCTCATGACGAATCAACCTCAGGTCATTTAGGGTCGTTTAAAACTTATCAAAAATTGTTTATTATTGGCTACAGATGAAATCAGACGTAGCTAATTATGTGCGGACTTGTAATATTTGTCAAGATAGTAAGGCTTCCTCACAACTTCGTCCTGGTTTCATGGGTCGCCAGAAACAGGTAAAATATCCCTTCCAACTTATTTCAATTGACCTTGTGGGAACTTTTCCTCGGTCTACTAAAGGTTATACTTCTTTGCTCGTACTAACCGATTGGTTTACCAAATTTACACAAATTTATCCATTAAGAAAGGCAACAGCTTCTGCCATTGTCAAACTTCTAGAAAACGATGTGTTCTTCATGTTCGAAGTACCACAAATTATCATGTGTGACAATGGTCCTCAGTTCATTGGTGGTCTTTTCCAAAAACTCATTGAGCGCTATCTTGTTCAGAAAGTATGGTATAACGCTGCTTATCATCCTGAAGTGAATCCCGTTGAGCGTACTAAAAGGGTTATTACTACCGTGATACGTTGCTATATACAAAAAAATCATAGACATTGGGACGCTGAGATTTATAAGATAGCACACGCAATTCGCAACGCAGTACACGAGGTTACGGGTTATACACCGTCATTTTTGAATTTTGGTCTGTTAAGACTCTTGACTTTCAGCTAAACAAAATTTCGCTTCCGCATTCGTGCGCCGTGCCCTGGAACGATATCCTCCTATATCGGGCCATTTCCAGACTTGCTAGGCCCCGTGATTGATTGCAAGACAGGTTATGACATCTGTTGCGCTAGCTTTGCCGGAAGGCACCTTTTACATATCTCTTGTGAACGATTCTATTACAACACTTCCCCGGCTAAGTTGGTCGGCCACCTCGCCGTCGTCGTTGCAACCCTCGTCGTTCTTGTACGTCAAAACACCCCTATTCGATAGTATCATCAGGCAACATCGCAGAGTACCCATAGGTGAGGCCCTCTCCGCCTGTGATCATAGGAAATGCAGTTGTTGGGTTTCTACGCCAACAAAACGGTACTGTACACTGTCGTTTTAAGAGTGCTACTTGTTCTATAAAGTGTTGTGCGCGTTTTAGACATTCGTTGTATAATGCATGCTATGTTGTAATTTAAAAGATTAACTAAGTACAGTCCGCTTTGAGTTTACGAAGCATTGCCTAAAGATACTGTGTAATTTCACTCCAAGTACCGATGCAAGCCTAAATTGGCATTTTATACTGGTCGTACTTGGATTCAGGTACCAACAGATTTAGTGGACGTGCTGTCTCCGTCTTACATTAGTTAATTATTGTAAAAACGTTGACTAACCCCGATTTTACTATATACTACATGTCCAAACTCATATGTGTGTAAATATTGAGTTAATAGATCACCTTATTTTAATTCAATGCTTGTACTTTATTTTTTTGTGTTCATTTAAAGTGGCAGGAACTGGTATTCTTGTCATGTTGTGTATACTCCTCTGTACAGGGCCCAAATAACTGCAAGAGGGACACCCAAAAATAGGTGTAAAATTCTACTACACACTGTAAATTCTACAGCTGTGGAGCGCCTCCTGGGGGTAACACCGCGACGCAACGGCGATTGGATTTCGGCTTTTGGCCAATCGTCAGTGAATTTAAATCTACATTCCCAAAAGTAGTTTCGCCTGTCAGTTTTTCTTTAAGCGATTACCATCAACTACGCCTACCGTGGTACCTCTCCCTTAAATGTGCCTAATCGTTCCGACCTCCCTCCCGATTGAGTTTTAGTTAGAGCCAAATGGGCTAGAAGGGACACGCAGGGGTGAGCCTTGCTACGAATATTTATTAGAGGTCTTAGTGACGCCCAGCGTGTAGTGTCTTGTTTTTCCATTATTCAGGTGTCGGAGTCCAACCTATGATTTTGTGAAAACAACAAGACTGTTTTCATCTGTTTTCCATGTTTTTTCTTGCCGCTTTGTTCTTTTAAGGTCTTTTCTTGCATTTTGTGAGTGTTCGTGGGTTTTTTCTTGTTTCCCCTTGATTTCTATTTGTTTTTTCGTGTTTTCGTTGATGTCTATTTGTTTTTTCGTGTTTTTTCTTGTTTTTTATTCGTTTTTTCTTTGGTTTAATTTGATTTTTTCTGTTTTCTCGCAGGGACGAGCTTTGCTACGAATATTCATTAGGGGGTCTTAATGGTCGTTTTATACTGCAACGGGTCGTACAATTCCGGTTAAGACGTTTATTATGGTAAATTGCAAGAGTTATGAGTAGATGAGATATCGATGGATATATGCGAACAGCTCGCGAATGACATTAATCAGCTTTCACCTCTTTACAAGGACGTAGTTCTTCGTCTCAATCAGGCTTATGAGTGTAATAAACGCTACTATAATTTAAGAAAACGGTCTTTACGCTTTAAGACGATATCGTTTGGAAACGCAACCCGGTATTTTGGGGGGGGGGGGGGGTTGCAAAAAGGTTAGCCCCGAAATACGTTTAAGCAAAAGTAGCTGAAGTAACAGATTCGGTCACTTATAGATTGGTAGATCTGAGCGGTCGAAATTTAGGTGTTTGCTGCATCAAAGATTTAAAGCAGAGTTATCGCAAAGTCGATGATGAGTAATCCGTCGTGACTCAATTTGCTTACGATCGTGATCTAGATCTTAGATTAGATTAGATTAGATTAGATTTCACGACTGCCTTTTGCTGGCATGCGCACGTCAGCCCTTTGGGCTTTTTGTACTGTCGGGAGTTTTCAAGTTAGCAGGCCGACATCCGTATCTTTTACTAGACTTGCAATGTCCCCTACTAGCTTGCGGTTGTCAATAGAGTTAAGGCTCCAATCGAGTTGGTGTCTTTTACGCTCTAATGCTGGGCATTCAAAGAGGATATGATAGGCTGTTTCATCATCCTCTTGGCATAGTCTGCAAACAGGTTCATCTCAATAGATATTGATTCTGTGCATATATTCTCTGAATGCTCCAGTGCCTGTTAGTAGACTGACTACTTGCTTGATTCGAGTTCTGTTCAGTCTCAACAGAGTTTTGGTGATTTGTGGATTCGGAGTTTTTAGCAATCTTTTGCAGTGTGTTGCTTGATTGTAGTTTCTCCACCTTAGTTGGTGTGCGGTATTGACCCACTCATTAATGGCTGAGCGGGCTTGGTTTTTCTGAATGCTTAGACCAGGTTCTGGACCGGTCATTGCATTACGGGCTGCTTCTTTTGCGAGCTTGTCGGCCTTTTCGTTTCCTTCAATACCTTGGTGACCTGGGATCCAGCATAATTTTACTGTATTTCCCTGGCTTAAGGTTTGAAGTTTAGATTTGCATTCTTTGACCAGTCTCGATGAAGTACTGAAAGCGTTTAGCGCTTTCAGTGCTACCTGACTGTCTGAGAGAATGTGTATGCCTCTATTGAGCAGCTTCTTTTCTATGCTGATGTTTGCGCATACGTTAATAGCTTGTACTTCAGCCTGAAAGATGTTACAAAACTTTCCTAGACTGACTTTTTCGTTGGTTCTAGGATTGGTACTGTACACACCGGAGCCTGTACCCCCTTCAAACTTAGATCCATCAGTGTAAAAAATGATGTTCTTATTTGTTGGAGTTGGTAGTTGGTCCGGATTCCAACTTGTGTGTACAGTAAAATTCTTTTCAAAGTCATAGGATTTGATTATAAGATCAGAACCCATTTCTAATATTGGGTTGTTGATGTGTGACATGATCTTGCCATGTTCTAGATTATTAGCTGTGGTCATCCAGTGACCAGTACTTTGTAATCTATAGGCTGCCATTCTGGCTTCACCTTCCAAGAAGATGTGCAGAGGTGGCAGATTTAAAATAGCATTCAGTGCTTGTCCTGAGGTGCCTTTAAAGGCTCCAGTGATGCACCGATTAGCTAGATATTGTATTCTGCTGATTTTGTGGATCGCAGTTGCTTGTTTTATTTTGGGCCACCAGGCGATTATTCCATATGAAATTATTGGTCGAACCATGGTTTTGCACAGCCAGAGGGTCAGTTCCGGTTTGAGCCCCCACGTACTACCTATGGCTCTTTTCCCAATTACTAATGTTTGTATGCACCTGGTGATTGTTTTGTCTAAGTGGGAGTTCCAAGTTAGTTTGGAATCGATGGTTAAACCTAAGTACTTAACCTTGTTCCCCCAGTTGACATTTGTCTCAAACAGTTTTATGTTGATTCTGTTCGTGATGTTCTTTCTACGAGTGAAAGCAACGAGAGTGGCTTTGCTGGGATTAATTCTAAGATTATTTTCTAGACACCACTCTTCGGTTATCTTTAGTGCTGATTTCATTACATTGTCTACGGTTCTTTGGTATTTACCTTGAATCAGTATGACAATGTCATCAGCGTATCCTTGAGTGTAGTAGCCTTTGTTATTGAGTTGGATCAGCAGTTCATCAACTGTGAGGCACCACAGAAGTGGAGAAAGAACTCCTCCCTGTGGACATCCCCTTGTCGCCTGCACTGTCTTTTCCTTGTCAAATAACTTGACTTTTACAACTCTAGTGTTGAGCATTGCCATAGTCCATCTTGTCGTGGTGTTATCGATCTGATGATTTGTCATTGCTCTTTCAATAGAGTGGTAGGAGGTGTTGTCGAAGGCACCTTCTATGTCTAAAAATGCTCCGACTGCGTACTCCTTGTACTCCAAGGTTCTCTCAATTTTCCCCACTAGTTGGTGTAGGGCGGTTTCACATGACTTCCCTGTTTGGTAAGCATGTTGATATTTGTGAATCGGGAGTGAAGTTAGGGCTTCCTCCCTCCAGTACCTGTCTACTAATCTTTCCAACGTTTTAAGGAGGAATGACGTTAGGCTGATAGGTCTGTAAGATTTAGCTTCTGCATAGCTGCTCTTACCAGGCTTAGGGATAAACACTACTTTAGTCACTCTCCAGGCTTGGGGAATGTAGCCTAAGGCAAGACTTGCTTGGAACATGTCTTTGAGTGGGTTCAGCAGTATATCTATCCCTTTCTGCAGCATTACGGGTTGTATGCCGTCGTTTCCAGCAGATTTGAAAGGGCTGAAGAGGCTAGTTGCCCATCTAATCCTTTCTTTGCTGACTATTCTCTTAGCTGTTTCCCAGTCTTTCCTCCTAGGGGTATGTTTGGGTTCAGCCAGAGTAGGTTGTTCCACTGCTCCGGGTAGGTGAGTTTTTATCAAAAGAGATAAAGTCTCCTCTTCCGTTGTAGTGTATTCTCCGCTTTCTTTTTTAAGAGTGCCTACTGGGTTCATGGCTTGCTTTGAGATGATTTTGTGGAGTCTAGCTGTGGATCGCGTGGTCTCCACCTCCTGGCAAAACTTTTTCCAGGCTGCTATCTTAGCTGCCTTGATCATTTTGCCATAGTCTGTGAGAGCCTTGTGATAGTTCTCCCAGTTATTTGTGGCTTTAGACCTGTTAAACAGACGTCTGACTTCTTGTCTGGTCTTTTCTAGGTCTTTATTCCACCAATTTGTGTGTTTTTTTGCTCTTTGCTGACTCGGGTCTATTAGAGGACAGCTACTCTGAAAGAAGTCAATCATGGCCTCTTTTAACCGGTCAGCTTTTGAGTCTAAAACTACTTTAGTGGGAGATCTGAACTTTAGGTGTTCTATCTTCTCTTGTAGTTTTTGTTCATATAGGTCCCAGTCCGTCTTTCTTGGGTTGTAGTAAACTCTTTGGCTAAGGTACTTCCCGTTGAGACAGTTCAAAGGTTATATAATTGTGGTCAGAGAGTGATGGTTCGTCTGAAACTTGCCATTTATTCACTGATTGACTAATTCTCATAGTGGTTATGGTAATATCTATAACTTCATGTCTATTAGAGTTATAAAAGGTTGGAGTGTTACCTTTATTGACTACTACTAGATTGTTAGTTAAGATAAATTCTAAAAGTGACTCACCTCTTATGTTGCAGTTGGTGCTGCCCCAAATGGTGTGGTGAGAGTTTGCGTCGCAGCCTAGGATGAGGTCTGGATCGTCTTGGGAGGCAGATGATACTAGGTTCTCTAGTTCCTCGCTAGGCGGTGGGTCCCTGGAATCGGATGGAAGGTAGACGGAGCTTATAATGGCTTGGTCACAACCTTCATCGTTATTCCATTTTATTTTAATTGTGATTATGTCTCTAGAACAGAATTCCATTAGTGGTAAACAGTCTAGATTATTTCTTATAAGTATGCATGTTCTAGGACTTGCATGATTATAAATAAGCTTACCTTTAGCACCCCCTAATCCACGGACTTGTCCCTTAACTATCCATGGTTCTTGGATCAGTGCTAAATCGATGTCATCTGCTAGCAGCTTTCTGCTTAGATTTGCAGTGGCTGCTTTGCAGTGGTGGAGGTTAATTTGCACTACTTTCAGGTTCTTCTTTCCTATCCTTGGAGCGGATAAGGAAAGTGACCTTGTTGAGACCTAGGTGCGCTACACAGTTGATGGATGTTAGTGCTTGTTTTGCCCTGTCATCTATCATTGCTGCGAACGTTCTACCGCCGTCTTCTAATGGAGTGACGTTGAGTATTCTCCAGGTATCGGTTTGGAGATCTGCCTTCCGTTTGTTCTGTTTTCCGATCAAACGGAGAATAACCTCGGGTTTCTGTTTGTCGTACTACTTGGGGACGTTGAACACTACCCGGACGGAGTTAATACCTTTTGCCCGCTCTTTTACCTCCAGCTTGGCATTGGTCCACGGGTGCAGCTTAGGTACTTGCTCACTTAACCAGTGTTTTGTGAGTTCGTCCTTGCACGCAACCACGTATGTACCAGCTTCGAGATAGTGGCTGGTAAAGAGAGGTGTGTTCTCTTCTTCTTCCATCTGGAAGATGGGATTTATCAGACTGTCTCTGACTAGGTCACCTTGTTCCTTTGTCAGTTTGACGTCTGGATATGCAGCAGGGTAGATGGCCATCTTCGCCCTAGTGGCTGCCTCATCAAAATCAAGCTTGCTGGTGCCTGCCTTTGGTGAGGTCGGCTTGTCTACTTTCTGCCTGGGCCTCTTTTTGGCGTTTGCCGAGGAGGGAGTGGCTTCGTCAGAGCGTTGCCTCTTTTGTCCCTGGTTGGTTGCAGGTTTTTCAGATTTCGAAGCTGGGTCTGCTACCCTCTTCTTCTCCATCTTCTGCTTTCTTTTAAAGTTTGGGTCGTACTTAATGCCCTTGGCTTCGCAGACTCGCTTGGCGCGTTCTCTGCGTTCCTTGGTTGTAAGTTGGACCTTTTTGAGGGACACTGCCTAGTTTATCGGCTATGTCCGCTCCGGTTGCGGCCTTTTCCTGCTCGGAAGACTGTCCTTGACTGGAAGTCTGGACTGTCAACTCTGTAGTAGAGGCACACTGTTCCATTTTTATCTCGGTCACCGAAGTCTGAGCATCAGTGGTCGGAAGCGGTGATGACTCCATCAGTGTGTCGTCTTCACCCTGTGAAAAAGCAGTTGTTAAATCCATACAAGTGAGTATTTAATTCAACTGTAAGAGGTTTGGCTAAATACTTCTGGAGGGCGCCTGGTATCCAGAAGGCTCCGTTCATGACGCATATTATAAGCCCCTGCGCCTACACCTGTTGATGCTCTGCTTTGCACGGGTCGCATAACACATTCGAAAAGGGGATTTTGGAACCAGAAAAGCTGATCTTCTATACAGCCATGCATCTCTTGAGCCTGGTTCCCCGCCGTGAGATTTAGGATTTTTATTGAGGTTTTCTCCTCTTGGTCCGGGCGGTGAAGCCAAGACCCCCAGCACAGATATATCCCGTAATACATGCCTACAGCAGAGATATCCATGTATGGTATAACGGCAATGACGTGACCAAAGGTTCGTCTTTGCCGGCATCGTTATCCCAAGTGCAGACCCTTAGCCACGACACGACAGCTGGGCTTGGGGGATGTTTATCGACTTTCCAGTCTAGATCCGCGGGGTTCAGTCTCAACGGGGCCACCACGAGAAGGATGCAATCGCTAGGATCGCATATCACTGATCGTTGCCAGTGATACCCTGCGGTCTTCCTTGTTGTCAGGCGGGAGGTGCAAGACCTGATCAACTTGGCTGCGCTGCCTCGGCATGAATCTTCACAGCGTTTATAGCCGTTCAGTTCAGCTGGCAATGCTCGATCTAGATCTTAAATGATTTTGACTAATTGTAGTTGCGGAGGAGCCTCTTCCCAACTTACAGTTCTCTAATTTGACCCTAGCATTAGTTTAGTTAGGTTAGTTAGTTAGCAATTAGTGGATTATAATCACTTTTTTGGTTTTTCTTCTATTTGGTTCCTTATGAGGTATCTGAATTGTTTTGACACTTAAGGTACTCACTCGATTGGTTACTTACCATGAGTCGTTGCATAGACCTTCTTATTAACTGCGTCCTATAAGAGGCAGTTTTTTAAGTAGTTTTCAGCTGCATTTGTTTGGTTTTATGTCCGATGTGGTGCAGACAGGTGTATCCATATATAAAGATTTTTTTTCTGTTTTTTGCTTGAGCCCCATTTAGGTGCCGAGCTCCGCTAACATCCCCCATGGTGTACGCGTAGGCTCGTTTCTTTAGTAGGGATTTATTAAGCGCTTTGCTTATGAGTAGGAATATAAATGACAGAGTCCCATTTATAGAGTATCTTTTGTGTAGATAGCTCAATCATGTGGCAATCATATACCCATCTAGGATTCTTCAGAAACAGTTACGTTTTCATTTGTTTTCTTAGGTTAGTGCCGTAATTAGGTGTATATATTTAATTAAGGACGAAGTTGGTAATGGTTTTCGCCTCTTCGAAGTTCATTTGTTGTTTTTTTCTACTTGCTTGGGTTATTGGTTGGGCAGGTAGAGTGGCCACTTACAGAATATACCTTAGACCTTGTCCATTAAAATCAAATAAATACTTCGTCTTCAAAGGTGAGTAGTTTTTTATATCCCCCCCTGTCAGTATCTCCAGGATACTTGATGGTGAGACCGTGAAACCGGCTCATATATAGGTACCAGTAGTGTAGGGGTGACGTACTCAACCTACATCCGGTGCCAATTTTCGGAAAATGACATTACAAAACCTGTTGAAACATGCGTCCTACGCAAATTCCCAGACAAGGACGTCTTCTTTTCTGAGAATTTGCACCGGGTGTGGGGTAAGTCATTTTCTCGGAATTTGCACCGGCTGTGAGGGTGAGTCATTGTCTGGGAATGTAGTTGTGAGAAAAGACCTGTTCAGACTTGTTGAGACCTGTTCAAACTTGTTCAAACGAGAATTTCCACCGGATGTGAAGGTGAGTAATTTTTCTGAGAATTTGCACCGGATGTGAGGGTGAGTCATTGTCTGGGAATTTGTGCTGAATGTGGTTAATGTGGGGGGTCATGACCTCCATTATCATTGTTTGAGAATTTGCACAGGATGTGAGCCAGATGTGTGGGCGATTGTCTGGGAATTTTGTGTTAAATGTGGTTAATAAGGGGGGTCAAGGATCTCCATTATCATTCTCTGAGAATTTGCACCAGATGTGAGCCAGATGTGTGGGTGATTGTCTGGGAATTGTGCTGAATGTGGTTAATGAGAGGGGTCAATGACCTTCATTAGCAATGTCTGAGAATTTGCGGAGAGGAATAAATGTACCACTGGGGTCTTAGATCACTCGACCAACCTCACATGTTCCTGTAACGGTTTTATGAGCGCAACGGTGCAATAAAACAACAATTGCAAATGTAATTTTTATTTATTTGAGCACAACCGTGTAATAAAACAACAATTGTAAATATAATGTTATTTATTTGTCTAAAAGGTACATGCATAAAATTACTAGCTTTTAGTAAAAATTCTTAGCTATACTAACAAATATATTATGCATCACTCAATTATTGGAGTACCACCTCCACACAACTCCACCATAATGTGCAGGAGCATTATCCATCTGATACCACATGTTCCAACGCAAACTTAATGGAATATCTTTCAGTAGCTATAATAAATTATACTACAGAAAATTATTGCCGTTTAATCTTGGGGGCAAAACTTCTGATCCTACTAAATTCTGATTTATAATAGCATCCCAGAAACTGATCTGGTATCTTTCCTGGTATCTACCAGACCTAGCAGCATGTGAGTTCTCTGCACTGCCACATGTGATTATTTTGCCTGTTAAAGACGCCATTCCGAGTAAAAATTGATTGCTCTGTCCATAAAATATGGGACAAAAAGTCTGGATCGCCATTATGCTTTTCCAAAAATCATTGGCCAAACTCCAACCTTCGAACTCCATCACCTAATACAAGAACTTGCACTCTAGAGCAACGATAGCTAACTAACAAAAGCATGTTCATACATAAACTTTTTTAAACATTATTAAATAAAGCAGGGTTGTAAAGATGACGAATATTCCTTTTAGTAATTTCCACGAAAAGCTAATTTTTGAACAATACGGTTTTTATTATTATTTTGACTTAAGATGAGTGATACAGTGGCGTACTGTATCTTTTTTCAATAAAATCATGTACAATGCTAATAAAGATGCCGTAATACGGACTTCAATTTTACTTTTAGGATTTCTGTAGTTCTCTAACCACGTACGTACTGTCGGTAACCTCATTTTACTTTACGTAAAGGCTGGTGCTTTATACGTGTGTGTCTAGCGGTACAATGCGCAACTTGAAGCGCACCTTTTCTGCTTGCGCAGCAACCATTGAGGTGCGTCTTGGTGATGTATTGACCTTGTTACTCTATCTCGTAGGTTTGCGGTTCTGGGCAGAGCACAGTTAATTTGTTGCCCAACTGTGAAGGGTCTCACCGAGTCCGATTTCAATCGCCAAGGCACTTTGATGGTCTACTAGTTACCTGCAAAGCTTGTTATTTATTTTTTTAAATTTTCAAACGTTGCAGTAAAGTCAATCTTTGTAAATTTTTCCGGAAAATCTTTCAGAGAGTCTTCAGGTAGCTCTCCCTAGGCGATTTCCTCAAAATTATTTGGGTTGAGATCCCTACATAATTCATCCCAGTTTGAATATCTCCTGGGAATTGATACTACCGCAGTATCCAATATCAGATCTTTTCTCATCAAAGAATTTATTTCTCTTCTGCGAATGAGTTTTGAGCCGATAATAAATTCTAATGCTTTTCTTGTAAAATTGAGTTTCTGCAGAGGCTTCAGATTCAGTTATATTTCATATTTTTAGCTAGAGTATGGAGTCTTCAACCATCAAGTTGCGTTTTAATAAATTTAATCCTTTTGTATGCATACACCTTGATAAAGAGCCGGTAGTAGAGAACAGTTTGAGAAATATCTGAGCAATAATTAATACATTTTCATATTTTAATAAATTTATTTTGTAACCGGTAGCAGAAGCTCTCAAAAATTTTACTTGGCGCTGCTTCCTTCGGCCACTAACGACCTTCTTCTGTCAACATCGCATATAACGTCAATAACATGTCGGTTGTTTGCAACCTTTTAATTTCTCATTTCAACTAAATTTCCGAAAAGTAATTTTTCGATTGTCTGATGTTTCGCATGCATGAAATATATTTCATAGTTTCTTCTAAATATTCCTCTAAAGCGAGTTTAATCTTCATCATATGCCAAACAAACTGTACGGAAAAGTGCCTTTCTCTCTTTACTGTACAGTCAAGTCCTTTTTGACTTCTTCTTACGAGTAAATGCGTTTACAAGACGGAAAGGTGTATATGTTTGAGCGGTAGGTACCCTTGGATGATATTCAAAAAATAATTTCAATTTATTACGATCAAGACGGGGGTACGAAGCCGATGCTTTCCAAGATCTCATCTTCTATGGTTAATCCATAGCAAGACAAGGTCGGCTCTTCTATATCAACATTGTGGACTTCGTCTACTCGTGAGATTTCTCAATACCAACAAAGATTCGTGAATCTAGTTAAAATTATCAAAAAAATATCTTCACTTATGTTGAAAATGTTCAAGTAAATTTTGCATAAAATTTAGTGTCGTGTCATACAGGCTTAAAACAGTATTTGTATAATATCCTTAGAATAGTTTATTATAACACTTATGACATATGTTAAGTAGATGTCACACCCTTAACCTATTTGTTTTAGTTACTTTCTGTAAGTACATTTCTAGACAAAGATAACTTTTGGATACACTCATGACATTTGGAAATCAAATGCCACTTTGTGTTTTAATGTTTACTGAACAGACTATATCTTCGATTTCTAATTTTATCTAAAAAATTACTTGATCTCGTCAGCGTCAGATAATATTATATGCCGCTGACGAGCGGCAGATAAAGTTGTCAGCGGCAGATAAAGTGTTTTAAATGCCGTGGCAATGAAATTACAGTTTAGCATCATCAATCAAGCAGTATAATGTCACATTTTACTGCCGTTTGAAGAAAAAATAGTTTTATCACAAGAACACAAGATTTTTTAAATGAATGGTGCCTTCTTAATGCGATTTAAGATCATTTGGTAATATGACAACAAAAAAGCAATTTACCTACTAATTTACTTTTTTCGGAAAAACGAGGAAAAAGCCATAGAAACGTTCGATTAAAATTTTGCTGACTAGAATAGTATACTGTATGTTAAGAGCTGAACGTGCATTCTTGCCGCTTGCACATGAATTTGCTGGTTGAGGCGCAGCCTATTTGTTCAATTAAGTATATATTATTAAGGCGAAAATAATCATATAATTTCATTTTATTAAAAATGTAATAGAATTACTCGCGCAGTCTATGACATGTGACGCGATTATTTAAACAAATAACGAGCATTGTCAAGAAAACATCTTGACATGGCTAACTGCATGTGGGCAAATGAAAACGAAATCGAGCTTGACTTAGACAAAATTAAGTCATGTGCTCTATTACTTCTGATTTTTTTTTAGTTTAAAATGTGACAGGTATTATAATAGTAGAAGTTTCAAGTTGTTTAAATTATCACATTTGAAATTATACATGTTACACACTTTTTAAATCGAAATGATTGATGTAACAGATGTACTTAACATTGTTTAAGTGTTGGCTTTGATGTTAATTTTTAAAGAAAATTTTAACATGATAGTCGGTGACAGTTATTCAATGATTTAGGTTATGTACGTGTATTTCATTCTAGAACAGTATATTATACATCAAGGTAGCGAAGCGCAGTATTATAACCTGAGCGCATATTAGATACTGAGCGCGCAGCGCGAAGTATCTAATATGCGCTCAGGTTATAAGACGATTCGCTACCGTGGTGTATATACTATTTTTTGCACTACCAAAAGGCTTAATACCTAAATTCCCAACAAATTTCGAAAATATTTTAACTGTCAACCTGACAATACAGCTCTTTAAAACGTCAAAATTAAAATAGTCATACTTGGTAACTTAGCAATTTATTAGTTACCACGGTGAAAATTGTTTATTTTACTTTCTCTCCCTTGGTGGAGAAAATCAACTTCACGACCTAAAAATAGACCAATAACGATGCGTTCTGAGACTAGTAGTGCAAAATAGTATATTATACATCAAGGTAGCGAAGCGCAGTATTATAACCTGAGCGCATATTAGATACTGAGCGCGCAGCGCGAAGTATCTAAAGCGCGAAGGTTATGAGAGGATTCGCTACCGTGGTGTATATACTATTTTTTGCACTACCAAACTGCTTAATACCTAAATTCCCAACAAATTTCGAAAATATTTTAACTGTCAACCTGACAATACAGCTCTTTAAAACTTCAAAATTAAAATAGTCATATTTGGTAACTTAGCAATTTATTAGTTACCACGGTGAAAATTGTTTATTTTACTTTCTCTCCCTTGGTGGAGAAAATCAACTTCACGACCTAAAAATAGGCCAATAACGGTGCGTTCTGAGACTAGTGGTGCAAAAAATTAATAATCGACATATGTTTCACACGTTTCAAAGCCAAGCTTGATTTCACTTTCGTATGCTAACATGTTATTTTTTTACAACTGACCAGAAAATACTGTTTTTCTTCAAACGGCAGTAAAATGTGCCATTATACTGCTGGATTGATGATGCTAAACTGTCACATCATTGCCATGGCATCTAATAGTATATTATACATCAAGGTAGCGAAGCGCAGTATTATAACCTGAGCGCATATTAGATACTGAGCGCGCAGCGCGAAGTATCTAAAGCGCGAAGGTTATAAGAGGATTCGCTACCGTGGTGTATATACTATTTTTTGCACTACCAAACGGCTTAACACCTAAATTCCCAACAAATTTCGAAAATATTTTAACTGTCAACCTGACAATACAGCTCTTTAAAACGTCAAAATTAAAATAGTCATATTTGGTAACTTAGCAATTTATTAGTTACCACGGTGAAAACTGTTTATTTTACTTTCTCTCCCTTGGTGGAGAAAATCAACTTCACGACCTAATGATAGGCCAATAACTATGCGTTCTGAGACTAGCAGTGCAAAAAAAAACTTTATCTGCCGCTCGTCAGCGGCAGATAATATTATCTGCCACTGACGAGATCAAGTCATTTTCTTCGAATTTTGTTCACAAAATTGTAAATAATTTGTTATAAAAACGTTTGAAGAAAAAATACTATATGTTATTCGGAGCAAAAGTATCTTTATGTTGCTCGGCTGTACTTATCTGCCTCGCAAGCTCGGCAGATAAACCGTCCAGCCTCGCCACATAAAATATAACTTTTGCTCCCAATAACATAATATACTATTCTGTCGTAAAAATTGCGTATTATGCTCACGCGGAAACCTAAAACGGTCTACGAGCGGCAAAGTAATGAAAACGCTCGCTCAGCGGCAAATGTTAACTTTCTGTTGTCGTATGACAGCGAAAAAATCTACTTTCGATGTCAGTCGTCGAAAAAAGTTTAACAATTCATTTTTTTCATTAAAGTAAGGGTTCTCCTGTCTAAAAGATTGTTATAATATATTTATATAGGTAATGGAAAAGGTGTAAATTCGAGGAAAGAAAATAATACGTGTTTTATTTATTTGCGCATTGATAAATGTATGTAAATTATTGTTAATTATTTCAATTTCTATGATTCTTTTATTTACAGTAACTTGTTTGTATTATTATTATTACATTTATTCTATTATTTGTAAAAAAAATCTGAAAATAGGAATGTAAATTCTTAAAATTTCAAGGTTAATTTACTCTTTTTGGAAAAATTTTATTTTATAATTATTCATTATGAAACCTTGGCCAGAGTCTGTTGATTAGTTTCAGTTAGCTACTGTATGCTCAGTTCAACAATTATTATTCACTTCTTTGCGAACAACTGTAATTTGTAAAACTTGCACATAGATAAAATATCTATGAACTTGCAACAGCAGTAGTGCCATCTGCAGTTAATTTTATTAGTATAATGTCGCCGTCGCAACATCGTCGGTAATACAGATGGCTACATTTTATGACACATACGCACGATGTAGAGTTAGTAATTCGTTGTTCGTATACTTGCTAGTTGCGGGAGTGGTAGTTCTAGTGCAGTGTTGATAGACTTTTAAGTAAAATTATCGTGTTTTTAGTGGTTAAACTATTAAATAAGTGATGCTGTGCGTGTTTTTATAATAATTATGTGCTGTGATTTTCAAACTTGAAGAACAATGTTCCGCTGTATCCCCATCTTCAAGGGTTGCAACAGACAAGTCGAGTATGTTGATAAACGACACTGTTCACTTCCTACGGTTCCAGAGGATATTTTACGCTATTCTCGAAGTTTAGAAGAACTTCTGTTAGATGCTAATCACATACGGGATCTTCCAAAAGTATGCTGAATTGTTTGTTTGCCTAATGAAAATGTTTATTATACTTTAATTTTAGAATTTCTTCCGTCTACATCGCCTCAGAAAACTGGGTTTGAGCGATAATGAGATAAACAGACTACCCCCAGATATACAAAACTTCGAAAATCTTGTGGAACTTGATGTTTCAAGAAATGGTAAGAGTTTTTGATACTTGTTATATTTTATTTTAAAAGGATAAATTGAATTTACAAAGAATCGGTAAGTAAAACCATGCTTAAAAAACGTTAATCTTTGATGTAGGCAACGTCTACAAGCAATACAAATTGTTCTCGTTGAGGAATTCAAAAATTCACATAAAGAAGGGCCCAAAATGTGTGTAGCTGATAGTTTTGAATGGGATATTCAATAGATATCCATGTTCAGTGTGATATAACTGAGTCTTTGCTCATAATGTAGCATTATTATACGGAAAGGTTAGACTGCAATTTTTAGAGAAGTTCCACTTTTTGTTTTGGGTAAAAATTGAGAATCTAAGGCCAATTCTCATAATGTTAATATTAATTACTATTAATCTTGTATGCGTAGAGACTATAACTGAAATGCTCGTTAAAATGGTATGGAAAGTAAGTAAATAGAGGGGTATTAGCCTGGAATGTGCGCGGTAGTCAAGTTTTGTTAGTTACAAAGAATCAGGAATGTTTAATAACTTCTTATTGACATTAAGGTTGTGAAAAGATACAGGTACAGTGAACCCCCTATTATCCGGGAACCAACCATGTAGTTTGGGGGTAACCGTGCCGGCAACAAGTGTTACCAATATGATTTACTATTTCTGAGACGAATATTCACCCACAATATATGTGTAGAAGGAAGAGTGCCTTGGTTTGATTGGTTTGTTTGCATTTAAACTCGCATTTAAAACAATTATTTTGTCTTTCTGTCTTGTTTTTTTGCATTATGGGTGATTTTCAATCATCCATGTACCCCTCTTGGTCATTCTTTTGGATAATTAAAAGCCTATTTAATTTTAAGATAGTGGAGAAGTAGTGGTAACTTCCCAAGAAAACTTCTGGTGATAAGTGCAGGTACTTCCGTGGTTGCGATACCGAGTACCTATATCTGTATATCTGAATACCAAACACTATTGTAGACAGCTATAGATGTGCTTTATATCTTTCTCTTTTCAATAGTAACTATGAAAATACCAAAGTCTCCTTTTTATTTTAAAAGTTTTCAAGAGAATAATCAGTGCCTAATTTAAAAAGGAATAAATTGTAGAAATATTTCATAAATGAACTCACTCAAAACATACATTAGTATAAACAGATTGATCACTATAATCTGCCTTAATTAATCAATGAAACATCTGTTTGTCAGTTATAAAATTATTTTAAACTATAATTAAATTAAATCACTGCCGTTAAAGTATACTTTATTTCTCAAATCTAGTTTTTAAGTATTTTAAGTACTTAATACAGTTATTAATTATTTACATACATTTTTAAATAAATACATCTTAGATTATACAATTTTCAGGATGTAACCCAAACTATTATTATTTGATATTGTGATCATATGCAGACATCAGAGGCAGGAATTACATATTAATCAGTTCCTGTAATTTATAGAATATCAATAAATAACTGCGCTGTTTATTGTTGAATATACGGAGTGATTTTTTAAAAACTCAATTGCAGCATGCCCTGGATAGCCTGAATCAGTTGGCAGTACTGAAATGCATTGTCAGTGTATGTCAAATTCGATGTTAGTAGGTTAGGTTTTGTTTGTTATTCGCAGATATGTATTACTTCTATATTGCTAACGCCTGTAAGTGGAGAGGTCACAGCGTAAGTGAGACAGACAACCAACTCTTCTACATACTTTGTGAGCTGTGCGCAAGCGTCGTCCGCGCAGTGGGGAACTGAACCTCATGGTCAAGTTTAAAATTCGCTTCTAAAGGCGGCTTTGAATTCTCAGGCATGCGCACAAGATGCGTAGTACTCAGAGTGAGACTGTCGGCACCGTAATGTTTTTGCCCATTCCCAGACCCTATAGAAATATAGGAGAAATACATATCAATAGATCCAAAAAAAACTGTTCCTCAGCAGGCTGTGGAATGAAAAGTCACGTCTTTACTTGTGTCAGCTGCAATCCACTACATAAAATCGTTGGTCTCTAGCTCCTCCGACGATACTGGACTGATTAAGCTGTATGATGGCTTAAAGTGTTGCTAATTGTTAGACTTAGATCGTAGGCCGTTTTTTATTTTCAAAAAAGGTTTTAATTAGATTGTTTAATTAGCAAACTAAGCGTAGCTCAGGTGATTCATTATATAGCAAGCACTACAGCAGCGCGTCGTTCAAGAAAGTTCTGTAGCTCGGTGGTAGAATGTTCGCGGACGGCGCGGGTACGATTCCCGGCCAGTCCATCTTTTTTTTAAAAATCTATATTAATGAATCTCTCCTAAATTTGCGAACCGAAGCATAACTCGGGTGATTCACTAGTTAAATAATAATGAAACGTCATTTTTAGGAGCAGAAATCTTTTAACAATCTGGCAGATTCGTATAGAAAATGACAACTAATTATTATCTGACACAATTAAAGACGTGACTTTTCATTCCACAGCCTGCTGAGGAACAGTTTTTTTTTGGATGACTCGATATATGGTTATTTGACACAGACTGACGCAAAACTTAACCTGCAAATCTCGAATTTGACATAGATTGACAATACGCTTCAGTACTGCCAACTGATTTAGGTCATCCAGGGCCTGCTGCAATTGAGTTTTAAAAAAAATCACTCGGTATAAAATATAATAAGAAGTAACTTCAGAATTGATTTCATGCTGAAGGTTTATGCTTAGTCCTTAACATCAGTACTGAATTGTAACTGTATGTAGGTAGTATTCATAAAATTTAGCCTCAAACACATTTCAAGTTCGGTGTACATATTTGTATGTAATGTTCTTATGAAAATGGATTCTCTCGATATCATTATTCTCATTGTTAACCCATTTGACAATAAAGTATGAACCCCGTATCTCCAGGGATAAGTTGTATCCCCTCCGCATATATCTGAAATTATGGATAGTGGTGAATGCTATGCTGTACATACTTATGATAAAGTGTCATTTATAAATTGGGCGCAATAAGACATTAACAACAGTAACTAATAATAAAATATACCAATTATAATAGTAATTAAAAAAATTACTACGTTAGGTACTCAGCATAGCACGCAATTTAAATTATGAATGTTTACTGTGTTCCTAGAATTTTTTATTTTTTCAAATTGCAGTTGGTGAAACTACGGTTCATGAAACAATGGATACGGAGTTTTACTGTATTTTTTCTCATAGCTATTGACTATTGGCTCATAGCTATTATTTAGCCCTAGGTTTTTCGACTTGTCCACTACTAGGAATGGTATTCAGTGATTTCAGTCATCGGTTTGTTCACTCCTACAAGTTTACACATTTTTACAACTATTTACTATTACTACTGGCATTTTTTAATTGTTTCTATCTCTACAACTTAGAATTTTATAATTGTCACCTTTGTGAATTATGATAAAACAATTTAATTTGTCATTCTGAAATAACAAAATCTAACATTTGGTTGACAACTTAAAAACATAGTACCTTATTCTAGATTTTAGTGTCTATTTTTGACCATACAAGGGAATGTCGAGTCATATACTTTTATCGTTTACAAAACGAAATGTAGGTGACTGAAAATAGCCTTTAATTAGTGGTCTCTTAAACACATTCAAGGTAACTAAACTGAAAGGTAGACAGACATATCAGGATAGATCAATTATGTGACTTGTAAAATATAAGCAAGCCGACTGTACGTATAATGTGTGCAGGGTGAGTCATAATTAGGTGTAAAACATTTAATCAACGCTTTAGGCCGAAACAAAGCAATCAACTTAAAACATCTTAGTACCAAAATGCTCCCTTAAAAATCTACAGGGTGTTATTGAAAGTTTTTTAATTATTATTTGTAACTATAACATTGAAAGTAATTATCTGATTAATTTGAAAATACGTTATAATAAACACAAAATTTACAAAACAATGACTAAAAAAATAGAAAACTATAGCAAATGTCCGTACTAGCCATTCATATGCTTTCTATATATTATAGTTTTCACAAATTTCAGTACCCTCGAAAATTCTTTGTTGCGACTGTTCCCTTGTGTTAATTAACTCACAGTAAACCAGCTGTCTAAATAAAACCATAAAAAGAAATCCAGGGGATTGAAGTCGGGACTCCTTGGGGGCCATCTTAAAGGACCAAACCAGCCCGTTTCGAAAGGCTTAAGTAAAGATCTGATGATTTGGGATTCGTCTGTTGGGGTATTCCGTAACGGCCTCTAAGACGCTTCCGTTGCAAAAGCTATACACAAAAACGATGTCTGCTATTTCTCTTGGAGTAAAATAACATATTTGAAAAGAAAATTGTTCTTTAAAAAAGTACAACAGTCTTTCAAACAATTAATGTTTAAATTTAAATTTACTTTCTAAGTATAGAAATAATTTTTTCATTAATAACCCTGTATATTTTTAAGGAAGCATTATCGTACTAAGGTGTATTGGGTTAATATCTTTGTTTCAGGCTAAAGAAGCTGTGGTTAAATTTTTAATATATAATTATGAATCGCCTTGTATAGTTGGAGCCAAAAATGTAGAGATAACCTATCTATAATATTGTTTTTGAAAGTTATTCATTGTACAAATGTGCGGTATGCTATTTCTCTTGAATTGCATATTAAAAATTCTAATAAAACCTTTTCTTTTAGGGGGTTGATTTCACAGTTGCTTTGATTTGTTAAATTTTATTTTTATATCTGCTGGGAAAATAGTGCATAGGAGATGTTTTACAATATTTGTTATTAATTATCAAGTGCCAGATTTTATCTTTTTTAAATTTTTTAGAAAATTTTTCGAACTAATGTAAAGACATTCTTGTTGGCAAATTTCATACAGCAGTGCGAAGTAAAAAATTCCAAGCTACTATTTGTGCTCAAGAAACTTGTACCCATTGTCTTACCACAGTTACTATTTGAAGAGAAAATTATATTAAACTGTTTTTTTTTGTATTGCCAGGGCTAATGACTCCTTTTTTCTTTTAAATTATATTATTAATGTTTATATGTATAATGTATTTTAGGCACCTAATGACAGTACATTGTAAGATGTTACTTTGAAATTTGCTGCTTTTAACTTTGTGTAAGCGCATATTTTAATTAATTTCGTTAAAAATGTCGAAGTAAGTTATTCGCGTTTTTTTGTTTAATTGGTAGTAGAGGAATGGATATTTTTACGAAGAAAATTACGCGAAGCGGCTGTATATTTTGAGAGCACAAATTATTTCGAAAAAGTAAACATTTAAACATAGCATGTCAAGTATCATAAGTGCCATGTTATTCGTTGTAAGAATTTAGCCACTGCCAAGGTTATTGCAATTTGTGTGATGTAACTAACTGTTGAAAAATTAAGGTAACTAGATATTATTTATATACATATACCTATGCAGTTTAAAAACTGTTAATTTTAAAAAGCATTCGTTATTTTCTCAGTTCTGAAGTGAACGTTCTACCTATTTAAATTTCATTTGCAATCACTTATCCTTGTGTCATACTTCTCAAAATCCAACAATTAGGTCATACACGTTTTTATTTTGATGACGCGTTCAATTGTGTGACGTCGAAGCACAGTCATCGTGTTGGAATGCAGGTAAACGGCTCTTGCACATCAGCATATCGGCGCCTTCTACCTGTTGTTCGCTCTTATCTTATCAGAATTGACACAGCAAATGGTTTGTAAAAAAGGAAATTTCCAGAAATTTCAATGATATTAATGCACACTACAAAAACGAATAATGATTATGTAGTGTAGTCGGTGTTAGTGAATTCCTGTTTTTTTTTTGTAAATAAACATTATGGATCAGCTAGACGGGAGAACATTCTGTTATTTAAAAATATTGTTTATTGCCGTAGCATTTTACGTAAACTTTAAATTTAAGGAAATACAACTTTCACTTTAAACAAAATACCGGATCCGGCACCGGTGCGGGGGTGGTCAGCATTTGCAATTAATAGTTTCGGATTTTTTCAAATGGGTATATTTTTGTATTTTTGAAAAACCCTTTTAACGAACTTTATTTTGATGTCTTACTTCATATTAGGAATGAAAAAAGCGGCTATTTCTTTAAACGTTTAATGGTTCAAAAATAAACGTAAACGGCTAAAGATGTGATACATAAACGATCAAAATAAAATATTATTTTGTAACTATTTATTAATCTGTTTCAAAAATTGAAATTTGTGTCACTTTTAACACGTAATTGACTGCCATGTAAGGTTTTTCGTTTTCAAAATATCAGCATCGAGGATAATTACGGTGTACACTCGTTATCAATTTTCTCGTGTGTTTCGCGAGTGCTGTAGAATAAGGATTATTCGATGAGCTGTGGGTCACATAGACAACAACATTTTAAAAAGATCTGGTAGACGTTGACATATTTTTCTAAATTTATATTTATCTATAAACGTTTACACATTTAAACGTTTCCTCCCTACTCCCTAAATTCAACTGTTTTTCAGATATGCGATTTTGAACATTAAAAAACAATGAATGCTTTATTTCTATGAATAACAATAACACCATTAAATTGATAATTTAAACGCTTGAGCTCTCTGAACAGAACATAATCCAGGTAAAGAATATTAAGATGTAGTCATTCTTGTTACAATAAATAATTAACATGAAAAAAGGGAAATACATACATGATACATTGATAGCATCAAATGGAATTAGATTAAAAAAACACAAACGAATACATAATAAAAATTCTATACACAATTACGTTAAATGTTCAACTATTTCTTCTTCTGTTCTCTGGGTATTAAACCTTACAGAGTGCTCAGAATTTGCAAATTTGATCATTTCGATTTTTTAACACCCTGTATATTTATTACTTTTGAAAAACCCCTTCAATAGACTTTCTTCTAATAACTCACTAAATTCAACTGTTTTTCAGATTTAATTTATTCCTGCATTTTTCGTTTTTTGTGTTTGTTATTTTTTGTCAGCGGTGGCTGGATTTTTACTTTCTAAACCTGTTTTTTTGTTGTGCACGGAGCGTTCAAGTAACGTATGATTGAAAACTTTTATTCTCTAGAGAGCTGTGGATATTTAAAAGTTTAATTGAAATCGGCATTAAAGTACCTCGAAATCGTCATTAAAGTAATCCATTGTTTTACGCCTTTTTTTGTAGGCGACGAGCCGACATATAAACGTCAACCGACGTTAACATAACCTACAAATGTTGGTTAAAATGTTGTAATTTCTCGATTTCAAATAAAACATAATGTACTCCTCGGCGCTGAAGTTCATTTTTATCCCTCATGTGGTTTATAAACTTCAGTGCCTTGGTATACAAACTACTATTGTCAGAATCGTTGAACTTTGACAGAATGTTCAATACTGAATACGAAGGAAGCGGCGTTGTGCATGGAAAATGGAGGAAATCACTTTGAACAACTGTAGTTTTTGTTATTAACATTTTTATGTATTCAACAAAAATATGTGTATTTGTTAAAATGACATTACTGATATAACCAAACTGATAGATATAAAATAATAATAATAATAATAAATTGGCGAAGTTCAGCTAGAGCTGTTCTTACACTTAATGTCAATATGATTTTTACTAACATGACTGCCAACATGCTTTTTTAACAAAACAATTCCACAGCTCTCCAGACTGTTTAGAGGATAAAAGTTTTCCATCGTATACGGTATTTAAATTAGTATTTTTCCACAACCGGGATAGAAGTCCGTTTCTACGGCATCAAAATTGTGACAGAAGTAAAACATTTACTCCCTGACGTATAAAATAATAATAATAATAATAAATTCTCTTTATTTTTAAATTGGCGAAGTTCAGCTAGAGCTGTTCTTACACTTAATGTCAATATGATTTTTACTAACATGACTGCCAACATGCTTTTTTAACAAAACAATTCCACAGCTCTCCAGACTGTTTAGAGGATAAAAGTTTTCCATCGTATACGGTATTTAAATTAGTATTTTTCCACAACCGGGATAGAAGTCCGTTTCTACGGCATCAAAATTGTGACAGAAGTAAAACATTTACTCCCTGACGTATAAAATAATAATAATAATAATAAATTCTCTTTATTTTTAAATTGGCGAAGTTCAGCTAGAGCTGTTCTTACACTTAATGTCAATATGATTTTTACTAACATGACTGCCAACATGCTTTTTTAACAAAACAATTCCACAGCGCTGCAGACTGTTTAGAGGATAAAAGTTTTCCATCGTATACGGTATTTAAATTAGTATTTTTCCACAACCGGGATAGAAGTCCGTTTCTACGGCATCAAAATTGTGACAGAAGTAAAACATTTACTCCCTGACGTATAAAATAATAATAATAATAATAAATTCTCTTTATTTTTAAATTGGCGAAGTTCAGCTAGAGCTGTTCTTACACTTAATGTCAATATGATTTTTACTAACATGACTGCCAACATGCTTTTTTAACAAAACAATTCCACAGCGCTGCAGACTGTTTAGAGGATAAAAGTTTTCCATCGTATACGGTATTTAAATTAGTATTTTTCCACAACCGGGATAGAAGTCCGTTTCTACGGCATCAAAATTGTGACAGAAGTAAAACATTTACTCCCTGACGTATAAAATAATAATAATAATAATAAATTCTCTTTATTTTTAAATTGGCGAAGTTCAGCTAGAGCTGTTCTTACACTTAATGTCAATATGATTTTTACTAACATGACTGCCAACATGCTTTTTTAACAAAACAATTCCACAGCGCTGCAGACTGTTTAGAGGATAAAAGTTTTCCATCGTATACGGTATTTAAATTAGTATTTTTCCACAACCGGGATAGAAGTCCGTTTCTACGGCATCAAAATTGTGACAGAAGTAAAACATTTACTCCCTGACGTATAAAATAATAATAATAATAATAAATTCTCTTTATTTTTAAATTGGCGAAGTTCAGCTAGAGCTGTTCTTACACTTAATGTCAATATGATTTTTACTAACATGACTGCCAACATGCTTTTTTAACAAAACAATTCCACAGCGCTGCAGACTGTTTAGAGGATAAAAGTTTTCCATCGTATACGGTATTTAAATTAGTATTTTTCCACAACCGGGATAGAAGTCCGTTTCTACGGCATCAAAATTGTGACAGAAGTAAAACATTTACTCCCTGACGTATAAAATAATAATAATAATAATAAATTCTCTTTATTTTTAAATTGGCGAAGTTCAGCTAGAGCTGTTCTTACACTTAATGTCAATATGATTTTTACTAACATGACTGCCAACATGCTTTTTTAACAAAACAATTCCACAGCTCTCCAGACTGTTTAGAGGATAAAAGTTTTCCATGGTATACGGTATTTAAATTAGTATTTTTCCACAACCGGGATAGAAGTCCGTTTCTACGGCATCAAAATTGTGACAGAAGTAAAACATTTACTCCCTGACGTATAAAATAATAATAATAATAATAAATTCTCTTTATTTTTAAATTGGCGAAGTTCAGCTAGAGCTGTTCTTACACTTAATGTCAATATGATTTTTACTAACATGACTGCCAACATGCTTTTTTAACAAAACAATTCCACAGCTCTCCAGACTGTTTAGAGGATAAAAGTTTTCCATCGTATACGGTATTTAAATTAGTATTTTTCCACAACCGGGATAGAAGTCCGTTTCTACGGCATCAAAATTGTGACAGAAGTAAAACATTTACTCCCTGACGTATAAAATAATAATAATAATAATAAATTCTCTTTATTTTTAAATTGGCGAAGTTCAGCTAGAGCTGTTCTTACACTTAATGTCAATATGATTTTTACTAACATGACTGCCAACATGCTTTTTTAACAAAACAATTCCACAGCGCTGCAGACTGTTTAGAGGATAAAAGTTTTCCATCGTATACGGTATTTAAATTAGTATTTTTCCACAACCGGGAGTAGAAGTCCGTTTCTATGGCATCAAAATTGTGACAGAAGTAAAACATTTACTCCCTGACACAACAATTATGTCAAATTCGAGGTTATCAGGACACAAACTGACGCAAAACCTAACCTGCTAACCTCGAATTTGACATAATTGTGAGATCGTGTCATGACTTTTTAAAATTTACCATAGGCTACTAATTTTAAAATAATTGTAACTCTCTCTAGTCGTTTTTCCTCGTTGTCGAGGAGTCGTGATTTATATATCATTTGCATAGCATATCACTTCCTAGGTTCCATATTAATTGGTTCTTTTGATTGTTTCGCGCCATCGTTCTCGGTTTTCGGCATTCCTTATGTTTTCTTCAAGTGGGGCACCTGTGGCTTCTTTAATCTGATCGATCCATCGTTTCGGTGATCTCCCACGAAGTCGTTTTCCTTCTACTTTCCCTTGGATCATGAGCTTTTGCAGATTATTGTTGTCTCTGGTAACGTGACCGAAATATTGTAATATTCTTCTTTGGATGATAGTAGCCAGTCTCATTGGTATCTTTATTTCTGCTATGATACTTTCATTGGTGCGATGGGCGGTCCATGGTATACGCAGCATTCTTCTCCAGCACCACATTTCGAAGGCATTGATTTTCTTTTTGTTTAGTTCTTTTAAGGTCCATGATTCTGAAGCATATAATACGATGGAAAAGACCAGCGTTTGCATTATTTTGATTTTAGTAGTGATAGTGATATCCCTGTCTTTCCATATCTTATTCAGCTTCGTTGTTGCCGATCTGCCTAAGTTTATTCGTCTATTGATCTCTTCGGTGCTGGTCCCTTTATTAGTGATAAGTGATCCCAAGTAATTGAATTTTTCTACAAGTTCTATATCTTGAAACGGTTGTATATTTTGTGGATTGTCCGTACGTTGGATCACCATGATTTTTGTTTTGGTTTTATTTAGTTTTAGTCCATAGTTTTCGCTTTCACTTTCTGTTCTTTGCAAAAGTTCTAGTAGTTCTGCTCTGTCTTTTGCTATTAGAGTAGTATCGTCGGCATAGCGCAGATTCGATAGTCTTGTGCCTCCAATATTGACGCCCCCGTTCCAGTTATCGAGTACTTTTCTCATTATCGCTTCTCCATAAATATTGAAAAGTAGAGGAGATAGTATGCATCCTTGACGTATGCCTTTTTCTAGTGGGAATTTATTAGTTGATTTGTCGTTTATCTTTAGCTTTCCTGTTCCATTTTCATATAATTGTTTAATTAGAATTATTAGATGTTCCGGTACACCCATATCAAGAAGCGTTTCCCATAGTTTAGACCAGTGGACACAGTCAAAAGCTTTACTATAATCAATGAAGCATAGGAAGGTTGTGCTGTTGAATTCCCTAGTTTTCTCGATGAGTTGGCGTAGATTTAATATTTGGTCACGGGTGCCTCTACCTTTGATAAACCCTGCTTGTTCCAGTGGTATTTGCCTGTCCAAGAAACTCCGTAATCTTTCATGGATTATATATAGCAATATTTTGCTGGCGTGTGATATAAGGGCTATTGTGCGGTAGTTTTCGCATTTCCGTGTGGATCCCTTTTTGTGGAAAGTAATGAGGTTAGATTGTGTCCAGTCGGTGGGCCATTGCCCTGTTTCCCATATGGTATTACAAAGTTTGGTTAAGAGGAGAATACCCCTCTCTCCTAGTGTTTTCAACATTTCTGCATTGATGTCATCTTCCCCTGGAGCTTTGTTATTGCGAAGTTTTTTGATCGCATGTTCTACTTCCATTCTAATTATGTTTGGCTCACGTTCTATTGCGTTAATGTCCAATAAGTTCGTCATTATGGTTTCAGTTCTGTCTTCTTTGAAGAGTTTTTTGCAGTATTCTTCCCATCGGTTTATTATTTCATTTTTATCGTGTAGTGTTACGCCATCTTCATTATCAATGGCCCACGTTTTTGGTTTAAATTCTCTGGTAATTTGGTTAATTTTTCGGAATAAATCTCCACTGTTGTTGGTGATCCTATGTTCTTCGATCTCTGCACAGATTTTGCCTAGATACTCGTTTTTGTCTCTTCTGCAGCTTCTTTGTATATCTTTGTTGAGTTGCCGATACTTTTGTCGGAGTTGTTCCGTCGTAATACCTTTTTGCTTAAGTTTTTTACGTTCTTGAACCAGTTCCATAGTAGGATTTTTCATCCACTGCTTTTTTGGGTGGTAGTTTGCAGTATTCTGCATGTGTTCCGTTATTGTCTCTTTTTTGACATTCTTTAGGGTGGTTTTTATCGTATCCCATATTTTGTCAGCCTGATTAGGTATTTGTTCAATTTGTATTGCTAGTAGTTTCGCATTGACCTTTCGTTCATACGTTGTTGTCATTTGTGCATTTAGTTTTGGTTGGTACGTTGATGGGTGGGTTCTTTTCAGGCGTATTTTCAGATCAGTGACTAACAATTGGTGATCTGAACCACATTCTCTACCAGGATATGTTTTGTTATCGTGAGCGGAGGTTCTCCATCTTGTATTGATAAGAGCATAGTCAATTTGATTCCTGTATCTATCGCCAGGCGATTTCCATGTATATTGTCTCCTTATATGGTGTTGGAAAAGGGTGTTAAGGATAGTAAATTGATTTTCTATGCAAAACTGTAGAAGTTTTTCACCACTTTCGTTTCTGTTGCCAATCCCATGTTGGCCAACATATGGTTTTAGGGTATCATCGTTTGATGTGCCAATTTTGGCGTTAAAGTCACCTTGTATCAGAGTTATTTCTCGTTTTGGGATACAGTTTACTGTTTCTTCTAGTTGCTCATAGAAGGTTTTAATGTCTTCTTCGCTACTAGTTGCGGTGGGTGCGTAGATCTGGATGATATTCATTTTAACTGGTTTGGTATTTAAGCTTAGTGACATTATTCTCTCGTTCACTGGTTTAAAACTGAAACTAAAATGTCAATAAATGACGTTTAAAAAAAGAAAAAACGGGTTTTTCGTTTCAAATCTTCCTGCAACGTGAAAAAAAAATAGTATATGCAACTCTGAGAGAATGCTATTTTGCTTCAGTGCAATTTCTCTCCCTTATTGCATAATCTACGGCGTTTGTTTATTTCTTTTTAAAGAATCTTAAATTGTTTTAGTTTATGTTCAAACTCGTATATCTGCAAAACAGTTTAATTTAGGGAAAATTATTAAACTTGCACATTTCGAGCATTAATATCCACGGCTACCATTTGACACTCGAGAAAGGTAATTCACGAAAAATATGATGTGTTGGTAACGTCAAGTAACTTTTTCTTTCGTTCACTTGTTTTCTGTTTTCTACAGCAGCTGTCTGAAATTCAGCATTTCTTTGCATAAAATCGTTAATATCTCCAAAACCGTTGACGTTAGACCCATACCCATACCTAAATATAGGGCATTCCATTAAAAGAAAATAAAATTTCTTTGCCATACTTTTTAGCCACCCTGTATAATGAGAAATATTTTAGTAATGTGCACCACTTTCTTGCCTGTAGCTTTAATATAAGCGATTTTTATGCTAATATCAGTTTTAGAGACATCTGTCACCCCCGCATCGTTGCCGGACCCTGTATATATGCATAAACTTAACAGCTACAGTTGACGGCAATGCACCTACATGGTGTCCGTTTTTCAATCTTAAACATGGGATATCGGTCATCTTAAAATACACGAAGTTGGTTAAATTAGGGAAAAGTTGCATATTCTAATGCTGAATAATGTTCAAAAAAGAAATTGGACATAGTAGTCTTAGTTTTTGAGTCATGCCAAAAAAAACGAAAATTTACGAATTTTGGTTTTTTCGTTTTTTCGTCACAAGTCGATTACCTACCATGTTACTTAGACACAAACTATGTTTCCATTAGTAGATTTTTTTTTAAAGAGTAATTCCAATCTGATTTTTTATTTTCTTCTGTATCCATAATTTGCGAGATATTGACACAAACTTTCATATTTTAAATGTCCATCAAGGATGGCTATGATGCTATCGAGAAGAGCTTAATTTTCCTGTTTAAAAAGAATGTTTAAAGTACGACTAAAACATAATCCAAGTGCGAATTGAAGCTTTCATTTGTTTTGTGATTAATCCTGCCTACTACAAAAAGTACTTCTTTCGCACAGTTCCGTTATTTATTAAAATAATTGGAGCAAACCAAATTTCTTTTTTGAACATTATTCAGCATTACAGTATGCAACTTTGCTATAATAACAGACTCCGTATTTCTTAAGATAACCGAGATCGCCATACTTAGGTCGAAAATCGGATACCCTGTATACTGACTTCGCTGAAGGGACTCAACATATATATTTTTAAACAATGGCACTTTGTTTTAGTAAAGTTCCGTTGATGTCAGGAACAAATGTTTTTGGTGGGTAAAGGGCATTCTTATGAATTGCCAGACAGTTTAATCCAAATCTTACCAGAAGTTTGTCAACTTGTCAGGTCTTGGCTCTAGAGAGGTTCTCACGTGCCAAAAATCATAATAGCAAAAAGCCTTCCAGTTTAGTTTCGTTTAACCTCAAGAAGGGGGCGTTGTCAAAATTTAAAAAAGAATCAACATACTAACCGGGGTTTGAAATCACCATCATTGGAACAAAAAACCAAGTCGGTTACGTCGATGTCACTAAATCTGGATATGAATTTGTAATTTCAAGTTTACAGTTTTTGTTCAATATATAATATAAAAACAGCTATAATAATTTAATTGTAGCGACTGTTGTGCTTAGTTTGTCATTATTTACAATTTATTAGGTGTAATGGGTTTTAATTTGTCTGTTTAATATTCTTAAGGGTTATTTATTTTATAGATTATTTGATACAGGGCCTTTTTCTTATTGGGTAGGTTTTAGACGGTTTAATTCGTCTGTTTAATATTAAAACAATTTAACTGGTGTCATTGTCAACCAATGGCATTCTTCAATTTAGAAATAAACTACCAATCGAACGATTATTTTAGTGACAATAATTCGAGGAGCTTTATTTCAGCGACAATTTTTTCTGTAACAATTATTGTAGTGACAATATTTCGAGGAGCTTTATTTCAGCGAAAATTTTTTCTGTAACTATTTTTTTAATGAAAAGTTAAATTGTCAGTAGAAATAAAACAAGTGCTTGACATATTTCCACAAGGAAATTTTTTCAGAACGCGTTATATTTTGATAGAGAATATCACGAATGAAAAAACACAGTAAAGAAACATTTTTATTTAAAAAAATTACGAAACTAATATCTAAGTACTAATAGTTTACGTTTTTTTGTAATGACAGTGAGATAAGTGGAAATTTTCCGGTAAATTTCCGATTATCAATTTTTTCCGTTACCATGGAAAATTTCCAACTAAATTTGCATAAGGGATATTCTCAAGACGAATGGGACTCTAGGTCGAAATATTGCATACAATTTTTGCTCTTCAGATTGTCTCGTTTCTGTTGCTTTAGAAAATAACGACTCGTGCAAGCACTTCTCGTTATTTTCGTCGCCGCAGAAACTCATATCTGAATCGCAATTATTACTGATAATATTAACCACCTCGGTGGTATAGTAGATAGGGTGCCGGGCGTGCAATAAACAAGTCCTCGGTTCAAATCCATGGATAGCCGGAAAATTTTTCGCAGTTCACTGGATCGGCACACAGCCGGGACCATTCGACGTTGTGATAGAACTAACGTCGCTCTCCTCGGAAGACTGGTCTATGAGGTAGAGTAACAAGACTACATACAAAACATACACATATGATTTAGAGTACAATAGGAGGCCCATTGAGGCGGTAAAGCGCGTGAACCTGGTTCACCTTCCACAAAAAAGTAACATTCGTATTAATAGGTAATTTTATATTCAGTTTTTTATTTTTGAGTACGACAAGATAAACTTCAGTACCTAATTAAAGCTTATGTATTTTTTAAAATGTTTAGTGTAGTGCAAATATAGGTACTTCGGGCAAAAGTGACGTTTCTCAGCGTTTTCATCGCCATATTTCCACATTCAAGTCACAACAGGAACAACGACATATCACCTTTTTTAATGGGAACATATCGTTTTCTTGTTTCTATTCGTTAGGCATTTTAGTTCTCTCTTTTCAGTAACGTAGAATTTGAACATGCTCTACAGAACAATATTTCTGAGAAAAGAGTAAGAAATGTATCTTGGCCAAGAAAATCGAGACTAAAATAAAGACGTCGAAAAAAGAGTTTTAGACATTACGACAGTCTATTGTAAGACGTTTAGCGGACTTTTTCCATTGTTTGAGTGTTTTCCACACGAAGTTTCGGGAGTTCTTGGTCTACTCCCGTTATCAGGCGTGCTTTTTGTACGTTTTTTCGTGTACACTCGTGATACTTGTGGTTACGAGTCTGCCACTCTTACCACTGAGCCACCAACGCGGCAGCCGAAACGCTCACGTTCTGGCTTACTACATCTTGGTTGGGCGGATTCCTATCTTGATGCATACCACCTCATCTTGTATTGTCTCATTATAGTCACAAGAGAAATTATTAACATTTCAATTTAACTTTTTCCGTCAACATCTGTAAATTGTAATTCTACGTTCGATTTTTCGAACAACTAAACGATTGATATTTACCTCCCTATTTTTTGTGTGGAGATCGCTTTTTTTAAGTTTTTTTCGTGCTTTTTTGTATTTTAATTGTGATTTTCTAGGAGATAAAATGTTTTCGTTTTGCTATAGAAATATATTACGTGAGCGTAGCTAAGTTGTACATAACTGAAAATAAAAATCAAATGCCTATAGAATAGATATCAGTGTTAATCACCTACCCTGAGACATAGTATATCAATACGATCAAGACATCTGCAACAAATTACTTAAAATCCAATTTATATGGGGTACTTTAAAAATCAAGCACCAAGTACTGTTTTTTTATAAATCAACGGCTGTGGAAACGCTCGTGAAACACGAATAACATTGCTGAAGGACATACGTAAAATACAAGTATCAGAAATGAAATTTCTTTGAAAAACATAAGAGTGCGCGAGAGAAGAACATCTAGAGAATACGGATATAAGAAATGAATTTGGAATCTGTGCCATAAGCGACAAAATAATAGATTACCGAGAAAATGGGTCGGAAGCCAGAATGGGAAAGAACAAATATCCACGCAAGCGATGGTATAACAATGATGTGGAAACAGCGAAGGAACAGGTCGAAATACGTATAATTTGAAAGAAATACTACGATGATGATTCAAATTAAAAAAGAAAACGGTGTGGTATGTACAACTTACTTAAAAGAGCTACATGTTGCTGTGTTTTTCTTCTGCTTGAAAGAGAAAGGGTACTGTAATGTCCTATCAATCCCAAGTTCAGTGATCCAAATGCGTCCATACAAGGCTAGCGTAATTCGAATTCAGGTGGGTTCGGTGGTTCTGCAATCCGAATGGAATTTAATTGGTGAACAATTTTTCGTTTTCGTGAATGCCAGGACGTATTTTGTTAAAAACGTGCCTACAGAACGTTATCGTTGTGTGAAAAGTGGCTATACTAGACACACTTAAATGGGAAATTACTGAAATAACAATTGCGTTAAAATACGACGTTGGGACTGTCAATGATTAATGACATAAAACAAAAACAAGTTGAGATAAAACGATAAGATACAAATGAAAACTTGTCACGTTATAAAAAACAAAACAATTTAACATACTTTTTAATTTGTAATACCATACTCATAATACACACATAAATATGTAGTCCGTTTCTTGCCAAATAAAATACGTTTTAGCGTTTTATTTGACTGTACTTTTATAGAAAGATCGAGCATAGTTGCCGTTTTATCTATTATCACGTACTTATAATCTTAAACCTTGCATCAGTTTAAACACACATATAAACCGTTCAATAGTTATTTGCCAAGTAGGTAGACATGGAATTTTGTTTTTATGTTTAAGAAAATTAAAACTCCCTAGAATCTCTTTCTGACACTTTGTCAGAATCAGCTGTTATGTACAGGAGGCTCACAAAAGTGTCTAATTTGATATTTTGAGGTTAAACGTGCAATGTTGCCAGTGCTTTCATACTTTGTTTGCCACTAGGCATAATATCTATGGACATCAGCGATATGGATACCTATCTGTCAAATTGTAATACTAGAGCAATATGCCAAAAGTAATTAAAGGTGACACAAAACTGAAAATTACAAAAGCCTACAGGCATTATAAAACCGACAGGCCAGATCTTACTGAAACTGAAATCCTTGCCCGGCTTACTGATATTTGGGATGCAAGTATTTATGCATAAAACTTAACTGTTGCTTTAATTTTGGGCTTTGTACTGTTTTAGGTGTCCGAAAGAACTATAAGAAGTATTATTGGGCGGGACAATTTTGAAATTAAACCTTTTGGCCCACGACCTAGAAATGATACATAGGTACTATAAAAATTTTGCATTTCGGGAAGATTTGCAACGACAGATTTGGAATGATCACTTGAAAAATGAGCACTTTACTTTGGCTAGACTATTAAAGGCCTACATTATACACTAATTACATAATATACTATTGTATACAATTTATAATTACAATAAAAAAACGACTTTCATGATACCATTATGCCTACTCAACAAAGTATGACACGTATTCAGAATCAGCAAGTTGTCTTTCATGAAATTTATCTTAACCAATAATAAAAGTGGCACAAAATCCAAAACCAAATCTGGCAACCACGTTTTGTACATTAACATAAAATTATCATTTTGTATAAAATGGGCATAACCTAACTTTTCTTAATGACTGACAGCATATTTACAGGGTGAAATTCATCACCCTAACATGGCCTCCTATCTGGCAAATAACTATTGAACGGTTTATATGTATCATTTCGCTTCCCTGATTAATATCTTGTCCTAGACATTGACGTTGATATTTTGACGCATAATTGTTGTATATGTAGCCTCACATACCCGAGTTTATTAAAGGATCCGGTAATCCGGATATTTCCATGCTCGAAGTTGAGCTGATTTTAATTGATTCGAATTATCCGGCCACTGATAACTTGAGGGATGATAAGAAAATTCTGAGAAACTTGTATTAAAATTATTTTTTTAATAAAGTCAATATTCACATTGCTACAACGATAATTCCATCTTTTGCCCAACGCTGTTTGATATAACACTATATTGTGGTCTTACATTTACAAATGGGTTGACTTGAAAAATTATGTGTATAAGCAATGCTTCTCTTTCGTGGTGTAACCCCTTCCAACCTCTAATTAAGCTACAAAAAACCACATTAGCAACGCTAGAATTAAAAAAAATATGGCACACATGGTATCAAAATTATTGTACGTGCCAGTATAAGTTATATTGAAATCGTCTCGTCATTCTTTAAAGGAGAACATAAAAGTGTAAGTTCCGAAACAAACCCCATATTTTACTATCGATTTTAACTTATTACTTATTACTGTGTCTCGAGTAAACTAGGTTATGGAGCTGTGACAAAGTTAAGTTGGTCATAGACCTTTTTTAAGCATAATTGCTACATGATGCCACAAGCATAAATGCATATTCAAAATCATTAGGTTTTTCAATGTATCGGTGTGGGCATAAGGCAGGATTTAACAAAAATTTAATAAACTGAAATTAAATGACAAATTTGTAGTACAAATATGAAAATCATGCTAGGGATATTTTAACCGTCAAGACTCAACGTACACTACTTATAATACTTTTGCGTTTTGACGTCATAATTGGTTATTACAAGACGACAGCATTCGACAAAAACTAGTTTAACGATATTGGATATTATATATGCAGATTTAAATCCAAGGAAGTGGAGTTCGTGTCAATTCTATAAAGATTATGTATTTCCATAGATGTGGTATTTTGTTTAATTTCTTTAATTAATTAAAAATCGTTCAGATGTTATATAATTCGGATTAGTTCATAGTAGAAAGCAACATAATAACATACATGACATCATACACGCCAGCATACAAAATCAAATTAGTACGGTCGTTTAATTGTATACAGAATTTGAAGAAGTATGTGGAAGTGATTTTAAAGGGAATGGATGGGCAAAAATATTGTTAATAGTTACATGTAACACTAAGTTCATTTTTAAGGAAATTGTAGTTACAGTTTTTCCCCCCAGTATTGACGTGATTGACAAAATTGACTGATGTAGTGACACAATAGTGACGTGATCGATAGACGCTTTAACGGATTGACAAAGTGCTGACGGGACTCGCAGGTATTGACGAGATTGACAAAATATTGACCGAACTGATAGAGCATTGACTGCATTGAAAAGGTATCGAAAGGCAGGTGTACACCGGATTGAGAGAGTGAATGACCTCTACAGTAGGTATAAGTAAAACCATTGGAAATAGAGTGGCTCATAACGATTTTTAACATCTTTTGAGAGTTCTCTTTTGATGGTGGCAATAAAACTAAGCTAAAATCTGTACATTTAGGTCGAGAGGGCTAATGTTTTATAGCATCTTGCGTTACATAAGAGAACTGCATCTTATTTCTCGTTTGACAAGATAATTTCGGGAAAACATGCATCTTCAATTAAATATAAATCTGCAAAATCTTTGATACGTGCTATAACAGTGTCATAATGCATTCATTAGACTCTGACGTTAGTCTCGATATCCGTATATCTAAAACTGTGTCTGTATGCTTTCTATATTTAAATGAATGTCTTCCGTAACGATTTTCTTACGTCGTTAATTCTTCCACAATAAAGTCATACATAATTTACTCACAACTGACATCTTTTTGACGCAGCCATTGCGGAATTTTCGATAATTTTATATAGTATCATACGGTTGATACACTTCAAAGCCGTTTCCGAACTAGGGTTTAAATTTTTTGGAAACTTTGGTTTGATCGGAAAAACGATTGTTTTTATTATTTTATTTGCTTTATTGATGTTTTCTGGCATATTGTGTTGTTTGAATTATTTTTGAAGTGAGACCCACAATAATGTTAAAATTTGAAACTGTTAACACTGAAGTGAATTACTCGAGATTTAATATACATTAGAACAGGTAAAGAAACAAGAACGACACTTTGTTATAACCACTATTGCAATTTTAGGGAGCATTATTCAGTTTTTCTAATACTAAAATTTTCCTCAATATCGTCAATATAAAAAAAAAGTTTTTTACGAACTCTCGTCCGAAAGCTATCGGTGGATTAAAATGTTTATTGCCAATTTAAAATAAAATTAACTATTTTAACAACTGAATATATACTTACTTGCAGTGGAGGTGGCTCTGAGGTAGAGCCAGAAAACCTGGTTCAAACCCCAGTTCCTCCAACGGCCATAAAAAATATAGTGCATACTTCAATGTGATTCTTCAATATAGCGTTTGCATCCTTTGATCTTTATGTTTAACACCCCCTCAAAAAGTCCCTGCAATGGATACATTTCTACCAAGACCGACGACGACGACGAATATTGAACTATTAAAAAAAGTTCTTTACAATCCGTTGTTTTATTGGGGCAAAGAAAGGAATAAAATTAAGGTGAATGATTTCTGATTTTATAGCACATTATCTTAGACCTTCTAGATTTGAGAGTATACAAAGGCGAAAAACTGTTGCATAAAAGAAATGCCGAGATGTGTCACACTATATTTAATTTATCAAAATATAGTCTGAAAGATTTTTTTTTGTCAGGTATAGGTCTATATAGGGTGTTACGGAAGTCGACGTAATAAATTTAACCACATAGAGATATAATACTGAACAACTTTTTTATTTACCATTTTTTCGAAAACACCCCCAACACTGAGTTAAAATTCAAAATAGTTTTACTCTAAAAATGTATAGTATCCGCTAGGGTTACCATACATTGAGTAGATGGTGACCCGAAGAAAATGATTTTTGGAGGAGACAAAAAGTGATATAAAATTAATAAAAAAGTGCAAGCTGAAATAGTTGTTTACATTAAAGAGATATGATTCCTAAAATAATTGTATATTTTTTAAGTAGCATATGAAATGCGGAAGTTGTTTATCGCTTTGTAGTTACATTAAATTTGAACGAGACGTCTCGTACGCCTTAATATTTAAATAATTATTTGCCTATTTTTTTCCTTAGCTTGATGAGGGAACATGAAACTCGCTTAATATCTCAATTAGTCACTTATGCAAGATCTCTATCTGCCAAAATAGAAATATGGTTCCTCCTTATAATGTTGGTTGGACAGAAACTTAACTTTAAACAATGCACAAAGAAGCTGAATTGTTTACATAATCTATTGACTTCAAAACACATATAAAAACATAAAAAACAATAAACACGCATAAAAATACAAAAAAAATAAAAGATAGTAGAATTAGGTTCTTTTTTTTTTTTTTTTTTTTTTTTTATTATAATCAAATCAGATCAGCATTAGGTATGCTATACATGACTCTGTTATATATGTACAATAATAACTATTACTAATAGATTGAGGACATCGTTAAACTCCTCAGAAAAAAACCTAGGTATACAATAGTTATAACTAAAGCACAATTAGTTGTTTTTTAATTATAGTAGGTATGTAACTTTCACTTACAGATTCAGATGACATAGGTACAATATTTAAAACTGAAGCACAATTAGTTATTTGTTAATCACTATTTATTATTATAATAACAAATCTTGTGGGAGTCTTCTTTTTAGTCTTTGGTGTGTGTTTTTTTGGCCAAGGTTGTAATACACTGCGTTGGGGCACTCGGTGATAGTATCAAAGAATTTACTACATAGTTTATTTAGATAGTCGGACATACTTGGAATGTCCAGTTCTCTATGAATTTGTTCGTTTCGCACGAACCAAGGTGCGTTCACTGCTATTCGGATTATTTTATTTTGTATCACTTGGAGTTTTCTTAGATGTGTCTTGGATGTATTACTCCATACAGGGCACGCGTAGGTTAAGATTGGTCTTAGTATTGACTTGTAGATTAACATAGCGCATTCTACGTGTAGATGTGACTTTCTGTTTATCAGCGGGTATAAAATTGCCAGTCTCGCATGACACTCATTTATTTTTTTATTTATATGAATTCCCCATCCAAGCCTGGTGTCAAGATAGACCCCCAAATATTTAATTGCCGAGTCCCTTGTATTCCACTCAATTATGTTTTGGTTTATTCTGACATTCGGTAGGTTTTTAATTTGTTTCAGGGTAAATACTTTTACCTGGCTTTTTGTTGTGTTTATTTTAATTTTCCAATTATCGAACCATATGCACATCTCGTTTAATGCGTATTGTAAATAATTAACTGCTGTTAAAAGATTCTCGCTTTGTGTTATCACAGCAGTGTCGTCAGCAAACATTGCCAGGGTAGAGTTGTTAGTGGTTTGCAGATCATGGACGTAAATGTTAAATAAGGTTGGTCCCAATATACTTCCTTGCGGTACTCCTGCTTTGATCACTCTTTTACTGGAAAGTGTTGTATTTACCCTAACTGCAAATGTTCTGTCTTTAATAAATGAGGTAATAATGTTGACGATGTAGTTTGGTATTCCAATTTTAATAGTTTTATAACGTAGTCCATCATGCCATACTTTATCAAAAGCATTTTGAAGGTCAATAAAAGCCGCAACAGTATATTCCTTGTGTTCAAAGCCCCTTTCGATTATTTCCGTGATTCTTATCAATTGGTGGGTTGTCGAATGTTTTTTCCTAAAACCAAATTGATAATTGGGTATTATATTTTGTTCATTCAGTACATTCTGAAGCCGCGTGTGGATAACTTTTTCCAATAGTTTTGAAAGGGTTGATAGTAGACTAATTGGGCGGTAACTTTCTAGTCTGTGTTTCTTTTTTCCACTTTTGTGAAATGGAAGTATGTGGGCGTGTTTCCACTCGCTAGGAAAATATCCAAATCTAAGACAAGCATTAAAGATTGTTGCCAAAAAGGCCAAAGATTTCTTGGTGAGTTGTTTCAATATGCTGTTTGTTATTAGATCCGGTCCCGGGGATTTTTTGATAGGTAGTTTTGTGATGTATTTCTTAATTTCTGCAGGTGATGCTGGTTCAAACTCGATCGTGTTCTGATTAGCGTAATTATTATTAGTTTCGTTCACTTCTTGCAAAAGGTCCTGAGTGATGGTTGCGTTATTAGGTGTGAAGACTTCTTCAAGGTGTGATGCTAATGCGTTGCTTTTTTCTTGATCGGTAATGTATGTGTTATTATTGGCTGTCAATGGATGTATTATGTTTGGTTGTCTGATTAACTTCTTCGTTGCCTGCCACATTGTGGCGTCACGGGGTTGAAGTTCTTCAATGTACCTGTTGTACAAGCTATATCTGTAGTTATCCAGTTGCATTCTCACTTGATGGGTGAGTTGATTTGTTAGTGCTTTTAGATGTGGACTACGCGTCCTTTGCCATTTACGCCTAGTCCTATTTTTCAATTTGATGAGATTTAATATTTCTACAGGTGTATGTGGATAGCTACGCCTTTTTTGCTTCCATGGAGTTAGGGCTGGTTGGATGCTGGCTTTCACTGCTTCAGTATATTGTTGTACTGCGTCGTCAATGTTAGCTGTTGAGTGAATACGTCCTGGGCTTTTGATATTTTTGTCTAGTTCATTATGAAACATGTTCCAGTCTATTTTACCTTCTATTAATTTGGGTAATACCGGGATTTGTTGCGGTGGATTGTAGAATGAAATAATAACTGGTAAATGATCTGAGTCGAGTTCGTTCAAGACTGTTTGATAGATAGGTTTGCAGAAGTTTTTAAACAAGACAACGTCTAATACATCGGCTTTGTGATCAGGTCTATATGGATAGTGGGTACAATCATTAGGGATCGATATTTGTATACCGTGATTTATCATGATATTGTTTAGCCTTGCGCCATTCGGATTATTTGCTCTACATCCCCAGTCTGTGAGTTTGCAGTTCATGTCCCCTATTACTAATACTGGTTCATTGGTGTTAAATATTTTGTCTATGTCTTCTTCCAAAATTCGCTTATTTGGTTGCTTGTAGGCTGCATGTAGTGTGACCTGAGTATCGTTTTCTAGTACCAGTTTTACAGCTACAGTTTCTAGGTTTTCTAGGTCCAGATTAACTAATGAGTAATGAGCTAATTTGCGTTTGACCATAATAGCCACGCCCCCAGATGCAGTTTGTGTAACTCTGTCTTTTCTGTACACAAGGTATCCTGGTGCTTTAAACGTTTCTGTGTTGGAAAGATGTGTTTCTGTGATACATGCCACGTCCACATTATGTCTTGCCATAAATTCTATTAATATGGTTCGCTGTTTTTTAATGCCATTGGCGTTCCAATTTAGGATTGTTATACTACTAATTATTTGTGTTTTACTTAGATCCATGGGAAGATAATAATGGTAATAGCGTTGTAAGACAGGGCATTATTTTGTCAAGGTGTGGTATGAGTAGTTCTATTAACTTTGTTATAACAGTAGTTAACAAGTCTGGCGTCTCTTGACTATTTGAACAGTTGTTTCTATTAAGTTTTGTTGGCAGTCTGGGGAATAATCTATTATAATCTTGTTCATCTTGTTGGCTCTGCCGATAGGTATTCTGCTCGATTGTTGCTCTTGTTGTAACTGGTGAGGTCCATGCTTGTGCTCGATTTTGGTTTTGTGCATTTGGTTGCCGGCTAACTTTTTTGAAATAGCTGCATCCTTTAAAGTTAGCAGGGTGGAACTCTTCACAATTAACGCATTGCGGGGGTGCGTTAGGTTTTTTTGGACAGTTGGTGTAATAATGGCTACCTGTGCACTTGACACACCGGGGTTCCATTCGGCAATAGTTGCGGGTGTGGCCATAGCGTTGGCACTTCTTACATTGAGGCATGTCCTTTGATTTTCTTCTAGGTTCGACTTGTATTATACTATACTGAATTTTCGTTAATTTCATAATTTCTTTAGCGTTTTCAGTATTTTCTAAATCTACCGCACATAGTGGTATTGGCTTTTTGTCGTTATTATAAAGCCGTACTACTTTTACCACCGGATATTTTAAATTTTTTAGCTCGTTAAGTACTTCCTCCGTTGTGATCGAGACCGGGAGGTTACGAATTATAACTGTTAAGTGGTTTATTTCGGGGTCTTTGAATGTGTGATAACTAAGATTATTATCATTATAAAATTTAGTAATTTTCCTATAGTCTTCTATTGTACTTAAATTGATGCGTAGCTTATCTCCTTTTTGAATTGTTTCGAATTCTCCTTTAGTTTGCTCTTTGAGGTCGTTTATTATTTCTTGATGTTTTAGTTGCGAAGCGTAGTGCAAAAATATCGGTGGAATTTTAATTTTAGTACTATCTTGTGATGAGCTTGCGGCCTCGGCCTTAGATTGTTCGTCGGTGTCCATCTGGTTGAGTGCTGTGGCGCATTTGCCTTGATAAATTATATTTTGCGCATTTTGTATGCTATCGTTTGAAAGATAATACTTATTGGCTGTGATAAGTTTGGTAGGTTCAAAATAGTATTTTTTATTTTGAATTACTGGAGGTGAAAGTTCTTGATTATCTCTCTTACCCATTGTTATGCGACAAGGAGTCCCCCCCGCGGGGGTCCGTTTGTTGTGTGGGAATGTTCGAGTAACAAAATTACCGGCACTTTAATTAATGAGAATAGCTTTAAACAATAATTTAGGTAAGTTGTCCACACTATGTGTGTTATTCAAATGCTAGAACTCCCGCGAACACATGCACTTTCGACGGAGGTTCAGTTCGGACTCAGAATTAGGTTCTGAAACAACCTATGTGCGATATAGATGAGGCTACTCGTAAGCGTGTTGCAAACATACATAAACAACGTAAAACATAATTAAAAATACGTTCAAATAATTATCTTTTAACAGAACGCAAATGTCAAAATGTTTTTAACAAAACGAAATGTCAAAATTACCTGAAGCCGGTACTTATTTGAGTCGCTGATAAAACGCATTCCTGCGCGTTTGCAAAAGCTTGCAGTTAAACGCAACCTTATTCCGCTCTGCAAACATTTTACCTGAAACTGACTGTTGAATACCCTTGGAAACGGCACGCCTTAATTACATCGCCCGCTGCTGGCGGACATTATACTGGGAAACACTGATCGCGTGCAGACCTCATAAGGACAGTTGCGTCTCTCAAAATTGACGCTCCAAATAAGCCTTTAAATATAGCACAATGGCTGGACTTACATGCACACTCAGAAAATGCGTTTGCGGAATTTGCAAATACTGGTTCACTCCACTTTAACACGGTTTGCAACAAACGTTGGCTGCTAAGCTCTTTTAGGCCGCTTTAAATTAACTTATATCTGCCTGGGCGAATTCACGTACCATACTTTTCAATCTAACAAACCCATGCAGCTCTCAGAAGAAGCTGCTTGCGGCTGCTGCCTTCTATGTTAAATTTGCATGAATTGAAAATCCTCGCATCTCGCGTAAAGCGTGTGTTTCTTGCTGCATTCGCGAAAACAAAAATTCACAATACACGCGCAGGACCAGCGTTGCGAGCATTTTCTTACATAAAATACAATAGTAAACATTTAAGCATGAAAATAAACATTATCGGTAAGGGATCCAGCTGGTCCGTTATCCATAGTATAATTCTCGGCCTTTGTAAATCATAGTAATGAAAGAAAAAATAGTTAGTTAGACCACAAGTGTTGGAAATGTAACTTTTTTTTTACACGTGTGGAGGGTTATTATTAAACGAGGCGCAGCCGAGTTTAATATTCCACACGCGTGAAAAATAAGCACGCTAACATGAGTTGTTTATAAGATTTTTTAAAATTTCAAGAAATATTCAAATCCAAGCCTATTTTGTGTAGAATTGTATTTGCCTTCATTTTAGTCAAGTGTGTTGCTCAGTTCTGATAACTAAGGAAACATCTATTTAAAATAGTTCATTCCTAAATTGAAAGCAAGCACTTCACACACCGAAAAGAGCCTACTTTTTTAAATGAAATTTAAAAAACTATGTATTACATTCCATAAAAAATATGTTCAAAAGTAAACTACTACTACGAAACTACATTTTTCTGAAAAAAATTTAAAATATTTTCGAAAATTATATTTTTATCTCTTTCATCACTTTCTACCAATAACTTCTGCTCTGAAGCTTTTAAATAGGAATAACATTTTTAACAATCCATGTATGTCGTTAACCCGAAACATTTTATTGGAAACCCGAAGCCCGAAGAATGATTGCCAAACCCGAAGTCTTCGGGTCAAAATGACAGTGTTGGCAACCCTAGTACCCGCCTATGGAATATTTTGATTTAATGGCACAAAACATATCTTTGAAATGTAAACCAACAAAAACTGCATAGGTACAGCAGAACCATTCTAGCTTTACGATCGACGTAGGCTATGGAAGGCGCGGCGCAGTGGTCGTAATTTATTCCACTAATTTGGTAATACACGAAGTGAAATAAAAGTCATATTTATATAAAGTTTGGTTTTGTTGTAACTGCCAAGAAATCAGTAGCCGCGATTGCAGGAATTAGTAAAATTTGTCTTCTCACTGCAATGTGTAATGTAGGTTTTGAATTATTCGAAGAATTCGTTTTAAGCATCGCATCGCACTGTTAACTACAACTGCGCTTGTTACTTTATGGTGTAAAAACTATTATTTAGCATACTGAAATTTAAAAGTGTTTAGTACGCCACTGGTGGTTTAAAAAGTTGTCAGTTTTTATGTTAAAAATTGTTGCCAATATGAAACTTAGAAATTACTAGATACTAATATTATTACAGTTTCTTGCCGCCCGCAAAGCTAGAATGGTTTTGCTGTACTGATACAACTTTAATTGACATCTGGTCACTACTGTACAATGGCGGACAATAAATTTAGGCCGGCCTGTCATTCGCTTGACATCTACTACTTATATCCAACTAAGCCGGGCTCCATAGCTCAGTGGTAAGCATTCTGGCTACTGATCTAAGGGTTGAGAGTTCGATCTCCGATCCCGGTGAGGTTTTTCAAAATAAAAAAAAAATGCGGATGAAAATCTCTACAGAATGCCATCATTCGGAAGTGATGTAAAACCGTGGGTCTTATGTTACTACGATGTATATCATGTAAAAGATCCCTTGCTAGGGTTGGAACTCCTTAATATCGGCAAAATTCTAAGTAGGACTAAGGTACCTGTTACTCTGCATGTCTAGTAGACATTGTCCATGGGGTTGGCAAAAAGGGCATATGAATGCCTACTTGCTAGACATGAGTTTCCCCACAAACACTACTACTGCTACTATATCCAAGTAACCTCAATTTAGGCGGAAAATTTCTGACATTTCAAAAATAGTCAATGCAAACGACCCTTTATTGTCATTATGACTGATGTGTCAATTAAATTTTATTTTTTTTCAAATTGAGACATTATTATTGATAAGTACAATCAATGCCAGCCGTTTCTTATTTTAACAAAGTGAAAATAGTAACCCTTGCCCAGAGATGCATGTTTGGTAGACAAATTGCGGCACATTTGGGTATTTCAAAAACCGGCGTACAAGCAACAATTCTTCCCAAATGGACACACTTTGGTGCTGTGGATCGGCGTCCAGGTTCTGGAGGGCTCCGAATATCTTCCGGTGAACAGGACGAAGCAGTATAATGAATGTAGTTCTAATAGAAAAGACCGACTGTGGCTACAGCGTTTAATAATTTCGAATTAGAATGTTTACTATGAGTATCTTTTTAATGGCATCGGTTAGTTCGTCAAACTGAAGGTTTTCAAGCCGTTTGGCGTTTCCTTCGCTCTTTTCGTACCTAACACAGATCATGATGCACCACCATAACTGATTTGTGGTATGCAGTTCTCTCTGGTGGACGCTTCTCCCCAGTTATTTTGATTATCGCTGTCACGATGACAAGAATACAAAAATCGAAATTGAGGTTAGTTGGACATAAAGCCAGCTCTACATTTTGATGCCAAGCGAATGACAGGCCGGCCTAAATTTATTGTCCGCCATTGTACCTTATCAATTGAGATAGGTAAGTTATCGATCGCATGTTTCTTTGTGAAAGAACTTTTACAGTTTTAGTATACTTGTGTCGTTCACCTTAAGCTTAATTTGCCTACCCAGCGGTTAGTCAAATTTAGGGGAAATAAATGATTGAAAAATAGAAAAGTTATTTAGTTTGGTAAGCTCTCTCACTGGTTAAAATTATTACGTGGACTTCCATAACACCCTGTATATAAACGCACATTACTCAAAATTTTAGGAAACACATTTCGATATAGAATTGAAAAAATATAAAGCATAAATGTTGGCTTAATATTTGTATGCGATACAATACACAGTGATTATAAATGATTGTAGGTCTACAGGACTTGGGAAAAAATCAAATAGTTTACAGTTTCATTGTAATTGTTTTTGGCATTTTGACATTGTAACGGGTAAATTGCAAGAATATAATTGCTTACCGAATATTTCACTTTTATTATGCTAAAATTTTGACTTGTAATGCGGGTGTCATGTTACCTTCCACATATAGAGCGGCAAAAACAAAAGGGCAGGAGTCTTCAACTCAACGCACCCTGGACCTACAATCATTTATAATCTCACCGCTGTGGGAGATTACAATTTATTGTAATTTATTAATTTAAAATATAGTAGAGTACAATTTAAGATATGACTTTCACAGTAAACTTGGAAGGAAATAAATTGAATCACGTGATATACGAAGGGGTCAGTGGAAAATGTATCTCACATTAATTAAGAATGGAGAAAAACATACTAAAGATGTAGATGAATTATTATGGTGGCTATAATGTTACATTATAGGCTAAATAGTTATTTATTTATTTAGTGTGTAAAAACTAGTGTTATGACTTGAGCTTGGATGTTTCGGGTCGCGGCGTAGCGGGAAAAACCGAAAAAAAAATGCATTTTTCTATTTTGCGTCTGTAATACAGCATTAAAGCACCCAAAAGAGCGAGTTTCTAGCTCATTTGAGTGTTTTAATAGCCTAGTACAATTTTCTTTTTCAAAGTTAGTAACTGAAATCTCGTGTCAAGTGAGTTTTTCTATTTTGCGTCTACATATAAACAGCTATTAAAGCCCCAAAAGAGTACGTTTATATTATCGTTCATTTGAGTGCTTTGATAGCGCAGTACAATTTACTTATTCAAAGTGGTAGATTTGAAGTCTCGTAATGTCAAATATCAAATTGTTGATGGCATTTTCAGAAATTTCTTGCATTTCAGGCGGGGTACGTGAAAAATCTTTTTTAATTTAACAAGAATATGCAAAAGAAAGCTGACACATTGAATTTTCAGGTGCCCCATCAGCGTTGCCAAAAACCACAAAATTTCCAAAATTTTGTAACTGCGATTTTTTATTGAAAAATGGCATAAAACGCGCAGAATAGAAAATAGTATATTATGATACTAGTGTATCAGAACGCCTTTAAAGCACGTGCAACGAGTTTAAGAGCACGACGCTTAGCGGAGTGCTTTTAACGTCGCTAGTGCTTTAATGGCACTTATACACGTCTATCATACGCTACGTTTTTACGATCGTAACAAAAATATAAAAACTTAGTTCGATGACACTTTTTCCGTCACATTGTGTTAGATATTCTATTGAAATTTACGGCAAAGCGTGTTTTAAAATGTTATTAAAACACGCCAACAGTGGCAACGTGCAAAAAAGACGTAATTCGGGCGCTAATATTAAGAGTGGTACAAACGTCACTTTTGACACTAGAAACTGTGCAAAAAGTCATTTTGACACGATCGTAGAGGAATTAGCATAAAAAACTCGTTTCATAAGTCATTTATCGTACTTGCTGCACGTTTCGCGTTCAAAACTTGGACACGCAATGAAACCTGCCTTATCAAACTTGATGAAACTCGTTCTTTAATACATATACTATCAACTTCGATGTCTCATGTGATTATTAAAACACCGAAAACTCTGCTTTAATAGAGCATTGCGTTTGCATTGTTTTTCAGACAACTGACAGATTGTCACATTTATGAAATGTCAAAATTCAATGTTTATTATTATTTTTATTCGAAGTAGATGAAATAAACTATTGGTTAAAAGTAAGGGATATTTAAAAATCGCTTCTATAACAAAATTTTCATAGGACCTGTTATCGCACTTTTAGCAAACTCGTTTTCTAAACTTGGACACATGCGACAAAATCGTGCCTTATGCAACTTGTGTTTTTGAATATAATAATTTACACTCGTATTACATACAAGACTTTTTGCAACTCCACAACAAACAAAGTAACACCCATTATGAAGTAAATCGCAACACGATATTTTGACATAAGGCAGTATCAACCTAGTCATGATTGAAGGTGCTTATCATGATACGACATTATTATGCTTTCGATACGGTCACTACGCATGTGCTACGGTTTTTTATGCTTTCGATACGGTTATTATGCCTTCGATACGATAGCAGCTTTTGTTAAAATTTTACTGTTAGTATTAGCATTTATTATAATTATAGCCACCATCATTTTATAACTCTTCTTCAATTTTAAGTACGCTTAGCGCAGTTGGGTAGGTGCTAGCTTGCATTAAGCAAGTCGTCGGTTCGGATCCCGCAGAAGCCGGAATTTTTTCGCAGTCTTGGCGATTGGAATCGGACTCGGTGAGACCATTCACAGTTGGGCATCAAATTAACTGTACTCTACTCATAACCACAGACCTAAGAGATGGAGTAACGAGGTCAACACATCACCATGACACACACCTCACACAATGGTGGCTGCGCAAGCACAAAAGGCGTGCTCCAACTTTGTATCCCGAATCCGGGGCAAGTTGAGCATTGTACCGCCAGATGCAAGCGCATAAAGCACCAACCTCTACATGGCAAGGTAAAATGAGATTATAGATAATACATACATACATACATACATTTTCTCGATTCTTAATGAATGTGATAGTTATTTGTTAAAAATGTGTTAATAGGGAAATAATCGTCATCAATATGTTTTATATTAACTTTTTTACAGACTAAAATTGAAGTACGTAAAGAAACAATCTGAAGATAGTTTTATTGCTTTCTATGAATTTTTAACTGTACTTTCATTTACTTCTTTCGTCTGACTTTCCTTCACATTTGATAAGGTGAGCACAACTTTCAGTTGCGATTGAAGTTCTGAGTAAAGCCCTTTACAGATTTTTTAGGTAGGAACATTATAGGAGTAAATAGTAGATATTCCATCAAGAATTTACTAATATTTATGCCGAAAATACAGTTCAATTATTACTTCCTTTTACAATAAAGGAAGTATTGGATTCACCCCAAAAATTCGAAATTGAGTTTTCAACAGATCTTCACGTTTTAGAGTCCCCTGAACCCAAAAAACATATTTTTTTTCATTGGTCTGTCTGTCTGTCTGTGTGTGTGTCTGTCTGTCTGTGTGTGTGTCTATCTGTCTGTCTGTCTGTGAACAGAATATCTCAAAAACGAGAAGAGGTATGGCGTTGAAACTTCATATATAAGTTTTGTGTACTATGTAGATGAGACAGCAAGCTTTTGAAGAAAATCGCATAACCGGAAGTAGGTGTTTACTCTTGTGATTTTTCAGTTTTTTTCAATTTTTTCAAAAACGGCTCTAACGATTTTTTTTTAACTTTACATTTTTACTACATTTTTAATGTGTATTGATGTGAAATAGGTGATTTTCCAGTTGAATACCTACTTCTAAAGTGGGTTTCTTTTGTTTTTTTTTCAATTTTTTTTATTAACTCCTATTTTAAATAAAACACCCTGTATATTATTACATTTTTGAATTCACCTTAAAATTCTAGAGAAAATTTGTCTCTTCAACTAACGCTCTATTTTGTACCGTTTTTGTAGAATTTGTAATTTTTGAAAATTTTTGACAAATGGTTAATTAAAAATGAAATTTTTGACTAATTGTAAGATCACTGTAAAAGGAAGTTGTGTGAGTGTATCACACCAGATTTTTAAGTGTTCAGTACAAAAAAATGTTATTTCAGAAAGTAACATGTAAGCAAACGAAAGTGAAATCAAGCTAGCCTTTGAAAATTGAAACATATGTCGATTATTAATGAACATTATGTTAATGTTTTAGAATGAAATACACATACATAACCTAAACCATTGCATAACTGTCACAGACTGTCATGTCAAAATTTTGAAAATTAACATAAAATCCCAACACGTAAACAATGTTACATCTGCTACATTAATAATTATTACGTATTAAGTTATAAGAACTGCATGTGTAATTAAAATTTGGTAATTTAAACAACTTCACACTTCTAATATTATAATAACTGTCATATTTAAATTTAAAACATCAGAAGTAATAGAGCATATGACTTAAAATTTTCAAAGCCAAGCTTGATTTCGTTTTCATTTGCTCACGTATTATATACGGAGATTAATTTGCATTGTAGTTTTATGTAGTTACATTTCCAGTGGCAGGAACGCAGGAAAAATTAATGTCTAGTACTAATAGTACTTTCCATTTAACACAATAAAATTCTATTTTGTAAAATAATTACCTTACCTATAACTTCATATATTGAGATATCATTTTTTAGTCTTTCGGATTTTTGATGTGACTGAAGTGTTTATTTTCATTCTGGATCGATCCATGTGTTAGCCTGTGAAGTTTGAATTAATAAAATTCAAATATCTTTTTTCATAAATTATTTATAACATCGATGTATTGATTTTATGTATTGTTCAGACGTGTTATTATGTAAAAGTGCATTTAAAGAGTAAACTTTAAATTGATTTCCACCTCGAGATGTCATGTAAGTGTACCGAATAGCTGATAAAACGTTCGTTTTCTGTTATTACTACGTCTGTTCATTTTCGAATAAGTTAGTTTTATCTCTTTAAGAGCTGGTATCTCAAAAGCGATTGTTTTCAATGGCTCTCCATTTAAGAGTGGTAATATAATCACACCCTTAAGGGACGAGCCTGCTCAGAATATCAGCATTCAGCATCACTTCCTTTTGGCCGATATTTCAATGGTACGCCGTTATAATGTTATCGTCTTGTTAGAATGGAAATAAGTATTGTAACCAATTCCTCTTGTGCGTTGGGGCCTTTTCATCTGTCTTTAACTCATCGTCGTCACTGTTTTGCGTGAGTACTGAGCCCATTTGTTGTTGGTATCAAGGAGTTCCCGGTGAATATTACAAGTTAAAAATGATCTCTCGTTGGTAATAGATTATTTTGAAAACGAGAAAATCCCGAGTCGTGATTCTGTTAAAAGGTTTGATTATATTTATAGACTTTATTTTTCACAGCGGGGTGTATATGATGAACACCAGACGTTGATGACTGCTATTTCCACGAGCACTTGGCGTGTGCGGCTTATATTACTGCTCTCAGAACTGAAACAGATTTCATGAAATGTGCAGACATTTCGCATTTGAATTAAATTCCATTTCAATGCTTGATAAAACATCCACGCGGCAGACATGGTTGATTGGAATTTTCAATTAAGTACTCGTATAGGTTTTCACTCATGTATAACTGCGTTTGGAAGGCATGTTTCTCATTTATGGCCTAAATTGTATCACTTCTGTTAGCACCTGCAGCTTCTGTAAATGCCAGATTGCTTTGTGGACTGTGTATGTTGTACAGCTTCAATGAAATGATGTCTAATAGAACTCTCGTGCAGCACACTGGTGGAACACAACCGCAACGGAATTTCGTGCGTGCTGTGTTAATGGGTAGCCAACCTTGGTTCCGTTTCCTTCCGGCTTGTCTACGATGCTTCAAAGCGTAATTAATGTTAAGCCCAAGACGGGACGATTCGTTGTGTGCAAGCGGAGATAACAAATATTAAAATGGCTTCGCAGAAGCTGTATGTACCGCTTTCTTACAAAGACGTTTAGATTAAGCTCTTTATTTAATTGCTTTATTCTCCTACCTCATTGTATCCTACAACCTTGCAAATTAACACATTTTTGACATGTTTAACGGTAACAGAGTGCTGTTTTTCAGTATAAGAAATACCAAATTATGCATAGAAGATAAGATCAATATTTACGATCCCAGTTTCTGAACTTTCCATGATTTTGTTTTAAATTAAACTGTCATTTAAGATTTGAAAGGGACAAGCCAGCTATAGCTTTTGTCAAGTATCATGCCTTACTCTATGGTTATAAGAAATGTAGCTGGTTGATTATGTCAGTACAGTAGCAATTTGTGGATAAGGAGACGGAATTCAAACTTGCATGGAATATATCACAGAAAACCCCCAGCCCTAGTAGTTGTAGGTACAACTCACAAAAAGATCAGTAGCATTTATGATATGATATAACAGACAGAGAACAACGTGCGTGTTTTATAACATAATAACCAATATAGGTAATTGATCTTTGCAAACTGCAAAATGCGAGTCCAAAAAAACAGTAATTAATGAGCGTGTTGCCCTCAGAGATTGAATTCGCCTACATAAAAAACAAAATAATTAAGATTTTGTAATACTAAACTGTTGGACAAAATTATCTCATCAGAAAAAAAAACAAATGAAAATAGGGGTAAAACTATCTTCACGTTTGTAATAATACTGAAACAATAAAACACTATATAAATTTAAAAAAAACCGGCGATAGGATTTGAACATCAGCGCCTGCGAACGAGCCAGCGAACGCAATTTCAATGATCTGCGCGTAGCTCGAAGTAGCACGCGTTGGCTGCCTCGCCCACCAAGAACGCCTCTGATCGGTGAAATTGTTAACTCATGTTTTATTTTTTAGAACATTTGTTGTGTATCTGTTGGTTCCTATTTCGTCAAGGGTAAAGTCTGGGGTATCGGCAAATTGTTTTTTTTATCTATTTCTCAGTTTAAATAAAAATAAACAAAATGTGATTTTCTTTAAGGTGCTCACCCTGTATATATTTGTCCAAATTTTTCTCGGTTCATACCAGGTAGATATATAATCTGCATAGAAAATATCGTCTTCCTCCAACAAATACTTTTTGAGTTATACCGCCAGCAGACAGACAGACAGACGGAATTGATAAAACCGGTTTTTGGTCATCTAGGAGACCTGAAACGTGAAGATCTGAAGAAATGCCGAAAGGTGATTTTTTCGTGATTACGACGTTTTTTAGACGAGGGAGGAAAACATTTTTTTCCCGCTGCTGATCATGTAAGTCAGTGATACAGTCTTAGTAACAAAACGTGTAAGTCCGTGATTATATTTGTTTGCTGCTTTCCCTTGACAACGGAACTTAATACTATTATTAAGTTCCTAGGATAATAAAATTAGTAACGCAAGATGCAGACTTAGACGTTTTGTTTATAATGGAAAGTGTTTATGTGACATGTAACACTCACAGGTAACACGACTCACGAAAATTAATCCTGATGACAGGTGACAAACCAAACGATTTTTTCAAAAATCTAGGAAAATTTCTATAAGCAGCAGGAAAAATATAATAAGATAACTCGGAATGTATCGCCTATTAACATTTTCGGCAAGCAACAAGCCGCTGCTGCGCCTTGGCTTGTACTTGCCTACCTCAAATGTTAATAGGCCCTTACATTCCTTGTTACTTAAATAGCTTATTAAAGGACTCTAATCTTTTCAGAACAGATGTAGTTGTTTCGATTTGCTATATCAAAGGGTAGTTGACCCATCCTAGCAACGAAACAACACGAAACCGAACCATCTGCAGCGAGTCCAGGGAAAAATCTAATGTCAAATTTTTCCCATGCATCAGTACGCCTTTATATCGTGCAGAAACAAAATTTAACGCCGGTATTCCATTATTTGCAAAATTGGAAAAAAACCGAACCAACATGAACGAACAACGTTGTTTCGGAAGTTAATGGAAGCAGAGCCATCATGGTGTATGTTGAGTTAGGATTTAGCCAGCGACATATTACAGATCGTCCCGTGTAAACTAATCTACTGTCTCCCGAGTATTGAAACAATCCAGGGAGACTGGGAATAACAAAACAAGAGGACAATCACGTCCAAGATGTACCCAAGAAAGGGACAACCGTTGTTTTTCCGCTTGGCTGTGTCTCGATATCGTTTTCAAACCAGCAATCAGCTTGGGGATGAGCTACAAAACACACAGAATGTTGCTGTGTCGTCACGAACTGTCAGAAGAAGACTAAAGGAAGAAAACCTAGCTGCCAGACGACCTGCCACAGGACATCTTCCCACCATGGCTCACAAAATTGCCAGATTAAGATTTTCCAGAGAACATGTCCACTGGACAATGGAAGAATGGGGGCATGTTCGTTTTACAGATGAGTCCCGTGACGCTCTACATTCGCCAGATGGGCGCCAAAGAGTATGGAGACGCAGAGGAAAGTGTTATTTAGAATGCAAGATGGTTCCACGGGTCGTCGTTGAAAGAGGCTCCTTAATGGTGTGGGGAGGCATATCATTAACGACACATACGGAACTGCACATTGTTGCCAAAGGAACATTGACTGCAGAAAGGTATGGATGACATTTTAGAACAGTATGTGGTTCCTTCGCACCCTTAAGTTAACAAAGTGTTGGCGTTGTCGAAGAATACCTTGCAGAATTTGGCATTAATGTTTTGGCTATGCCAGCTAGAAGCCCTGATATTAAAACTATCGAACATGTATGGGACATGCTAAAACGACGTCTCCGAACTCGTGTACATCGTCCCACAACTTTAAGAGAGCTGGAAATGGCTCTTCAAGAGGAATGGGAAAGCATTCCACAGTACATCATTTTCATCCTGAGACGAAAAAATGGTTTAAAGTTTAGAGTAGCATCATAAAGGTTCTCCTCCACTTTCTCACGAGTTTTAAATCCAACGTGCTGCTTACTGCACAGTAAAATTATGGTTACAATATTACATGGAATAGGTATGGACACACGAACAAATTTTTCCTAAAGAGAACTTATCGCAAAAATGTATTAAAGTAAAGGAAATCAGCAAAGATACGACAACTTCTTACATACAGCAGAAAATTTTACTATTTCACAAATGCGAATGAGACCATAGCTGCAGTAAATTAGTTGTTCAAAAACCAATCGCAATAGATTCTTCTGCGAATCACTAAGATACAAAGACGCAATTAGACCAAGTACACTAAAGTTGAGTGAGATTATATAGAAAAATAAGTAAGTTACCGATCTGTCTTCGTATAATTCGTGAATCTACAATGGGAACTAATATGTTTGCGCATGAAACTTCATTCCCTATAAGACAATTGCTTGTAAGTTCTGGGTTTACAAGTCCCGTAAGGGTTAACTAAACTGTAACAATTAGTGTGACATCGTCTTTCCACTCATAATAACATCTAAAGTATAAATCCACGTTCAATTATTTCGCATTATTGTTGTATTACATTCCCAAAATAATTCTAACCTGTTCTGATTTGTGCCAATAATCGCTACACATGAAATGTTCCATGTTTAAGTGTTTCTGTATTTCATAGCGCCCTAGATAGGTGTATAGGTTGCTATGAAAACACGTAAGGTAACGGGAACAATTGAATTATTAAATGGAAATATGTGTATCAGATTTACATACAAAAGATCATAAAATCTTAAACTTATTTAATAAAAAAAAATCTGTAAAGAGCTTTACATGGCATTCCCTCGCAAGTTTTGAAACTAAAAATTTTGAATAAACTCGCTGTAGCTATTGAGAGGTTTTGGATAAAAATTTTAAAAACCTAGAAATGTAAAATGCATATCAAATATAAAATTTTCTGAAACAGTCAGTTTTAAGCTCAAAATGAAGTAAATCTCCCTTATTTTGCTCGATTTCGTGAAAGCGTTTCGCATCGTTAAGCCATCAACAACTGTTTGAGGTATTATAGGATTTGGAGATTAAATGAACTGTGTAATTAACCAAAAATTATTTAAATAATAGGGAACAATATTCCTGAAGGGACTGGAATAAATTCCCTAGTTACTGATGTAATAATGAAAGTAATCCAATGTACAACTTACTTCTCGAGAAAGTATTCTGGGATTAGTTCTGTCATAACTTGCGTAAATATTATTACTTGTAATGCTTTCGGTGAAGTAGTTAATTTTATCGATGATACTATTGTCATATCCCACGAATCAATAAAATTATTGGTACAATATTTGATATACAGGGTGTTCCTGAGATATGTGAACATGGCTTAACCACTATTTCTGGGGCCCAGAATAATGCCATTTGACTCACTTGATCTACATATATCCTACATATTGTGCTCCATAGTTTTTTTTAACAAAATTCTTGGAACAATAGGGCGCTTGTATCGATGTGGTTAATATTCGGTATGACATGCCATACGGGTGTACGTCATCTTTTGGGATGATATTGGTTATTCTCAGTGGGCCACTAGTGGATGAAAAGTTGGTGTTAGACTCAAATCAGAGAGTAGCCCTTTAATGGCATGGCCGATAACTTAATTATTGTTATTGATCTGTGTTATGACACCACGTTTCAGCTACTAGTGGTCCACTGATAAGCAATATCTTCCTCAAAAACATACTCATATACCTGTACGGAGTTTCATACCGAATATTATCCAAATCCACCCAAGTGATCTGTTGTTATAATCACATATTATACAACTAGACGATCGAAAATAATTGATTATACGAGGCATATTGCCGGAAACACCAAGAGAGGCGTAGCGTCGAATGGTGTTTCATTAGGCAATACGTCGAGTTGTATACAGGTAGACTATTCCATGAATAAAGAAAATATAAGTAAAGTAAAAAAGGAAATTCATAAATTTAATAAGTTTGTATTTACTTGTCAAATTTTGAATTCATTTATGTGGTTGTAATGTTTTAGTATACCTGTCACATTTTTAGTCAAGGCTATGTCATTTTAATAACTGCGATTATACCAAGGTTCGTATTACGCCGGTTATAGAAAGGTTTGTATAATCGATATCGCCATAGTTACTGAAATGATTTTTGTAATAAACGGAAACTCAGGAAAATTACGCATTCTTGGTTTCTAACCTCGTGAACGGTATAGTCATTTTTTTTAAGAACTCCGAAATGAAATATTGGCTTAACGAAACATAATTGGATATAGGTAAGTTGAGTTAAATTATCTTACATTTCCCCAGAAATGTGTGATTAAGTCATGACTGCGTGTTTTAGGAACACCCTGTGTATTATTAATTATTATTATTTACATATCTTCTTCGTTTTGCTTATAGCGCCGCGGGATCAACAGAATTAGTTATTCAAGAGAATTAATAGAAACATCTATAGGCCAATAATAATGGACGTTCTCCACGTTTTAAAAGATGAAGGAAATATCGTGAAAAAATTATCTTTAAAGATTACTTCAGAATTTCACGTTTCGGAATCCCTAGATTATGAAATAGCTATTTATGCAACAAGTGTTAAAAGTTGACGTTTATGCACGAGAGATTTTATGAAACTCAGCCTTCGGCTTCGTTTCATAGTTTTCATGTCTCGTGCATAAACGACTTTTAGCACGCGTTGCATACAATATGTTATCTGCGACCTTAATTTTACCGTTATTAATCCATAAATATCGATTTAACAAAGGTTTGCATTTACGACACTTCTAATTTATGTCATAATAAACAGTAGATCATCCCGCGCGGGCGAATGTTTGCGAATGACAGTAGTCAAGGTCAGTTACGAAATGTAATTATTAATACTCCACATATGACTGTATTCACTACATAACGCTTTAATTATTTCAAAAACACTTTACCTGTAACGCAAGAAGCAACTAGAATAACTTTACAACTTCACTTCCGGTTCGAAATTGTAGTTTTATAACCTCACTTCACTTTTAGCACTAGAGCTAAAAGTAAACAGCTGATTTCTTTAACCACGGTAAACTATAAAACGTCACTTTTAGTGAAACAAGCTAGCGCTAAAATGCCTACTTTTAGTAGTGGTCGTAGATAAAACATGTTTTTCTTCAAACGGCAGTAAAATATGGCATTATACTGCTAGATTGATGATGCTAAACTGTCACTTTATTGCCAAGCGGCAGATAATATTATCTGCCGCTGACGAGCGGCAGATAAAGGTATTATCTGCCGCTGACGACTTTATCTGCCGCTCGTCAGTGGCAGATAAAGTTATTATCTGCCGCTGACAACTTTTTCTGCCGCTCGTCAGCGGCAGATACTATTATCTGCCGTTGACGAGATCAAGTAATTTTCTTCGAATTTTGTTCGCAAAGTTGTAAATAATTTGTTATAAAAACGTTTGAAGAAAAAATACTATATGTTATTCGGAGCAAAAGTATCTTTATGTGGCTCCCGTCCAGCCTTGCCACATAAAATATAACTTTTGCTCCTAATAACATAATATAATACTATTTTCTACAGTCACCTCTAAAACGACTATTAAAAGCTCACTGTCAATGCATGTTTTCCCTAGTAACCATTTTAACATCGCAACCACGTAAACAATGTCTTAATGAAATAATCACGTGACTTCATTTTACTTTATGCACCGCCATGGCTACCTGATAATTATTGTAATTCATCATTTTTCTGGAACTGTCAAAAATTATTGGCAATTACATCACGGCGCCGGCGCGTCCATCATCACGCAACAGTTTTATTGAGTTTGTGAGTTTTTGTGAAGTTGAAAATGGAATCTGAAGATAGGATATTTATTTATTTTCCTAAACCGTCTCGTGTTCCACTAAAATTCCACTTATTTATGCAGTGCAAGTACATAGTGTGTTACACAGTGTCAGTGGTGTATTTCTGGTTGCCTGTTATAAAGAAATTTTAATTACTTAATTTTGTCATTTATTTAGGACCGTAGAAAATTTTTTGTATGTATTTCGAGTGTAAAGAGCCATTTTGGCATTCGGTTGCTCGTATCCTCATTGCCAAAATGGCTCTCTTTACACACTAAACACATAAATTACTATTTTTCAATTCGGTCTGTCTGTTGGCGGTATAGCTTAAAAACAGTTTGTTAGAGGAAGTCGATATTTTGCTTGCGTATTTATTATACATATTGCGGCAGGCAACTAGGACCATTGCAAAAACAAGGAGAATATGTATGTGGCCGTCGTGGTGTTTAACAAACGAACAATCAATATGCGATGGCGGTAGGTTGTTAGGATCATTATAAATACAAGGTATATATTCGATTTTTTAATTTTTTAAATACAATCACGACCACATGTAAAGTCCCCCTGCTTTTGCTATGGTCCTAGTTGCCTGCCGCAATCTGTATATCTACCTGGCACGGAACCGAATATAGTTTCGGTCTGATATAGACAGGGTGAGAACCTTAATATGTTATTAAATTTTTGCTTTAACTGAGAAATAGATAAAAGTAATAATTTACACATAGCTCAGGACACAGATAAAGGGTAAATGTTGTAAAAGAGACAAACAGAGGCAGCGATAGGGGCATTGTATTTAATGCAACCGCAACGCACAGATGCGAGGAGTCCTTCGTGGCCGAATGCGACAAATGAGTGTGTTGCTCGCGGGCTACTGCCAAGCGTTGAAATCGCAGTCGCAGGCACTGAAGTTCGAATCTCACCGCCTGTAATGGTTTTGCATTTGAAAATTGGTGTAATTTGCATTACCATGTATTTCTTTTTATTGTTTCAGTATTATTAGGAACGTTAAGATATTTTTTGTTCTAGTTTCACGATTTTTAAAATGTTTAAGTGTCGCAATGTCCACTTGTGATTGAAGTTCTGAGTAAAGCTCTTTACAATTTTTATAAGTACGTTTCTCACAGATTATAGCGATAACAACATTTGCTTTAACCGTTTACATAATGTATGGTTCCAACAAGATGGCGAGCTGCCTCATAACCTTCTAGTTCTAGAGAAGGATTGCTGCCTGTTGGTCCGAAATGTTCGTTCCATGGTAAAGTTGTAGCAAATAATGGGGGCACCAGATTGATCCCCTTTAGGCTATTTTCTGTGGGGAACTTGAATGATAAAATTTGTAAAACCATACCAGCCGACAACTTTACATCAAATAACAAGGGATATTAGAAGAGCAAATATAATTAAGTAAACGCGTAGTGTTGTGTTTTGAGGTGGTAGCTGAACCACTGAACTGCATTGATTTTTTTCTAAAATCTGAAATGTATTTTTAACGTTACCTAATTGTATTGACTTCATAGCTCTTAAGATAATCAAAATCCTCGTGCTTAATTTTGAAAAACGAGCACCCTGTAGGATACTACATTTCGGAATCGACCAGAAACGGCAGTAAAACGCCAGATGAATGAATGAACAATTCTTACACATTTTTTTCTATTCGATACTCAAGTTTTCCCGGTTCTACATTACCGTTTTTGGTACCAGCAATCAGCATCAGTATAACAAATTACGAAAAATGTAGCAATTTGTCAATGTACGCTTCTGTAATTTCCAAAATGTTAGTAATTTATTTCGTCAGTTTTGTCAATCATTGTTTAATCAAGCAGTAGTGCTTCATTTGTTTTATTATTTATTGGTTTATACGGGGTGATTTTTTTATCGTGGAACAACTAGCTAGGCAAAACATGCTACAACTGCATGCATTTCATAAATATCTTAGTAAACATTACATTTTTTTAGTAAACAAAAATCAAAGTAGTTACTTTAGATAGAAGAAACTTCACGACAACTATAGTAGTAATGACAGTTGTGTCTAATTACGCACTCATTATTGCTAAATGACGCTTCATCAGAAAAGAGAAGATGTTTTAAGAACTGGGGATTAGCAATAACTCTGAAATTGATTTGCTGTTAAAATTTTGTAAACTGATGTTTGGCTAATACCTACTGTTGTTGCAATCGCCCGTTGACTTGTATAGGGATTTGCAGTAATTCTATAACTGCGGCTTCGATTTATACGGTAGTGACATGTTGTTGTCTCACCTTTGGCGTTTCAAATTGCCCGTATTCGCGCAACTTCCTATTCAAACGCCTGAAGGCATTATGCGATAGATGATATCTGTCTGGATACTTTTGCTCATATCGTCGTACAGCTAGATCTGCCGCTCCTCGGCATTCTCCCAAAATCAACATCATATCCGTTTTTTCTTCATTTGAATACATTGCGAATGCTATTACAGTTTTGACAAGGTGAAATTTTATTTAAGTAACAAAACGTCAGTTGACATTTGGGTTCCCAAACCTTGCTTAATATTAAAAATAATTGATTATTTAAACAAAGTAAAGTTCACTATGCATTGCATGCACCTGTAAGAAGTGTTGCCTACAAGTATGTTACACGATAAAAAAATCACCCTGTATAATACTTAGCTGATCCTTTAATAATGTTGTCAAATCTAAATCTCCGTTTAATCACCGTCGGCGTCAGTAAACTAAACAGTATATAATTTTTTGTATTACAGCGTTTAACACAGAATTAATCAGGCTACATCATTACCTGGAGTTTTATTGTTATTTCAAGGTGTCCCTTGTATATGTATATTCACCTGGAGGGTGATTAGATTTTACATTATTGGCCGATATAATTTTTAAAATTCGAAGACAAAACTGAGTGATATCTTTTTAATTTTTCATAAAAATAAACGTAGGTACAGTATTTTCGACTTACACCCTTGACACTTGAAATTCGTCCTGGAAGTACCACCGTTATATAAGTAAAAAAAGAATGGCCAAATCAGTAACTTAGTTGTTTGCACTTTGCCACCCTTTCAGAGCGAATTACAAATAAAAAAAATACTGAAAATACGCTTGATTTTATAAAAGATTGTGGTAAAATATCACTGAAACATTGAATAAATTGGGGCCGATATAGATCGGTATCGGCCTGAAAATTTTCAGTATCGGACAAAACCGCCATATCAGTCGATTACCTGTTATATTAATACCGAATTATCAGTAAAAGCAATGTCTTTTAATGTACTGATATTTTTGAAAGATTGGCATACTGCTTTCATGGAGAAAACTTCCACGGCGAGTTAGAGGCGAAGCTGTGGACAGTCAAAGTTATATTAGCAATTGCTTAACAAAATGTATTAATTTTATCCATCACCAGAATCATGCTCAAGATGATATTATGTTTTGGCCGGACTTGGCTTCCTGCCATTATGCACGTGAAACTCAAAATTGGCTGAATGCTCACAATATAGCTTTTGTGCCGACAAACGACAACCCCCCAAATTTACCGCAGCCTCGGCCAATTGAAGATTTCTGGGCCATTTTTTCTCGAAAAGTGTATGGTGGAAGTTGAGAAGCTGAAAACGAGCAACAATTAAGACGGCGGATTTTTAGAAAAAATCGAGAGATTGATGTTGAAACGGTCCAAGGCTTGATGCGAGATGTTCCCAAAAGACTGCGTATTGTTGAAGACTATAGACCTTTACATTTAATTTAAAATAAAAATTTTGTTATCTATAAAGCTGTTAATTATATCTGTTCTGAAAAATTGCCGTAAAATCATTTTTACTTTTTAAAATGTTCTAAAGAAATTTGTGCCAAAACTTTTGAGACATACGTTATATAGTAAAACAAACTATATATATATATATATATTAACAAAATGTAAAGATTTTCATAGATGTTCACACAAAATGAACATAAACGTAGAATGGTATGCACAAATACATGTATAGTGCGCGATAAGAGAACTATTGTAGTAACAGATAAACGTGCACTGGTATTTCGAAAGAACTCTGCGAACGAATGCACTTATTTCTAACGCGTGTTCGGAATACTCTAGACTAGACGTATGCTAGACACGGAATTCTGGAGTGGAACGCAATAAGCCGAATGTTGTAAACCGAATGACATTGGTTAAATAAATGTCGCTGAATACGAAATGGCCTCGGTGCTTATATATCTCGTCAGTTGCGTCAGTGGAGGCTTTATTGCTTCTTAGTGGCCCAATGGACTCTCGCTTTCTAAAAGCTGCAATTAAGCATTGTGTTCTGTTTGCATGCCGGAGAATTAGAATTGCTTTATTACCCTTTTGCTGAAGCTGGATGTTTTCTGGGCGAAAGTGTTAGGTCGATATTGCCTGAGCGCTTCGGGCCAGCTAGAGGATTTTATTACTCGTCTCTTTTTCTGCGGGCGGTTAATGGGATTACCTCGATCCTTGAGCAGCCGCCGTTATTGTCCCGAAAGGGTTTAGCTACTACCTGCAGTTTTTTTATTTGTTTTTATTTAGGATTTCAATTGCATAGATTATTAGCAACCTAGACTAGGTACTATTAGATTATAATTAGTACATTATACAACATTTTTTTATAAATTTGCAGTCCGGTACTCTTGAGGAATTTCAATAAGTTGTCGGTTTTATGTTCGGCGGTTTCAAACGCTTCTTTAAGGTTTGAACAAACAAATATTACCTGCAGTTTACCATTTAAGCTCCCGCAGATTTAGGTTAGACAGCTTGTCAATCTGAAGTTTTCATTTGTATGATTTCCTGCACAGTTTTTGTGGGCCCTTTGCGTGGTAGTATATGGACGCTGCCTACAAAAAATCAAATGTTTTTTGTGCTTTTCTTATTGTCATTTTAAAATGTGATTGATTTTTGTATTCGTATTTCTCTATAATTTCCTTAGGTTATTGATGTTTAGTTTTATTCCTATTAAAATGTTCATTTTGTGTGTTCAGCATGATTTATTCTGTTATTTTCAGTTCTAATAAAATATACCAAAGATTCAGAAAAACCATGCCAACCATGGTACCCGGGGGCCCAAGCTTGTATTTTGAACAAAAATGGTGGCGCAGCATGAAAAGTTTGCGCATCCCTGGTATAATGAACTGCATACTCGACTATCAGGCTCTGGGCCGCGAGTTCGAATCTGGGTTCGAGAAGGATTTTTTGAAAGGCTATCGAAAGATTGGACGCAAATTATATATATTTGATACAGATTTCTTCCGTCTCATTCCGAAGAACTTTTCTTAGTAAAATTTTGCCGTATCATGAACAAAAATGGTAGTTTACCTGAAAAGAAAATAGTTTTCGCTTCATTGTCAAGGCCGACTTGTTTTTCAAAAACTGAAAATATTTTTAAAATTCTCTTGAAACCAAGCAGGGCTTAATCCCATAATCTTAAAATAAAATTCAAAAATGTTTAGTCCATCACATCTCTTGTAACATAGATCCTGGAACGCACTGTATAACACAATATGATAACGCCCATGCCACACTGAAAGCACCGTTTTAACAAATTACGTAGACTAAATTAATGTGTCTTAAGAGACGGGCGTCCCAAACAGCGAATGGCAAAAACCGCTCTATCCCAACACTGTGCCGAAATATCGATAAGGAGCTTGCACCTTTTCATCTTGTTTTTAGGTTACTTTGATCCAAGGCTTTGGAGATGTTTTAACTGCTTTTTTGGTAGCTGCAAGTATGTTCCTAAAGAGATAGAGATGATTTTTACAAATCATATAATTTCCAAAGAACAGTTCCTGCTTATTACATTATTTCAAATGATAATATAATCAAATAAAAATTCGTAGTATTTTATTCAAATGTAAATATGTAATTTTGTCTGTGTCATTATTCGCTGTAAAAGAACGAGTCCAGTCTTCAGGAACAGTGTAGGTAATAAATAAACAAACATACATACATGGTTCGATATTTAAGAGTAATATACTACTATTTAAGAATAATAAACGACTTTTAAGAAGGATTCCCTCCGAAACCTTTTAAAATTGGTTTTGGCAATATGGCAATGTAATATTCTTGAAGAAAACGTCTCCGCCCCTAATAAAAACTGAGATGAAAATGAAGGGAAAATGTGTATGTAAATGTGAGAACGTAATGCCAGCAATCAGCAATACATTTCTTTTTTTAATGTCCCATTGCTGCTCGTCGAAGAAACTGTGAGGGGAACCCGTGGCGTCGGCATCGCTTCCCTTAATATGCCTTCAAGTGAATGGTAATAAACATAGATATAAATGCTCCTGGTAATTAGTATGCCGATATTTTGGGCGGTCGTGTATTTTTTCTTTGCTGGTGGGTCAACGTTATTATGTTATTTGCTGCTCCCAACTTTTACTTCGTTTAGCGCAGCGGTGTTCACAAATTTCATTTTTCCATGCTTTACATGACGTCGTCTGCCTAAGAATTTTAAAAATATTTAAAAGCTATTTATTCACAGAACTAAGCCAATTGTAATTATTTATTAATACGATACAACTTCCAAAAATAATATACCGGACTCATATTCTTGCAGACTAAATAGTTTGCATACTATTGGAAAATAATATATACATAGTATGTAGTTATGATCGCAATATCGTATTTAAAAAATATATTACCAATATGTATTACTATTTCAACGATTCAGAATTAAAGGTGGGAGTTATTTGATTGCTGCGATCCAGGTTCAGCGTAATGCTTTTTGACCTTTTTGAACAAATTTGTACTGGCTCACAGACCATTTGATGTATGCTTGGGGATCAAACAGTATCGCATCGAGTTTTTAAATATGCGCCAGTAAAATTGGGTGCACTTAAATAGATCTAGTGACAATATTTAAAGTTCGGTATTGTTTAAAACGTTCCTATACTCTTAAACTACAGTTACCTGAGATTTTGTTACAATGTTGCAAATTACGAATTAAACAAAGATATTGGCATAATAAGCTACTAAAAAAGTAAGGGGTCAACATGTAGCAACGCTGATTTTCGTACAAAATACAATTCTGTACGTGTTGTTTCTAGAAACCGCAGACAAATTAAACAAAAATAGAGTAGCAAGGCAACTGCATACGTGATTGATAATATTTATTTATATACCAAGAGCATTATGAATATTTTTATGCCCGTCCGATGGCGAGCAGTTTACAGCCCGAGGGTTTGTAAGTCGCCCGAGGGCATAAATATCAAGTAATGCTCGTGGTGCATGCAAACTTTCGTCTTACTAGTATTTTTTAAACTTAAATAATGGATTAGAAAGTGGATAATCAACCACTGCTGTGTTCGCATCAATTCATTGAGGTACTTGATAGTCGCTAACGATGAGCGAGCGTTATGAATTATAATAGCCGCATGAGAGGGCGTTATGAATTATAATGATGCGGTTGTTATGGACTTGTTTGTATATTCCGTATCACAAGTATAAACAACCAGTAATGTATAAGTAAGACATAAAACGTATTAACGCCTACATCGTAGTTACTCTCCTAAAACTGTTATAAATTGTTAAAAAGAACCCCTTAATTTAAAAAAATATATTAACAGAGCCTGAAAACCAACAGTCAAAATTAAATTCGTATTTTGTAATGTCCATTTTGTTTGAAATTACAGCAACCTATTTGGCAAGGAAGTTACTAAATTTTTGATGAAGTTTTTCTGCCGTCCTAGCTTGCAAATTTGTATATGTATAGTCTATTCACTAAACATAAAAACACAAAGTGGCCTTTGATTTCTAAAATTTCGTGAGTATACTTCAAAAATTCATCTTTTGTCTAGGAATGTACTTACAGAAAGTTACTAAAACAAATAGTTTAAGAGTATGACATTTAATTAGCATCTGTCATAACTGTTTTTATGGATGTTAAACAAATACTGTGTTGGATACTATTGATGTAGCATTTATTAATAGGTATTTTTATTACGTTTTATAAAAGTTCAGGCAAGAATTTCCAGAATAATATGTACTTTGTCACTGAAATAATGAGATTTATTAATTGTCATTTATAAATTCAAAGTCACTTTTATGCAGGTGTGGAAACCTTTGCAGAGCAAAATACAGAATCCCTAGCACAAAAATTTTACGTTTATGTCAACTTACGAAAAAATTAAATGTTTTTGTGTTTACTGAATGGCCTATACGTATATCTCTCTTGTTAGAAAACTGTAAATATTCTCTATTCGATTTAAATGCGGCCTCAACCACGTCGTTATAATTCTTGATGAGTAGATCGGGCTATTGCCTTGCGAAAAAACAAGATTATCTTAATAAACTGGAGAACTGGAGTAACCGAAGGCAGTTCTGCAGTAAATTTACATAAATATCTTCTCTAAATCTTTCTCCAATTAATACAACGTACACGCACCCCGTGCTGCTATCCATCCCGACAAATTAATTGAAAATCATCCACTTTCTCTAGTTTTCTGCACATATATATATAACGTTTCTTGGTCTATGTACTTTTATTTGCCAATTATCGGTCGATTTAAACTTTTTTATCCTAAAAGATATTAAGGGTGTCCACCCCCACGATTACCGCCTTAAAAGAACATCACAGCTTGCCGCTGCATTATATTATAAACAAGCAAATTGCGCGCTACGCGCACGTGAAATAAGATACGCGAAAGGTCAAGCTCCGAGCCGAGCGCTAAGATAAGAAAAACAAAACCTAAACAAATATAAACATCTGTGAAGCCGGAAAGTGAGATTTTATTTTGTGCCACAGACACACATTAAGGAAAATTATATTATAGATAGTGTTCTTCCTGAAGTCGCATTTATATCGTAAGTAAGATAGTGTCTTAATAACTTTAAAGCCGTTCGTCCACCGAGAAAACCAATACTACGCGATTGATCGCGGGCAATCAATCGCGTGCGACCGGTCGCTTGTTTTTCCATACACCAAAGAAACCAATTTTTATCAGTCGTCATCGAACGAGGACCTTTTATTATTCGTTACAATTAATTAGAAGTTCGGGAAAAGGAGCGTAAACGTTTAGAGTTCACACAAATTTTGAAGACAAGCAATAAAAACGATGGTTCAAAATCGCAAGACGCCAAGACCCTATAAAATTCCAATAGACCTACAGAATGGATAGGGAAAATTTTCTTGAACTTGAAAGACTTGTAGGTCCAGTAACTTTGAGGGAAACTCACAAAAATACACAGAACGTAAAAAATAAAGCACAGAGCCGTGAATGATAGCAGGCAACTTGTCACGCAGCGTCCAATCGGTATGGTTTTGGGCGATCAGTTTCGTTCAGTTTAGTATTTAGTCGTCTTGGAGAACGGACAAGTATCGTTTTTAATGGAATAGCTGACTGTGCGACTGGTCGCTTAGTCGCCCGCAACCAGTCGCGTCATATTGGTTTTCTCGGTGGACGAACGGCCTAACGTGATTATACCACTCCCTCTAACATCAACAAAAACGGCAAAATGCATAGTTACGCATGTACTAACTTTTGATATAGCAACTGTGATAATCACATATCTTCCTGACTAATAAGTGATAGTCAAATGCCTTCACAAACATCGCGTTATGTGCTGACAGTACCACATCAACTGTACTTTTAATATTTATAAATGTTGTTTTTGACTCGTGATATAATCTAGCCGAATGCAACTCGTGCTTCTTTATTATCAAATCATTTCTGTTTCTACTCGATATATTGTTTTAGGCAATCTCGCTGGTTCTTCGGACTCGCGTGATTGCCAAACAATATATCTCGTATAAACAGAAATTATTATTTGATAATCAAGAACCCATTAGTTACATTATATATGACTAGCTGAAACCCGCGGCATATGCCGCATTTAAAATGTACAACGAATTTAATAACTTTTGTTGCACTAAAGAAAGTTTTAAAAGCACGCTAGAGATTGGCAGTAAGGAAAAGTTCAAAAAAAAAATTTTCAAATGGAAAGTCTCTGGAAAGGAAACGCTTGCCTCTGGAAGGCGTCCTAATTAATACGACGTTGTTGGAACGCAGTAACAAAAATGGCGGAAAGAATTAATGCTCTTATGAGATTAATATGTGAGAATTATTTGCGCCACCGAAATAATTTTCAGCTGCTGCAATCTGTGTTTCTTTTCAGGTTTAAGCCGTTGAGGCGTTGAGCGTCATAAAAATATAAATGTGGTAACTCAAGTCTCCAGTTACGCCGTTACTGTTATTGTTAAATAACTCGATTAATTATTATTTCTTTGTCATTTTAAACTGCCATTATTATTATTATCTCTATAATAGTTTCCATCAGTAACTGTTTATAATGTTATATGCTAGCAAGTTAATTTTCTCTTAAATCGCTAGTGAATTAATAGTAGATTGTTCTACAAGTTAAAAAAAAGTGAGAATTTTTCAGCGAATGTAAAAGTTTTACGTGAGCATGGAAGAATGACGCTGTAGCCCGCGCGCATATAAAGTTTTGCGTGTTAGATAGATATACTTTATTTGTGACATTACAAAAAAAAATTCTTTTACACACGTCTACTATATGGCAAATGCTACACCAAATACATACAGTATATACAGTTCACATTTAATTATATATATTTATTCCTAATTCAGTACGTAAAACATGCTTAGAGGCACATTTTTGATAAGGGTGATAAAACTTAGATTAAATTTAGATTTTAGTTTATTGGCATACATGTTTAACGTCAGCGTACAAACAATTTCCAGAATATTTTATACCACATTGAGTATTATGTATCATCGGATGAAAATTTTTATTATTTGGCCTGAACGAGATCAGGTGATTAAATCAATGCCAGAATGCTTCAAGGTAGCATTTGGCAACAAGATTTCAGTTATAATCGATTGTTTTGAGATGAGAGTGGAAAAATCAAGTAGCCTTGAAGTACAATGTACTACATGGTCTACGTACAAACAACATAATACGGTAAAGGTACTAATAGGCATCACTCTCCTGGATCAATATCATTTATATCACATGGATATGGTGGCAGAATAAGCGATAAAGGTCTAACAGAGGATTGTGGGATTTTAAACAATGCTCTTGCCAGGAGATTTTGTATTGACAGATCGTGGCTTTTTAATAAAAGACTCCCTAGGACTACATATGGCCACAATGATTACGCCTGCTTTTCCTAAAAGGGATACGGCAGCTCGATCCAAGGGATATAGAATCAACCAGGAATATAGCAAGCTTGAGGTAGTGCAAGTATATTATTACAATAATTATCTTAACTACCTATATCTTTTTTTCAGAATACACGGTCAAACGCAATATTGGAGTCCTTCGTCAAAAAATACAGTTTCTTCACGAAACGATGCCCATGTTCCTGGCGAAAAAGAAAACTGACGATGTTGCTGTGGTAGATCAGATATTAACAGTTTCTTGTGCCCTCGTAATTTATGCCCTCCTATAATTGTATAATTATGAAATAAATCTTATTAACAAAGTTAATCTAATTATTTTTACTTTAATAATAATATTAATAATATCTACAAAAGTATTAATAGTTATTTAGACCACAAGTGTTACAAGTGCAACTTTTTTTCACAAGTGTGGAGGGTTATTAAACGAGGCGCAGCAAGTTTAATATTCCACACGCTTGAAAAATAAGCACGCTAACACGAGTTGTCTATAAGATTTTTTAAAATTTCATTAAACATTCCAATCCAAGCCTATTTTGTATAGAATTGTATTTGCCTTCATTTTAGTCAAGTGCGTTGGTCAGTTCTGGTAACTAAGGAAACGTCAATTGGTAACTAAGGAAACGTCCAATTAGAATCGTTCATTCCTAAATTAAAAGCAAAGTGTCACTTTTTTTCACTGAGTGAAAAAAAGTGGCACTTAACACACCGAAATTAATTAAAAAATGAGTTAATTATCAGTTCTGAGTGTCTTTTCCAAAGTGTGCGAAAAAGTTGTGGCAAATCGAATGGTATCGTTCCTGAATAAATATAGTCAAATTTATATCCATTCGGAGTCACGTGATAATCTAGTAATTTTACGTATGTCGATTCTTAAAAATGCAATTTTAGGGAAATAAATGACGTTCCGTTTTGTAGCTTATCCTGACATATGCCTATTTCTAAAACAAGGTTGCTACGGGTTTATTCTCTTATATGAAATTAATAGCTATTAACATATCTAGGAATGTTATGAGTACAGCGTTGGAGGGTGAAACTGTTGATTTACTTTTATTAATATTGTACTCTTCATAAAAAACAATGCATAATATTCAAATTAATTGTTGTGACTGCTCGTTATACCGCATGTTCGATGGTTTCTTTAATTTCCAGTTTTCGGCTCGACAATTTAGGTTTTATTACCCTTATCTCAATAACTTACACGAAAATATAATCTGACAGATTAGAAACGTAAAATTTTAAAATTAATTTTATGAATCGACATGCCTCTTTTCAAATTTCTTCCATTTCATCTATTTACTAAAGATGAACAGTGACAGACAAAGGTCACGTGACTCCGAATGGGTATAATTTTGACTATACAATCTGTTCTCCGATACACAACACGGCTTCAGACAGCTCAGATCTACAGAAACTGCTCGTTTTAGCCTGCTCCGCTATGTTTATCAGCAACTGGATAATGGTAAATTTGTTGCATCAATATTTTTCGACATATCGCGTGCATTCGACACTGTGAATGTGGAATGCATTAGAAAAAAGTTATGTTCCTTAGGCATTCGGGGCCCACTTCTTATGTGGCTGATATCTTTTCTTACTAACAGAAAACTGTTTGTTAAAATTAATGATGTAACGTCCACCACTGTCCGTATAAACTTAGATGTTGTTCAGGGCTCGGTATTAGGCCCCTTGCTGTATCTATTGTATGTTACCGATTTGCCCTTACATGTTACATGCGCGCAGATCGTTAGCTTCGCTGACGACACAGCCTTCACTGTATCTGCCGATACGGTAAAGGAACTCACTTATAAAATTGAAATTTGTCACCTGGAGTTCAAAACTGGTGCTTAAAAAATCAACTTGTACTCAACATGAACAAAACTGTTTGTGTGAACTTTAATGCCTTGAATAATATAAAGGGTATAGGCATATGTATCGATTCTAATCTCGACTGGAGGGAACAAATAAACTTAGTTTTCAAATTAGCAGTATTTGCGCAGCAACATATACATTATTTTTCAACGAGTAACAATACTCATCAATATCCCACCAGACATGGTGACCTGTTAGCCATACCTAGGCGTCGGACTGCTGAATTTAAAAAGTCCCCCATTTATAATTGTATTAAAATCTACAATTCGCTACCGATATATATTAAATCATATAAAATCGATAAATTTAACTTAAATCCATTTTAATTAAAAAGTGTTTTTATGACTACCACAATATTGTACTACATTAGGTATTACTTTTATCTGACAATGTCCATGTCACTTTTGTAGTTGATCTGTTGACAATAAACGATACTTACTTACTTACTTAAGGATCTAACGTTAATACTATCCACCACCATTTATTATGTAGAATTATTTGATTATCTTTTTCTGCATGTGGCCAATTAATAAAAAGCAAAATTAGAATATCACATACCAAATAGTTATTAAGGTACCAAGGGGCAATATGAGTAAAATAAGAGCCCAAGATTGTTAGTGTACTAACCTAGGGCCTTTGGCCCGAGGTGTGTACAACAATCGCGGGCTCTTAGCTCATAATGCCTGTGGTGCCTTCAAGGTTTTATGTCCTACCAATTTTCTTACCTAATTCATATTCATATTCAATTCATATAATTACTATGCTATGGTATTTAAGATTGATCTAGTTAGCTGATCTAAGTTAGATTTGTGACATTAGATGAGCTGTCATTAATTTTCATTGTGACAGTGGTGCATAATTTTTGAAATAAAGGTTGTATCCATGGAAACAAATACTGTTAATTTTTCATAATAACCCTAGTGTTCTTATGAAGAAAATAATTGCCCTGGAGCGTTATTTTGTATCTAAGATACCTTAAAATAGAGTCATTAATTTTAATTAATGTACTGGTAGGACATAACATTATTTTTTGTAATACCTACTTGTTAAATATTTCTTTAAGGACTATTTACTACTGCGTAAGCAACCTCTTTACGGCCCAGCCGTAAAAAGTTTCCGTAAAGACCACGGCCTGCTAAATTGTATGCCGAACGTCAAAGTGACGTTTGTCACATAAATCCAGCAGCAACCAAGCCTTCAACTCCACATAGAAGAAAGCGCAAAAGACTGCTATAACTCCTGAACATACGCTAAAATAACTTGCTCATTCACAATCTTAACGTCTTTAGGAATATCTTCATCATTTTCTACAGATGTCATAAGTTACGAGCTGATTACAACTTAAAACTGCTTATAGCCATACACAAAATTGGAAATAAATGACATTTATAAACAACAGTTGCAACGTTCTACGCACTCTCAATCATTCTAAAACGTCATTACACAAACCTAGTGTTTTGATGAAAATAAATTAGAAAAATATAGATATGACCGAATTGTATGTAGGTATTACAAAAACTATTGTACAATACGCGTCCGTTAGGGCCTTTACTGCCTCGCCAGTATTATTCGACTCGCTCTTCGAGCTCGTCTCACAAATTCTCTGGCTCGGCAGTAAAGGCTATCCTAACGGACTTCTACTGTAAAATACTAAAATAGTACCGTTACATTAACAATCAATAAAATTACACATGCTGTCTACACAACATAAAAGAATAATTAATGTCTAAATTAAGTAAGAAAAATAATTTTAATGCATAAAGTATAAAGGATATTTAGAAGCTATTTAATGTACATAAACAATCAAAATATTTACACAAAATAATTCTATTTTATTTACAGAGTTCACATAACTACTTTCCTTTAGGAATTTTTTTTAATTGTAGGCATGCTGAATGGTACAATTTTATTCTACATTTTCTGTCAGAATATTTTACCATTTGTTCGCCGTCGTCTGGTTTCCTACAGTGACACCATAGCTGCAATCCATAATCAAAATAGGTACATAACATTGTAACATATAATTCACAAAAATACAAACCTCTTCATCATCGGTGCCTATTACAATGTCACTGGAAATTGAACCAACACCTATAGCTCGCATGTCCATGGGGATGTCATCTGAACTTGGACCAGCACTCGTAGATGGCATATCCATCCGGAGATGCCCCAATCTGTGGGTACTGTCGGTTTAGACATAGACCTATTGTTTGCTACCAAAATGTATGTGGGTTTTCTCCGTCTTATTAGTGTAAGCTTGTAGCGCTTTCTTTTCATGTTCACAACCATAAACTGTAGCCGTCGTCTTGAAGCGAGTTGCTAAGGGATAACATACTGAACGTATCAAGGATAGGGATGGTTTTTCCAGTTTTGTTCTGTGAACGCCTTTAAATTTTGAAGCCGTAATTCGACCAGCTCTGTATTGGTACCACGCAGCAGAATTTGCTTGCTTATTAGTATCATTTTCGAGTTTGCGGCATTCTTCGATGGACATGCTCATATCTAACTCGGAACCTAAAATACAACATTTTTAGCTGTCGTCGTCGTTGATCACATCGGTCATAAGTTGCCATAACAGCATGATTTACCTGTTGGGTTTAAGGAATTCGCAGGAGCGCACCGTGATTCGATTATCTTCTAGGAATTTCTTAACATCTTCATTACTAACTGTAGGTTAAACTTGAGTCGGAAACATCGGTCGGAAATATAAAAGAACAATGCTCAATGCACACTATACATGCGTTTTTGTTTATTCAAAGTACAAGTTACTTCTTTCGCCCACTTGCATTCATGGATGGCTTTTTCTGCATGAAGTTTTTTGATTTGCTGCTGTCGTCGTTGCCGCTATGATTTACCAGCTTGTTTCATTTTACTGGGCGAAGAGGCCAAGCATAAAAATTTGCAGAAATATAGGTTATGTAGCGTTAACGTTGGGGTCGCTTTTACACTATGGTAGAAACGTACGGCTTGGATTTCGTTGCTTGGTTGCTTGGCAGCGTTCAGTAAGCAGATATGAAAATTAACCAAAGTGGACTTGCCTTCGAAGCTGAGTCAATAGTTTTAAAAAACACAAGAAATAGGCAAAATAAATAATTATTTTCTCTGATAATATCGCTATTAAAAGTTAAGGAAAGTTTGTTTACAAAAACCCGAAAATAGAAATGGTGGAACGCAACTATGGTACTTTTAGTTGTGTAAACACGGCTTTTAGTCTTCTGCATTATTATAAGTGATTATATCTCCGTAATGAAGTGTGTTTGTTTATAGAAACTTTTTTGCTCGTTTTTTGTCAATTTTGAATTACTCTGTAGAAAAAAAAGTGTGCATTGAAACCTTGGGCAAGTGCCACCAATCATCGTCTCTAGATCCCAGCCATTTTGCAAACCTTTATTGCTTGCATAGTGCAGTTAGCTTCGCGATTTCAACTTTCAAAACGTGGATTATTTTCCTACGACTGTAAGAAATCTAAGACCAGAGTATTATGTATAGTAGGCAGAGGACATAGAGGGGATGATGCATTGATTGATGTAGTAGGCTATCAACCGCTATCAACCAGGCGTTTTGTAGTACAACGTTTCTGTCATTCAGAAATGACATAATGACAACAAATGTAGAGATATAGTCATAAATACACAAGTGGTAGGCTAATAATATCTGAAACTTTTTTGTGTCGCTTCAATAATCATGCTATTTTTTGTTTGTTCGCCATTTTACGAAATAAAAAATATAAAAACATGAACGTTTCGGAATACAAATTAGTGTGGCGAAATACCCAAAGAAATAGCATGACAAGTAGTAATAATTCAGTATCGAGAAAGCGAATACGTGTATGGAAAAATCGGTCGAAATTTTGTTTTCTTACTACTAAGTGTAATAAAATAACAATGTAATTTAAAAATGTTTAGTAGACGTGGAATGTATGTATTGCCGTGAAGAAATAATTCATTATTGGAAAAATGCCTGTATTTTTGGAAATTGCATTTAATTACGAATAGCAAATAATCCTTAATCTGGCGAAATAAAACTATACTACCTCATCAAACAACTAGGAGATGAATGAACTAACTTTTTAAAGAGCGCATTTTTATAACATTCATTTTTAAATTTCACCTGGAATTTTAGTAAAATCTGAGTTGTGGAGCCAACCTATTATTTTGATTACGTTACTTGATAGCAAGTGTTTTCCTAAACATTATGCTGTAAAAATACGAAGTTACTCAAGAAAATGTTTCAAGAAAAATTAAATCAGTAATAATAAAATAATACTGAAACAGGTACGTATGCGCGTTCTATTGACTTGGATATTTGCTGGGTCGGCCTGAACAGATATAAATTACTTGTTCTTTTAAAACTTAAAAGGCTTGCTAAAAATTGCAAATGCAACGACCTACAAAACTATAATTTGTTGACCCATTTACTTTGTTTGTACCCATATACCCTTAATAGACATGCAAAGTGTAACCTCCATTTAGTTTAGCCACAGAATAATAATAGTTTAGCCTCACGATATCTACAGATTTTCCTGCGTAACTGTAAAATTTGTAGATTTCCAAGTAATTTGTTAGAGCTTTTCAGTGAAAAACCAGCCATTTCGTGATTTCATTCATTACATTTCTTTCTAATATTAAACCATAACTGAAAATCAAGCCTAAAGGTGCCCATATAAATTCTTATTGCTATGGAAATGTGTAGTACTAATCCCAGATTGAAAAAACTATAATAGCTATTTAAGTAACAAGGAATGTAAGGACCTATTAACATTTGAGGTAGGCAAGTACAAGCCAAGGCAAAGCCGCGGCTTGTTGCCTGCCGAAAATGTTAATAGACGATACATTCCGAGTTATCTTATTATATTTTTCCCGCTGCTTATCGAAATTTTCCTAGAAAAAACAATAGTTTGGTTTGTCACCTTTCACCAGGATTAATTTTCATGAGTCGTGTTACCTGTGAGTGTCACATGTCACATAAACACTTGCAATTATAAACAAAATGTCTAAGTCTGCATCTTGCGTTGCTAATTTTATTATCCTAGGAACTTAATAATAATATTAAGTTCCGTTGCCAAGGGAAAGCAGCAAACAAATATAATCACCGACTTACACGTTTTGTTACCAAGGCTGTATCACCGATTTACATGATCAGCAGCGGGAAAAATATAATTGTAATAATATTTTTTTGAAGTTACCCATATTATTTATTATTGTTGTGAAATTTGCATAGTAGGTTTTACATGTTCGTAAGAGTTCGATGGGTATACTTTGTTTCTAAGCTATTGCACGCTATTGTTTGAATATGTGCTGAATTCCGTGCTTGTCAATTATTCGAACAATGAATCAATCACTAACATCAGATTAGAATCTTATTTGTCAATCAAACTGCAATTGCAAGTATAAAGGCGCTATTTTACCTACCTCATAGTCGATGGTATTTGTCAGTCCATGCAATTGTACGCAGATGTTGAAAAATAGCTCAGTTATAGCAGATATAGAAAAAGACCGATTTATTTTGATTTTCACTTGTTAAATTGCTAACTTTTGCGGAGTGTTTACGTTTTATTTCTGGTAATTATTTGACATGAAAACCATTTTCGTACACGTATCTATATGAGATACTGCGACGAACAAACAGAAAAACTTGTTTTAACAATTTTCTCGAAGAGGGCTTCAGCCAGAGAACCACCGTATTTCCACGTTACAACAAACGTATACCCCCAGAAAAAGAAAGAAAAACTGGAAGTCTTAGCAAATTACGCAAAAATAAATACCAGAAATTGAAGAAAACTGCTGAAAATCGTGTTGGTGTGAGTGCTCGGAGATCTAAATCTTACATTATAAAAGAACAAACGTTCTAAGATATACTAAAAAATAATTAAAGGAAATACTGTTTATAATGCGTTAGAAGTTTTTGAACAAAAGCGAAGAGCTAATAATTGACGACGAACAATATTTTACGTTTTGAAATAGTAGGTGTTAAATTTGTTAAAAAATCAAAGTTTGAATCAAAAGCTCTAGCATGGTGTGCAACAGCTAAGAATGGAATTTCAGATGTTGTCATGTTGCTCTTAATACTTACATTTACATGAATTGATGTCTAACTACATTGAAAAGAAAATCATATTTTGGCCAGCTAAAATATCGAATTCATACCTAAAAGCTAAAATCTACCAAACAGAGGATATTTATGGGCAAGAAGGCAACAAAAATCATTTGCAGAGATGGCTGGGAAGCGTATAGTGCAAAGCAGTTGTAAAAACTATTAAAAGTTTCTGTAAAGAAAATTGATTGTCAATGGTTGAGAGGATGATGGAAGGAGTTGCAGATTAATAGAAGAAAAATGCCCTTTAGCAGTGAATAAATAGTTTCGTTTTTTTGTGGAACCTGTAACCTCTAAATAAATATTTTGATTCGTTAACGGGTCTTCGGCGCCGAAAGGCAAAAGTGGCTAAAGGTAATTAATAAACGAATTAATGAACGAATTAACGTTTGTGTACATTGTTCACTTTACTTAAAAGTTGGTGCAGCTACTTTGTGTACATCGATTAATTTCCATGAGCAGTAAAATGTATTGCGTAACGAGTGTAATCATTTGGCTTCTTCAGCCATAAAATCAAATTAAATGAGTTTGACGTTTTTGAGAAAAGCGAAATTTGTGGTTGAAAATTGCTTATCGATATGGTATCTCATATGAGAGAACTCTTTTTTTAAGTAAAATGTTTATTTTTAGCATTTTTCATTTGTCATATTTGTCATATATTGTCATAAATTAAACTTACATATTTGCAGCGTGTATAAAAATACAAACGATTATCTTAAAAAGAGTAAGACTAAATAAATTGGTAACAAGATGAGACGGTCCATTCCATGAGCTCTTTGTGGATTGGGGCGAAATCTCCTTAATACACATCCATTCTTCGTAATCTGTAGAAACCGTGCTTTCAGTGTGGTATGGCCGTTATCATATTATGTTGTAGTTGTATACATGATCGCGCCACATGTGCGACGACTTCGATGGGAGCTAACTTTTTTGAAGCCTAGATGGAGGAATATACCGTTTGAGGCTTTCGCGGTTACTCGAATTACTCTTGTTAACATAAAATTTCGGCTTAGACCGCGTAGCATTTGTGGATAAACACTCAGCATTCTCTGGCTTAACGTGTCTTAAACCTTATGAACTCCAGCAAGAATCCACGCGATAGCCATGGTCTTTGGTGGCTCATGTTGTTTGAATACCTTGAGAACGAGTATACTTAGGCAGATTTGGCCTTGTTGCTGTTTATGCACCCATATTCACTAACGTTTCGCAGACCTTGCAGCTTGCATCATCAGAGTGAAAGTCACAAACTCCACAAATACTACGCGATCTAAGCCGAAATTATATGTTTACAAGAATAGATGGAGGAAGTCAGCTAAAAATCGAGTCGGTGGTTATCGCCGTTAGCGGAGAATGCGGACTAGGCAGAGCGCCGATAATGTAGTTGGGACCGAGATTCGAACTCTCGACCTCTCAGCAGTCCATGATTGTCACATTACACCACTGTGACATCGTAGTAACCCGACAGCTTAACGTTTATTACCGGGAGCGCGAATTCTAATCGACAAATACATACAAAGAAAAAAGCAACAAATTTCGTACAAAAGCTTTTCAGTTCTTTGCACACACACTGGCCGAGAAAACATCCTGGCAGGTTATATAGTTTCATAAGACATATATCATTTTGGGTTGGTCGTGATTGATTTAGCGGTTGCGACAATAACTTGATACGATTCTGACATCTGATCATGGGCCATGTTCCTGAAGCCCTGGCACCGCGCTTCCGCCACCTAGGGGCGATCTGGTAGCGCCATGGACCCCCAAGCTTTCGCCCGCACCCTCTGTGTACCCAGTCTCAGGTCCGCCCCAGCACGTGGAAAAGCCTCGCCTCCAAAAGCCTCCCAGCACCCCTGGCCGACATCCGCTCCCATGAGCCCCGACTAACGATACACTTCGTCAGGATGCTTGCCACTTCCGCTGACGCCTCCGACACCGACCACCAATGGCCCCAGTCTCCACCGAACAACGCACATTATAAATGTTCTTTTTATCCCTTTCTGGGTTGCCTTTGTAAATAATACTGTACATATTAATTTTAGATTTTAAAACACACAAGCTCTAAACCAATCGTTATCTTTCAACAGGAGATCAAATCACCACACTTCATAACACCCTCTACCCTGAGCAAAACTCAATTTTTAACACCGGCCACGCTTTACCCACGTGAGGTCTTCGTCTAATAATAATAATAATAATAATAATAATAAAGGGCTTTATTAGTCCTAATAATATTACATTCATATCACATTACATTTACATTAAAAAACATATGCATAATGGTAAAGTACTAGATCTACACCACAAGATTAAATTATAAGGACTAAATGGCGCGCATTCAGAAAGACACTAAGTGCCTTCTGCTCTTCCTCGCGAACCAGTATTCCAGCGGATAATATGAAAAAAAACAATGTAGCAATTTTGCACATGCCAGACACAGGTAATAACAAAATACAGTGTATTTACTGCTCTGACGGCAACAGATGCCTTAACTTATTTTTAAAGACTTGTAAAGAAGTTGCTTCAATGCTGTGGAGCCTACTATTAAACTCAGAAACTATATTATAAGAAAAGGATCTCTCAAAGAGTACAGTCTTATGCATTGGAGAAGTCAATAAACCCCTGTACCTTAAATTCAAATTGTGCACGTCAGTACGAAAGCTTAAACGTTCAAAAAGATAAGTAGGGACCTTCTTGTTGATAATTTTGTAATACAAGCAGCCTGCTTGCAAGCTACGTCTATTTGCCATATTCAACCAATTTGCATCTGCCAGTTTGTAAGAAATATGGTCTTTCTTTTTAATGCCATAGATAAACCGTAAACATGAATTTTGAACGCGTTGTATCCGGTTTCTATCAATCCGATCTAGACATTTACCGTAAATCTGACTGCAAAAATTGAAGTGAGATAGAACCAAAGTATCACAAAGCATAATTTTTAGATTAACATTTAAGAGATGTTTATTATAGTATAAAAGTTTTAGATTGGAATATGCTTTTTGGATTAGCTTAGTAATATGGGTTTTAAAACGAAGGTTGTTATCCAAATACAACCCAAGATTCCTAGCTACCGCAACTGGTGCAATCCTTTTACCATCCACAACTAGATTTAATTCAGTCCCGATTGTTGATTTTAGATTTCGATTTCCAAATATTATAAAGCATGATTTCACAGGATTTATTTTAAGGCAGTGGTCATTAGATAAAGTTACTAGATTCTTGAGGTCTCTATTTATAAGAGTAGTTGCACTCTGAGTTTCGCTTGGTGAGAAATTAAGATAAAGCTGAGTATCATCAGCATAAAAATGGTATTTACAAAAGTTAATGGAGCTAAAAAAGTTAGAAGTATATATAGCAAAAAGGGTGGGGCCCAGAATTGATCCTTGAGGCACACCACACGTGACGTGTCTAGATTGTGAGATGATGTTTGAAACTTTGACCGTTTGTATTCTACCAGAGAGGTAACTATTAAAAAAATGCAAAGCACTGCCATCAGCTCCTATATGGTGAAGAATTGCAAGCAGGAGCTCATGATTGATCATGTCAAACGCCTTAGAATAATCTAACAGTATTAAAGCGACCATATCACCTTGATCAATGAATTTGAAAATATCATCAGTTATATTAAGGAGCGCGGTGGTACAACTATGTTCTGAGCGAAATCCGGACTGCACAGACGGCAATATTTTGTATGTGTTGAGGTGAACTAACAATTGAGTATTAACAACGCGCTCGAGAACTTTAGATAATACGGGCAGGATGCTTATAGGTCTTAAATCGGAAAACTCAGCAGGGGCAGCTTTTTTAGGAATAGGAATAACTAGGGCTTGCTTCCATGTTGAAGGAAATTCACCCTTAACTAAGCAAAAGTTAATTATGTGTGTTAAATATGGCAAAATAACTGGCAAACACAGATTGATTACATTCAAGTCCACGCCATCAGCTCCAACCGATTTTGTCTTTATTTCGGAGATAACTTTGAAAACCTCCAAATCGCTTATTGCTTTAAAATTGAATTTATCGGTTACGTTAACTTTAATGTTATCATAATAGTAATCTTTTAAATTGTCAAAATTATTAGATTGGAGTGATTGAGCTGAGTTTATAAAGTGGTCATTAATTAGATCGGCATTCTGCAGATGAGGAGGTAGCTCAATCGACCGCCGTTTGCCGATGTTATTTTTTTTCAGTTCGGTCCAGGTTGTTTTGATAGTGGCATTTCTCAACTTGAACTCCAAGTACGCTTTTTGTTCCCTTTTGATTGCAGCGCTTGTATAATTTCTTAAAGATTTATAGTAAGACCAGTGAGCAGGAAGTTTAGAGCGTTTAGCTCTCACATATGCTTTATGCCTTAATGCCTTCATAAGTTTTATATTGTCAGTTAACCAGGGTGCAGGACTTTTAGATATCTTTTTAGTTACTAACGGTGCATGAGCATCAATTAGAGCGATTAAATTAAGGTTGAGAAATGCCACTTTATCTTCCACAGAAGAGAAATCATAAATGTGATCCCAGTTAATGTTAACAAGATCCATTTGAAAATGATTTTTATCGATACGTTTATAGTTTCTGAACGTTTTAAATGCAGCAGTATTGTTGACAATATTGATATTTAAGTCCAGGGTACAACGAACGAGACAATGGTCGGAAATCTCATGCACTGGAACAGTTTCTGTACTTAAAACGATGGCCGAATTTAGTACTATTATAAAGTCTATCAGAGATTCGGAGGATGATGTAATACGTGTAGGAGAATTAATAATTTGTTTCAGCCCATGAGATTCCATGACATTGTCAAAAAAACTAACGGTACTGCCGCAGGCATTCAACAAATTTAGATTAAAATCACCCATACAGACAAAATGATCATACCTCGGCAAAATACCTGAAAATGAATCCTCCAATGCAGAAAAGAACGCTTCGAATGGATACCTTTGAGATCTGTAGACAACCCCTATGGCTATGTTAATTTTATTAACACGTATGGTAATCCACAGCTGTTCAATATTCGCATTCGACTCGATAGATATGATTTTGTGTTGATAGTGGCTCCGAACATATAAGGCAACTCCTCCTCCTCGCCCATCTCGATCCTTCCTCACAAGATAGTAGCCATCGAGCTGTACAAGGTCGTTACAGATATTTGGAGAAAGCCAGGACTCTGTTACAGCAAAGACATCGAACATATTAATACTGACAAAATCTTTTACATTGTTAAAGCAAGATAATAAAGATCTGGTGTTTAAATGAGCAAATGTCAGCATGTGGAAAATTGCACTTGTTGATATCCAAACAACTTAAGTTAAGCAACATTGTTCTGCAAGTGGCACAGATCAAAAATCAACCAACAGCGATAAAATAAAATAAAATTTCAATTTTCCAAGAAACACAATCAATTCCACAGCGAGAAAATAAGTAGTACAAAAAACTATTAATAATCTTCATAAGAACAAAAGTAATAAACGTAATTACACTAATCAGAATGCTATTTAGCAAAATGCACAGAATAATAAATCAAACAGCATTTAAATTAAATGTGCCAACCCCATCTTGCAATAAGTGCTCGTAAGGAAAAATAATCGTAAATCGTGGCACATAACAACAAAAATATTTCCAACACTAAGCTGGCGTAATAAAGAAAAGAGGTAGTACAAAAGAGTATTACTAAATCTTTATAATAACAAAAGTATTTAATAAGCGTGGTTACACTAATCAGAATGCAATTTTGCATAATGCACATAATAACAAACATCAATTAAATTAAATTTAGATTTATCGACCCCCTCTTGCAAAGGGTGCTCTAAAGGAAAATAATCATAAATCTAGGCACATAATAACAAAAATATTTCGTAACGCTAAGTAGCGTAATAACACCAATCTCAAAAACTCAAAAAGTTACAAGAAGATAAGTACACCAAAATCACTTGCCAGCTGCAATGTTGTCGCAGGCTACGGTATCACTTACAGACAAGGTTTTATTTTGATACTTCACCTTAACCTTTCCATCGGACGACCATACTTGGCGGAATCCAAATAGATTAGCAGCATGTTTTAGTAAAGCATACCGCTTTTTTGTAAGATCTTCTTTCACCAAAATTTTTGATCCGGCGAAGTTTTTCTTGTTATTCCATAATATACTGCGGCATTTATAGCTGACAAATTTTATTAAAATGGGTCGACTTTTTCCATCCTTTAGGGCTCCTATTCGATGGCAGCGGTCGATATACTCAGGTTTCAGAGTGATATTAGCATAAGATGCACATGCAGCTATAACTTTTTCTTCTACATCCTCCCCCTTATCTTCAGAAATCCCGAAGACACGCAGGCTATTTCGCCTTGTGTATTGCTCCTACTGATCTGTCTTTTCATCGCACTTGCTAATAATTTTCGCGACTCGATCCTCACAATCTTTCTTGAAATCATTAAATTTACTATTTAATTTACTAAATACCTTGTCCGCAATTTGTGTGATGAATAGGTCGTCTGTCAAAAGCGTCGTTATAGTGTCCTTCACGATTTCCTTTATCTCATAACGATTTTCACGAGTTAAACCCATTATATAGTAGGTAGATGAACTACTGTTAATATTTATTCACTTTCGCAAGACTACAGGAATAACTGGCGTACCTACTTATTACTTATTATATTATGTTAAACTAAATTTATAAAAATGGTGGAGGTTGAAAGTAATACTTCGGGAGGATGTGCCGAAGTAAAAATTCCTATAAAATGCGGAACTTTAGTAAACATTGTACTGTAGTAATATTTTTAATACAAAAACGCTATGAAGGAACTGATATTGAAACTAATATTACCTGTTACAATAAATGAGTTTAACTTAGAAGTTTATTATCAGGACCTTTAATCGTTTACTTCGCATATTACGTTCCTATTTACTTAATTTCATTCTAATTCGGCTTATAATGTGACCCTCATGTTTATTTTTATACATAAGCTTTTTGTTTAATTGTGTCGCGTGAAATATAAACAGTAGGTACTAAGGTTACATGCTATTTCGCAATTTAAACAGTACTAAAGACTACAAAAGATATTTTTTTATTACTTAACGCACATATTACTTTGTAGAAGTCGCTGCTTTTCAATTTAAGTATAATATCGGTGTACTGATACTCAGAATTGCAATCTGCGGAGGAATATTGTGCCCCGTGGTATTTGCATAGTTCCCACAACCTTTCTTTAGTTCAAATCAAAAATCTAACATCTGATGCTTCACTAGTACACGAAGTAGTTCCGGAAGACGGGGTCATATCTTTTCCATGTCATGAATCACGTTATTTCGCGTTTCAAAAATGTAATAATTGCAGGGTTTGCGATTGTAACTGAAACATTGGAATTGTTTTTAGTACTACATTAGGAATTAAAAGCATTTCAGTAGGAATCCCGGATCGTGATCCCCAGTCTCAGACTAATCAGTCTAGTTTCCATGTTACTTTAATAGCGGTGAATACAGTTAGGAATGGATTGAAAGTACGAACTACATCGGGTTTTGTTAGCACACCGGAGTTGATTGGCGTATTGTAGATTCATTCTGATGTTTTATTTTGTTTAAGTAGTATTTTAATTAGTTTTGATATTTGTTAATTGCATATCGAACATTCCTATGTTAGTTCGGGAAAATTGAAGCTGACAGTGAATAATTTTATCAGTAATTATTCCAAGCCTTCATTTGAAATGAGGCGTTAATCTGAAACAATTTTCATTTTGGCATATCTTAATTGCATTAATGTTGCATACACTAATCTAAAGTAAAGCGCTTTTTAGTTATTTAACAAATGTGATAATGGGAGCGATTAAAATCGAGACATTTTAACGTGTGAGCTTTAGGGAACACGTTAATTGCTGAGATTATTAATCGCCGATTAACACACGAGTTAGTTACAATTTTTTTTCTTTGATCGTGTCTTATTAAATTGGAGAAAATTTAATTTTATTATATGACAAAAATTTTACACTTCAAAGTTTTGACGTTCATGGCAGTTAAAATCGTTTAAAATAATAATAGAAAATGATGCTTTAACAGGGGTCATTAATAAACGATTTTCGAAAATCATTGATTAATAAAAGATCATTCATTAATAGGCCTAATTAATAAACGATTTCCTATTCATTAATGAAACCCATAAATAAACGATCAACGGATTAAAGTTTTAAAAGATTTTGCGTAATGTTTAATACCTGCAACACAGATAATTCCTTAATTTCGATAGGAGAAATAATGTGCCTCTAAATTTCCACCTTCGAAAAATGCTGGTTCTTGTAGGTGTGTAGGTTAATTTGTCTTTGCAAGTACCACAAATCGAAAATATAATGCTAATTTCTGCTGTACACATAGGTGGTGGCAACTGGGGATACGCTACATCATGCACACTACCGCATTCGTGTTTCATTATGTGATTGCATTTCCAGTTTCAAACTCAACCTTAAAGCGGAATCACCGCATTCTAATAGTGCTGATTATAAATTTCCGAATAAGATTATTGCATTATCGGTTACTAATTAAACTTCATGCTTATAGATAATTCACGGTTATTAGGTTAGGTATACAAGGTAAAATGGGAAGGAAATTCCCGGAAGATGGTAAACGTTTTCCCTATATCGCCCATAGCCCATAGTTTATTCTTTGTTAGCGTTCTGTAGCTGCAGTAATTTTCTGAAGATTCCAACTTGCATGCTGATTCATCATATTTCTGGCGTATACATAGTGCATCAGCTGTACTTTTTTGCTAAGTCATGAGCAGTTAATATATTGTCATGCCGGTAATTAACAATAACCTTTTGAGTAATGGGCGTTACCTACTGTTACACGTATTGCTAATTATACCCAACTTTCTGGTGGTATTATATAATATTGTAACTGCACGTGGTCTTAAATATTAAACCTTATCTTATTTAGTCGTGGTTCATATCAAAAACTTACATTCATAGTTTCCAAAATTGATATTAAATAATGTCAGTAAATGAAAATTTGAATAACAGGTCTTCGCATTCCAAAGTAAGTGAATTCTATACGATGGTATGCAGAATTTGGTACATCGAAGTATTCGTTGTTTGAACAGTGGTTTACGTACTATTAAGCAAATTTAAGACCGGTACTGAATGCGTAATATAATTTTTTAAACATTTATTTCAAGCAATACAAAATAACATGAAATATTCTTTGACAGTAAAAAAAGTAGCATCAGAAAATGCGTGTGGTATCTAGAAATTTCAATTATAATTATAATAATTATTATTATATTTCAAAACACAATTAACTTATTAAGTTCACGGGTTGTTACATGTATAAATGCTTATTGTACCTAACACTAAAAAACAAAGTGTATTATTTATTCAGAAGAGTTTTGTCTCGGGTGTAATTAACACAGTTACCGTGCGCGTTTGCTTTCCACACTTCCGATAAAGCCCCTGATGACAGTGGGAAAAACGTTGAGTTCTACTTCAAGAATGACACGGTCCAATCGTTGGACGTCGTTGGTAAAATAACGACAGTGACTGAGCTTAGTGTGTGGAAAATACTTTTTTTTACGGCCGAATAGAAAATATGCAGTTTCTGGAGAATTTTTTCGCCAGAAAGTAACGTTTTGTCGGTCAAGATCGGAAAACGGGCATCAGGGACCGGTGAAAGCTTTTGCCGGTCCCTGATGCCTTCGTTACTATGAAATCAAGTGTCTGTTATTCTTTGGATACGTCAAATAATAGATACTAATGTAAATTTTTGTTTGAGTTTTCGAAAGTGAATTCGCAAGTTTGAAAGTATAGACTCGGATGACCTAAAAAAAATATTGTACGATACACGATCGGAAAGTGTTTTGCAGGGCGATCCGCAGGCGAGCCCCTAAATCTACTTGGCTCGACCTGCAAAACACTACATTCCGGTCTTGTAACGTAAATTACTATTCTCGATTGCCATTTTCTAAAGAAGGCTATTATTGGACACTTTCCATATGTCAAAAGCATGTTGTTATTACATACTATGCAATATAGTAGTTTATATATCAAGGGCGCAAGGTAAGCGATTTCAGCCCCCGATGATAGTTCATCAAGGGATGAAATCGCTCTTGCACCAGAGATATATACATAATTTTATCCTCAACCGGAAAGACGTGGTGCGATTTATTTTTAGACGTGAAGATTTTCCAACTATTAACATTAAAAATCATAATACCAGGATCTAATAAAAGCAAGGTGCATTTCCGTAGCAACTACGTAAACATGGTTAGAAAAATGTACTTTTCCGCCCTCGGGCGAGAATGGTTTACTTTGCGCCCGCACATGCGGGCGGGAATAGGGTACTTTGCGCCAGGTTGAGGATAAAAAATATTATTTATTGTACACATCTGTCACTTTATCGCACACTTCTGTCAAAACTGTGTATTAAATGTGGTGAGTTTTGTAATCTCTTTTAGCATAAATATGTGGTAGTCGAAAAAATTATGTATACTCTATCTAAAGTACACTTGTGAGATTTAAAAAAATCGCCTTCGGCTCATTTTTTAAACTTTCTCACGCGTGCAAAAAAGTGACACTAGCTACTCGTATAAATAACTATTTTGCATGTGAACCTTGAGTTTTAAAACGTATTATATTCATTAATAAATCACTTCTTGCATTGTTTTGATTAACTTGAACATCGAAATTAAGTGCAAAAGTTGTCCATTTTCATTGGAACTTTTTCATCATTTTGATGTGTAGTACCAACCCTTAAAGTATAGTTGCACTCTGAATAGAAGTCGCTCGTTTTAGAATAAAACAGATGACAAGACCTTTTAAAAGTTTACAATGGAAATTAATTAATAATTGTATGCTAACACTTCGGTTCAAGCCGATTTACAAACTCTTAATTATCGTAATCAAACTTAAACCATTGCCCTACGTTTCCAGCTTAGTTGGGTGCAGCTGTACACGTGTTTGTCGACAAACTCGAGCACGCCTAAATTAGATATTATAGTACTAATGACACCTAATTACATCAATATGATGAATTATAATCAGAGAGTTTTGCTGGCACTAATTTCATTTCTACTATAAGTTAACAATTTTCCTAGATTGACCCTTCCGTCAACTGTCATTCGCGATATGTTAACATTCAAATTCAATTAACGTTACACGCCTTGTTTTTTACATAACGTAACTATGTACATATATATATTTCCTGTTTCTAATTATTGAATTATACAGGGATTAATGAGAAAAAATGTGTCCACTTTTTAAGTAAAGTGTAATGGCTAGTTATTAATTTCTGTAAGTTGGAAAGTGGTACTTATAAGTAATGTAGGTTGGATATGGTTAATCCATAGAATTATTTCACTACACGCTTAGTACACCACTGTTTTAGCGGTAATTGTTTTAACCGTGAAATGTCAATAACGAGTAATTAGAGCGACCGACGTTGAAGTATGAATAATGTTGGTAATGAAGTGATAATTGTTTTAGCACTGAGTTTAAATGTACTCCCTGGTGAAGTGTGTTGTATTTTGCAATTGAATGTGATTTCAGTAAAATATCCTGTGAACGCAAATGTTCTCCTAATTTAAATACTGGAGATTTATGACATTCTGAATGTATCACGCAAATTTAATTTCAGTTTTAGCGTAATCGACTGTGATAAAAATATGGTACAATAAAACAAAAAGGGCGACAGCCTCGGTATTTCGATTACCAAAATAGCGTCTGAGTGAACTAATAATAAAACACCCAGCTGTAGTCGTTACGCACCTTTCTAATTCAATTCCAAAATTTAACGTTTTGTCCGGATCTAATTATACATACATAATCGGTTCCTCTTCTACCTTACGGTGTAGAGATTATAATGACAGAAAATGTAGACAACGTGTACAGTTGGCATTGAATTGACGGAATAAAGGCAACTGTACTCTTTCGTTCCTACTCGCAAACCTGTGATAGAATGTGAAGGTGGAGCGGTAGTTGGGTGTTTGGGTCTTTAACCCTTAAAGACCTTGACTTCCCAACAGCAAGGTCATTATCCATAAGAAACGTTTTCGGTTTTTCGTTCACGTACTATTTATAGCGTTCATTCGTTAAAGATTGCTAAAAAATATGGATTATTTTTAGAATAAACTTTCATTACTATTCAAGCTAGAGACTAGTGAGCATCCTGTTCCGCGTATTTTGGGAGTGGTATTTGCTTCAATGAAACCTTTTTGGCATGTTCATGCTGTTTTACGTGATATTACCGGGTACTTAAAATTTTAAATGTCGAAGTAGAAGTATTTTTCATTCGTACGAATTATTATAATATTGCTAAAGAGCCGCTCTTTGTAGAAAAAAGTTAAATTTCCATGAAAGATACAACATAATAGTAGGTACCATATTTGCAAATACATATAAAAGTATAATGTACTGGCGTGGGAAATATTTTTAAGTAGCGACTAGAAGTTACTTGACAATATTAGTAAGTCTATTTATTAAGAGAGCTTCTTATCAGATCAGGAACACTCGTATAGGTTCTTAAAAAGATAATTTCGTTACCATTACAAATAATTCAGTTTCCTTGGATTCATTGATGGTTTCCCATTTTGTTCGGACGGTGGCTAACAAATAGGTAATTTAAATTCGCTTAGTTATCTACAGAATTTATTTGAGGCAATTGCACTAACTAAATCAGTAAGAAAACAATGTTCTTAAAAGTAATTTTAATTATTTCCGAGTTCTACATACTTGTATCTTTGTATAAGCGATTAGAAAAGACTTATTTACTTTGGTTAAGCCAATTTTTGTATTCCTGTGCAGATACAATGTAGTATTGTAGTATGTAGTGTATTAAATGTTTTGTTCAATATTTAAATAAAGTCGAGAGTCTATTTTGATTAACTGCTACAACACGCTTTTCTGAAACATTTACAGTTGTAGAGCCAACCATTTTAAAGTAATAAAACGAAGTTAAAAATATTTTTGATTATTAAATAGTAACCATTTTTAATTGAATACTTGCTGCATGCGCTGTATCCGAACGAAAGCAGAATACATCTCGACTTTAACCAAATTTTTGAACTAAAATGATATTATTTACCACTTGTTAATCTGTTAATGTAAGCCACGTTAAAAATATGACTTACTTTATTAAAATCATGACAGCTCTGGTATAAATCACGTAAATCTAACAATGCAATATTAAAATTATACATTTTTTGTCCATAATTGTAGATTAGTCTCGCTGGAAAAATATTTTTATTCTTGAAGTTGTTTTAAATTTGCAGAATTCATCGGTTCCTTAATATTTTTACGGTAGGTTATTTTTCTTTTTTAACTACAAATAATAAATCTGCGTTCGTAAACAATTATTAGAAACAATAATCAGTAGTCGGACAATTATATTTATTTTATTCTGTAACATACAAGTGGCAGTTTGCTTATTTTTATAATTTTAGATTCCGCCACTCGTACTATTATTTGGGCTGCCCTAGTTTTCGACGTGGCCGACCGTATTATTATAGCAACGGAAATTTCTTAATTTTCCGCTCAGAATATTCAACTTTCGGGAATGATCTAATTTACGCAACCTGTTTATGTAAAAGTGCTATAGATAACAAGGATAACGTTTACGCTTCGCAGTTTTCTCCGACTTTTATGCAGTGTAAATGAGTTATACAAGTTAAGTAAACAAACTTAATAATGAGTTTAGGAGAACTCGTACAGGCGATGCTAACCTATTCTAGTTTGGTGTAACGTAAATTTTAAAAACTCAATCTCGAAAGATGCGTTTTAAAACAAGTTATTCTTAAAGTAAACTCTGGGTGTCTAGTTTACATTTACTTGGTTTACAATTTATCTGGGTCATTCCAGCCCAAGTGGTCCAGGTGGGTGTGCTCACCATCTCAGATTTTGCTGATTTTTTTTTTATGGAATGAGTATACTAAAAAAATGATCCATGTCAAATATTAGCTTCCTAGCTTTATTGGGGGGGCCTGTAGCCACCCCTAAAAATGGGCGTTTGTGGCCAAATAGGTGTTTCTTCAATAATTTTTATTTCAGGTTCTGGTTGACATAGAAACATGTTTCTTACATCAAATTAAAGGTAATTTCATTCTCCAACTGCTGGTTTTGAGTATATAGCTGTACATAGTACCATTTTAGTGCACAAAAATCACAAAGTTTAGTGAAAATACTACATATTCAATAATTTATTGTGAAGGGGGGGGACAACTTCATAAATTAATTTTAACTGATTAATGTTTAGAATTGACCATAAAATCAATTCCAAGTTGTTAGAAAAAATGAAAATGTCCCCCACAGTCTGTATTGCTCTTTGAATTTCACCATTTCCATGTTTTCGGCCATGTTTGATGGGGTATATCTCCTGGGGGGGTCAACATACAAAAACGTTGATGACACAATTTTAAAGGTAATGTCAAGATCTTTCCACACAGAAAAAATCAGAATATGAAAGTTGCTCAATCAAAAGTTATGTACATATCAGTAAGTGTATTCCTTTAGATGGAACGATGTAGTACAAAGGGTGATATATATTAGTAAGAGCAGACTTCAAGTTTCACAGGATAAAAAAATATAAATATGTTAAAGTGCAACAAAACTTTGCTGCAATTTAAACATATATTAAAATCTTTCTGTTCAAAGTAAATGAACAGTGGGTTTGGAAAAATAAAAGAAACAGATTAACAACTTTAAGAGTACGATTTTGAAATATATTCTTGGCCTATAACACTGAAAATGTACTTGAAAACATATATATAGTGAAAAATGTACTTGAAAATTATATATATAGTGATAAACATTTGACATAGGATAATGTTTTAAGTGGAATATTATATAAACAGAACAATTATTTCTTATAATTTGGGAATTTAAAGGCCCCTCGCTGGCTTGTTATAGGCACTGGATGTTCAAGTTTTTGTTGTACTTGGTCCCACTTGTAAGCAATTTCATCAGATTTGCTGGGCCAGCGATAATAATCAGTTCCTGATTTTTCCATAGCATTAATTAACAATGGATACTCGTTATTCTCCAGTATATTTGTTACTTGGCCGACATAAACTTGATTGTCGTAAGTAAAAGAAACAAAGTCTCCAACTGACACTTGATCCTTTATATCACTGGATTGCAACTTAGGTTCTGCATCAGCTATGAACAAGAAATTTTAATTAATTAATATAATTTGTAAATTCAGAAACAAAATATAAACCTATTACAGTACCTAAGATGACAGTTCTATGTGTTGTATAAATCTGGCTCGTGCTCATTTCATATGCATCTATCTCACTTTCACTTCTTGGGACAAACTTATGAACCATTCTGCTGCCTGGAACTGCTTTTACATTTTGAAACCTTTTTGACAGATTTTTACTCACTGTTTCCACTTCCTCTTTTGGAATCCATACTACAGTGATTCCTTTTGCATAGCAAAGATAATTTTAAAAAATAATCTTACTGCAAAGACTGTATATTGTAAACAATGTAACCAAGAATTTTCTTAAAATAAAAATGCACATAACTTTTGAATGAGCAACTTTCATATTCTGATTTTTTCTGTGTGGAAAGATCTTGACATTACCTTTAAAATTGTGTCATCAACTTTTTTGTATGTTGACCCCCCCAGGAGATATACCCCATCAAATATGGCCGAAAACATGGAAATGGTGAAATTCAAAGAGCTGTACAGACTGTGGGGGACATTTTCATATTTTCTAACAACTTGGAATTGATTTTATGGTCAATTCTGAACATTAATCACTTAAAATCAATTTATGAAGTTGTCCCCCCCCTTCACAATAAATTATTGAATATGTAGTATTTTCACTAAACTTTGTGATTTTTTTTGCACTAAAATGGTACTATGTACAGCTATATACTCAAAACCAGCAGTTGGAGAATGAAATTACCTTTAATTTGATGTAAGAAACATGTTTCTATGTCAACCAGAACCTGAAATAAAAATTATTGAAGAAACACCTATTTGGCCACAAACGCCCATTTTTAGGGGTGGCTACAGGCCCCCCTAATAATGCTAGGAAGCTAATATTTGACATGGATCATTTTGTTAGTATACTCATTCCATAAAAAAAAAATCAGCAAAATCTGAGATGATGAACTACACTTTTAAAAAAAATTGGACCACTTGAGCTGGAATGACCCATCTATAAATATGTTCTAGTTCAGGAAAATTCAGTTTTTGGTGGAAATACTGTATAAAATTTTGAATTTGACTTGGGCTTTCCTCTTAAGGAACTATATTTTTGTTGTCAAAAAAACGCCCACAAAAATGAACTCCACAAGATTCCCAATGTGATTGTATGTACCTACACCATAGAATATCTACGTAATTCGAATGTTCAAAATAAAGACTACTTAAGACAATAATTTTTTACAAAGTGAGTGGTATCTATTATACACACGCTGTATACCCATTAGATGGTTCAAAGAGAAGATTTATCAAAACTTCACATTTTTTTTTTAAATCCAGAAAACTAGAGGTTTACTTACAAAAATAGTCAAAACTTTTAAGTCTTTTAAGTCAGTATATTTTGATTGATGGCATCATGAAACGTCAGTTGAGATTAACAGTGAGACGTTGTCTCTGAAGGGTGGAACTGGAATGAAGATTGTCAAGACGAGTAAAATAAGTTATTGAATGAGAGAACGAGTAAAACTATAAAACGCAAAAGAGATGTAAAAGATTTAAGGAACCAACAAGACGATAGCAAGAAGTGTTGCAGGATATTTTACAAGATCAAGATAACAACTAGATTCTCTGATCAAAGAAAGATAAGAAAATGGAAGATATTGATAATAAAAATATCACAGGAGAGTCTAGTAGCTGAAAAAGATAAGCAGCAGGAATTGAATAACTAAAGAATATGATAGGACAGATAATGAGAAAGATGCAGAAAAGTACGTCCAAATTAAAAGATGTAAAGATCAACGTTCGACCGCATTAAACATAACGAATTAATGAGAATACTGGCAGAGAAAGGTCTGGACTACGAAGACGTAAACGCCATCAAAAATCTTTACTGGAACCAGAATGCCACAGTAAGTTTGGAAAATGAATGCAAGTTATTCTAAATAAAAGGGACGTTAGACAAGGTCACATCTCTCACCTTTATTGTTTAACATCTACTCAGAAGATATCTTTAGAAGAGCTTTAGAAAACACAGAAGATGGCATAAAAGTAAATGGTGAGTTAATTAACAATATACAGTATGCGGATGATACGGCCGTGATTGCAGATATCTTAGAGGGCTTAGAGCGCTTGATGGATGCAATAACTCGAGAAGGAGACGCAGCCAGATTAAAAATAAACACTAAGAAGACAAAATTCATGATATTCTGCAAAATACCAATAGCAAATCATGAAGGTAACAAAATTCAAATACCTTGGTTGCTGGTTGACGGAATATGGCAACCTGGATCTGAAGGTAAAAGCAAGTATAGAATTGGAAGGGTGTCCTTCCGAAGAATGAAACAGTTACTTTCGAACCGCAGCCTGCAACTTGCAACAAGATACAGATTTGTGCAATGTTACATATACTCAGTGCTCTTATACGGAGTCACGGCCTGGACATTCAAGACAAATACGGAAAAGAGATTAAACACGTTCGAACTCTGGATATTCAAAAGAATGCGGCGCATATCGTGGACAGAACACATTACAAACAAAGAGGTGCTGAGAAAAATGCACAAAGAAAAGCAACTGCTAACAATTATAAGAAAAAGGAAAACAGCATATCTGGGACACTTATACCGAAATGAAAAATATAACATCTTACAGCTAACTATGGAAGGGAAAATCGATGGAAAAAGGGGACGAGGTCGAAGAAAATGCTCCTGGCTCAAAATTATCAGAGACTGGACACATATGAGTACCCATACATTGCTCAGAACAGCTAAAGACAGAGAAAATTTTGCCGAAGTTGTTGCCAACATTCATTAATGAATACGGCACTTTGAAAGATCAACTGCAAAAAAAAGAAGAGTACAGACAGCTTTAAAGACTATAGGGACATTTGAAGACAAAGTCGAGATGGAAGAGAAGAACAGAATAAAATAGTACATTATATACCAAGAGAGCGAAAAGTATGAGTTTTCCCACGGTGTAAGTTTGATGTCCAATGGCTACAAATACACTCGTGTCGTGTATATACTACTTTTTCCACGACTAGGAGTAGAAAGATAAGAAACATGTATTTCCATAAGGCATTAGTCAATTGGAATTATACTGCAGTAGTTAGGAGCTTTTCAATTGTGTTTATGTTACTAATACTTTAACAACAGACATATCTTATATTGTTATAGTACATTTTTTTTCTATAATAATTTTCAAGGTCAACTTTCTAGGGGATAAGTTGCATTCCTGCAGGGTCCCTAGTTTTAATAATGTTGGTACATAGATTTTTAGTTCTTTTCTTCCACTAAAGAAATTATTGTCATTTTGACAGATATGTCATAATTTAATATCGCTTGCTTCATTTTTGCATTTAAAGTATTTCTTGGTTTTCTTGTTTTATCCGATTTTATTGATGATGATGATGATTCCATGTTAAAAAAAGAAATTTGTCAAGAGTTCAAATTAAGAAACTTTGACATTCAAAATTGACACATAACCATAATTTTGAAAAAGTTCTACCAACACGAGGTATAAAAATTTACTAGCGTTTTAATCACATGGCTACCAACATTGTAACACTTTGACAGTTATTATAGAAAAAAAACGTACTTTAGGTGTATAACTAAAACTCCCCAGGGAGATAACAATCAAATGAAAGAGGGCTCATCAAGAATGATTGAGACTGGATGGTGCAAAAAGAGATAAAAAAATAAATACAAAAAGAGTGAAGATAGAGTATTTAAACGCATTAATTGTCAATGAGGAATATAGATGGGGATAATGAAGTAATGAAGTACAAGTGGTGACAATATGCGAGATGTAAACATCTGCTTCGATAAACTAAACTATAAGTGTGATCACAAGTCGAGGGAAGGGTTTTTAACGAATTGTGATCAGATTCAAACCACAGGCTCCAGCAGTGTTTTATTAAATTATAAGTACTTCAAAAAGAAAATGGTCAATTAAAAAAGAAAAATGACACGTAAAGAAAGCGTGTATGAACAGGAAAACAGGAACAACTACACAAGGGAAGAGAACAAACAGGAAATAGGATACGAAAACAGCACAAGGCAAAAATTACAGCAAAAAAAAATACAAAAAAATTTATATGTGAGAGCCACTTTCAAAGGAGCAGTAAAAATACTACATAGTAATGGAAATGAATAAAGGTAAGGTAAGTGGATGAGCCAGCGAGCAAATGCTCGACTCTCAAGCGGCCGGCCCAAATTAAAATCATATGCTCTCTGACCACCATGCTAACACCTGTGGTAGTCGTTAACAAGGAAACTCTTCCTCTATTTCGGCAGGCAAGACTAGCCACTTACCCGGGTTACGAGCAAAGAGGGCTCAATGTTGGGAGACTAAACTGGCCACTTGCCTAACAGAGGAAGAAGAAGAAGAAAAGGTAGATGGTCCCATCATGCGGGATGCCAAACACAGAAACAGAAATAGAAATCGTTTTCAATAGTAGCAGATAAAATAAAAATTGGGAACTGGTTTTTTGACCAGAAAAAAGTCACCAAATTCACTCCAGTGTCAGGAAGTATGTGTAACTTAAGACTAAAAGACTAAACAGAATCTTCAGTTTGTTGAATATACCCGTATCAACGGAATATGAGGACGGAGGAAGAAAAATAAGAATTTTATGAGTATGTAGATAAAAAACTATAAAACTCACTAGTGAATAAAAGGATTTATACTCACTAGTGAGTAAAACATCATTTTAGTCACTGAAAACAGTTGTATAATGTATGGTAATAGGCGCTACTGTAAGATAATAGCTATTTGTGCAACACGTACTAAAAGTGGCCGTTTATGCATGAGTTTGCACATAATATTTTTTCTACAGCCTTAAATTTACTGTTATTAATCCATAAATGTCGATTTAACAAAAGTTTGCATTTATCACAGTTATAATTTATGTCATAATAAAGAGATGGCCTTGACGCATAGGTGAATGTTTCTAGAGCCAGTAGCTATCAAAGTCAGTTATCAAAGGTAATTATAACTGTACACAGTTTACTTTATTCATTACATAACCCTTTAATTATTTAAAAAACACTTTACCTCTCACGCAAGAAGTACCTAGAATAACTTTACAACCTCACTTCCAGTTCGAAATTATAGTTTTATAACCTCACTTCACTTTTACACATGGGCTAAAAGTAAACAGCTGATTTCACTTTTAACACGCTAAATTATAAAACGTCACTTTTCGTGAAAAAAGCTAGCGCTAAAAGGCCTACTTTTAGTAGTGGTCGTAGAAAAAATCTGTTATAAACATAATATTACTGGGTGGCTTGATCTTCATTTTAGAGTTATCAACTTTTACATCTAAGAAATTCGCATAAGTATTTTGGTTTTATTTTTAACTAAACAAATTATGCATGAAGAACATTAAAATGATATATATTTTAACATTAAATTAATTAAAAATCTACAGATTTAAAATGTGTCAAAGTATGTACCATTATTTAGAAAAGAAACTATATCAAATGTTAACTGATTGTTTTCGAGCTGGTGGCTCACACTTTGAATGACTTTTAAATTAGTACATCGTGAGAAATTTATAAATTTTGAGTTGTTAATTGTTGGAAACAAAATCATTTTAATGATCTTATAATTTTGTCGTTTAGGCGAAAGCCATATAAGTATCTATGTCTATATTTTCTTACATTTGAGTCGATAATGAAATACGATCTGGTATATGTTTATAGGGCTTTATATTTCTATTTTAAGGTCCCTTATTCTTATGCGCTTAAAAAATAAAGACCATTGATACTTGTACATTCTGTATAAGTATTTAAGTCGAATAATATTGCACGTAAATGTTTTTAATTAATACATAGTATTATTGAAAAAATGAATAGTAGGAACTATGTGTAAATTACATAGACATTTGTTAAAGAGGATCATCTTAAATAATCCTCTTATGAAAGACGATGTATGCCAATAAAGGCGTGCGGGATGATTGAACTTCAGTAGGGCTGATCTGTGATCCTGATTTGCTTTATCTTAAGCTAAACTTCTCAACAGAGGATAATTCCTTGAACTTTAATTTAGTTTACGATGTCGGTTAATATATGTATTACTGAATTTATATGTACTAAAGGTTTTCAACTAGAATTTGTTGTAAGAATATAGTATTTAAGATGATTTAATGTTAAAAATTGCTGAAAATATTCATGGTAAAATGGTTTTCAGCAAGTTATTGCTATGATTTTTATGTTAGCTAAATTTAACTGGAGCTTGTTGTGATACTGATCTGAATTTTTGTTGTTGTAGACATCCCGGATATTCCAGAAAGTATTGGAGCACTGCGGGCTCTGCAAGTGGCGGATTTCAGTTCAAACCCGATTCCAAGATTACCTCCTGCCTTTAGCCAACTGCGCTCCCTTACTGTTCTTGGGCTCAATGATATGTCGCTCACATCACTGCCATCAGACTTCGGATTACTTACTGCTCTGACATCACTGGAACTGCGAGAGAACTTGCTCAGAGAATTGCCATCTTCGCTAGCGCAACTAAACAAGTTAGAACGACTCGATCTAGGGGATAACGAGATAGAGGAACTGGTATGAAACTTTTCCTGCAATTTAGTACATTTTTTATTAATTAATTGGTATATTAAAATAACTACTTGTTTGAAATTGGGATATATACAAAAATGATCTGCACTTGTAGATGCTTATTACTGTAATAATTTACAAATGTTTATTTTCACAGCCTACACACATAGGACAATTACCAGCTTTGCAAGAACTTTGGTTGGATCATAATCAACTTCAAAGATTACCTCCGGAAATAGGATATTTGAAAAATTTAACTTGCTTGGATTTATCAGAGAACCGCCTTGAATCTCTCCCAGAAGAAGTAGCCGGTTTAGAGAGCCTCACAGACTTACATCTCTCTCAAAATGTGCTTGAAACTTTACCGGATGGCATAGGCAAACTGGATAAGCTTACGATTTTAAAAGTGGACCAAAATAGATTGACTGTATTAAATTGTAACATAGGGTGTTGCTCTAATTTACAAGAATTAATTTTAACGGAGAATTTTTTAAGTGAATTACCCAAAGAAATAGGCAGATTGATTAAATTAACGAATTTGAATGTTGATCGAAATAGCTTAATCACAGTTCCTGAAGAAGTAGGAAACCTTCGAGAATTGGGAGTGCTAAGCTTACGTGATAACAGATTAACTCTACTGCCTGATACATTAGGCAAATGTAAACGACTGCATGTGTTGGATGTGTCTGGCAATCGCTTACCATACCTGCCAGTTTCATTACTGCAACTGGGTCTTAAAGCTGTGTGGTTAAGTGAAAATCAAGCACAACCACTTTTAACTTTTCAAACTGATACTGACACTGCTACTGGAAACACCGTGCTTACATGTTTTCTTTTACCTCAGCAAGAATATCAACCTACTACAATAGGTAAGCATTATTTCTGATTTAAATTTAAAACAATTCTAACGTTTTTATCCTAAATTATCTGTTCTTAGATATTTGATATTGTTAAATGTTATTTAAATCCTTGAATTATGGGTAGCTTCTGTTCACTGCTATTGTTACATACAATCTTTTCGTGCTTTAGCATTTTTTTTTTTGTTCGGTCTTGTATTTGTCTTTATTTTACTCTTGCTTGCACACTGCACATGCAATATCTAAAGCACTTTCCTGTGTGTGTTGCACTTATGTTAGCTTCTGATGGCCGCTTGTACCGTTGCGATGTGACGCCCACTCTGTCTAATGGAGCTCTGGCTGCAGATGATGGTGGCAGCGATGAAGACTGGGAAGAACGAGAAGCCAGTAGAACACATTCTGTCAAATTTACCGATCCTCAGGACCATGATAACCGAGAGGTGAGCCCCATTCCCTCAAAATGCCCTACTTGGGCTTGGCTAAGAAACTGTGTTAGTCGTACACTTTGGCCTAGCGATAGCTATTATATGCTAAATTCCATACCTGGAAATGGCGACTGACATAGGTTCTTTTTAGTATTTAATTTTTAAATTGTTGATATTAATATATCTGAAATAAGGTACTTAAAAAGTATTATCTAAATTAAAATTATATTCACAGAAACAATTTTTACTGCCCATTTCAAATTTGATTGACAAATGTTTAAGAAAATGCTCTTGTTAAGAGGATTTAAATTTAGTGATGTTTGGACTACCATTTTAAATTGTTAAATTGGCTCCAGAAATAATAATCAACATTTTAGTCATTTCAGTGTAGTTATTTGATGTGGAATTTTCGTGTAGTCGTAAAAAAAATATTTGCATTTTAAATACCGTTACATATAGACTATTAACTTTGAAATGTTGAAATTTCGCAATTTTACAAAAGGAGGTTGTAAAAAGAAAGTTAAGGATCTGTGAATACTTAATATTTCTAAATGTGCAATAACAAAATTATTGCAGCTCTATGATCTCGTTAATTTAAGCAGAAAAAACTAATGTTTTAATATAAGGTAAATTAAATGTTACTTGTTAAGCATTTAAAATCTATTGTTTGCTTAACAAATTCTGTAGATTATTTCCACATTCATTTGAAATTTCTTGCAATTATGTGAAAAACCATGTATAGAAAATTACTTTCTTTAAATTGACCATGCAGATTTCTATCCATTTCAGTTTAATCATAGATAAACCTCTGTTTGAACTTCAAGGCAGCTGCTTTAAAGCCAACTATAATTTTGATGAAACTTACAACTGTGAAATGTCTCCATACGGACACTTATGGGCAATCAGAATCTGTCTGGTCCATTATTCAGAAGTTTTATTGCCATATATTCCCTACAGTTTTATATATTAAAAACCGTCCATTGTGTAGAGGTGTCCGCTATTGAGAGGTGTCCATTGCGTGAGGTTTCACTGAAATTTAATAAAAAATTGTAAAAAGTGTTTTATTGCAAATTTTAAGCTTTTAAAAATTATCTTGGGCACTTGAAAAAATGAAACTACGCTTTTTTTTTAATGCTAAAAACTAACTTAGCTTCTACAGCATTTGGAATTAACAGTAATTTTTTTCTTTTATCAGTTTTCCTTATCTAAAACCACTCTCTAATTTGCACTAAATAATAGAACATTATTTTGAACAATTTATTTGTTAGAAACAACAAAACTATGTTTTTTATATAAAGAGACAAAGAAATTGGTAAACTCCAGATTTTCCAGAAATATCCACGTTTTTTCCAATTACATAGAAGTAATTTTCTATATATAATTTTCAGGCTTAACTTGTTTTTATTATACGAGTTTTTCCAAGCATTTGATAGTTTTTTCTACCAGTATTTTCATCAACTTTATTTGTAAATACTTCTGCTATTTACTGCGTATTACTAAGTCGTTATTGAAATGGTTCGAATAACTGTTTTTAATGTTAGTTGGAAATGTAAACTACAGCATTTAATCCTTCACTATTTGTTTATACTGGCTTTGCATGCTTATTTGGTTGTGGAATTACTTGCATGTTGTAAATAGTTTCAATCAATGGAAAAAATCAGTTCTTTAATTGCTGATTATTTTAAATTGTAGTTTTCTATTAGTAAACTGCACAAAAGGGAATTGAATCACTAATAGATAAATAATTATATCTACATTAATTTTCTTACATTAGGGAAAATTACACATAATGCACCATACTAAAGAAACTGACAGATGTTTAATGCCTAAGATATACTGCTACGAATGCTATGTAATGAAGATGTATTGCTACAGTAATAATAGTTCTCATCATAAATTAAATTAATTATAGCAGTCAATTTTCATCTCAGAGGTGTCATCTTATCCTATTCCTACATATCAGGTGTAATCTCTAAAGGACGGAACAATAATTTAAATTAACATACCATTCATTTTTTTATTGTAGCAGTAGATTGTTTGCAAATATCAGAAACAAATGAATTACATATAGTGTTTACCTTGATAAAGGTGGAAATTTGCCACGTAAATTAAATATAGACAATTTTCATATTGATCACTAGAAAATTTGACCAGTATGCAGAACTCGAATTATAATAGTCGTATTTGGTTGAAAGGGCAGTTTAATTTTAAATAGTTATGAAAAATTTGGAATAATTTTGAAATATATTCAAGCTGTATAAACGACAAACAGAATTTGTTTTAAAATTTAAATTAAAGAAAATGGAAAACGTTACTATTGGTAAATCGTTGCTATATACCTACTAAGAAACTTTATAATAAAAAATTGTTCCCAAAAAACTATAATGCAATATTAAATTCTGCAGTTTCGTCTTGTGTAAATGAAGTCATCACTGCTGTATTATCTGATATTGTTCAGAATAGTCTTAAATATTTTTTTAATTGACTAATTATTGTAAATCAAATAAGTGAACTCTTTGTGAAGTAACCAATTCAGTAAAATATTGCAAAATATTTTTTTTTTGTAATGTCTACATCAATCGGAACAATATACAATATATATTTTATATAAAGTACATAGGCTTTCCATGAGCTGATTTGATGGTGGATGACGTGGAGGGATCAGCCCAGTGGCATTACCCTGGAAACCTTAGATGGTTAGTAGGTCCTGTGGCCATTTCTTTTTAAGTCGTTTGTATGCTGGTATCTTGACTAGGATTTCTACTGTTGGGTTGGGGTTTCGGTGGTCGTAGTGTTTTCTGGCACATTGTTGAATAATCTCTTTTGCAAAATATACAATAGAAATTCATAAAATAAAATTCATTCATTTGTTATCTTTAGCCTCTTTTACCTTTCAGTGTAAAATTCCATCTTAATACCTTACATTAAATTATTCACTCATTTGAAGCTTAACACTAGAACCGCAGGCTATTTTGACCAGACATAAATAAAAGTAGTTAACTTGTCTTCTGTGTTATTAATAAAACATCAATTGGATTTTTTAAACTGGAGGTACAAAATGGTTTCCCATTCAAATAGGGAGTTACATAAGAGACAAAACGCCTAATATGAACAAACATTAGCAGCAGTGAATGTATCACCTAGTAATGTCTGATGTTATGAGAAGTTTTCTTTCCACATTATGTAATTTGGTACCAACGTCTCTTACGTTTTGATGATGATTATCCTTGGTCATCATCACGTTAGAGATCACTTCTTATGGGTTTGATATTAACTGATCTTGGAAAAGTTCTTGTACTAGTTGCTGAATGAAGCATCATCTGCTAATTCGTTTTTCTGTCACTGCCTTGAACAACACCCAAGTGGTGATACCTGCCAGGTCCAGGACGTTGTAAAATACGTATATTGACCATCGTCAAGATGATGTCTTTATTGAATATTTTCTAGTAATCTGATCCAAAACATCCGTATTTGGTAAAATTATAAAAGGCAATGGTTGCTGGAAGTTTTTTTGGTATCTTCTCCAATTTCCAGGCTGGGGTGAAGTGTACTAAGAAGGATAGCATTTTTATACACATTTCCTTGGCAAGTCGTGATTCATAATGGTGAGCGAATATAATTGATTACATGGGTCCTTCAATGGTAGTAGAATTTCTCTTCGCGTATGCCTCATTATTCTAATGAAGCTCGTTCTTTCTGCATTTAATTTTTCAGCTAGTTTTGGCGAAGTGAAAAAGTTATCGATAATTCAGATATGGTTTCAGCAGGCACAGCACTAAGTTTTCAGCAAGGGCTGAAGGGCAAAGCTTGTTTTTCCCAGATAGGAAAAATCATTCAAGAGATACTTTATATCATCAACATCTGCTGCAAGCTAGAATTTGATGTCAAATTTATCTGGCTTGTTGGCCATGTATTGGATAAATATGCACCTAGTTTTAGTGAGAACGAGCTGGTCATCTACAATAATATTTTGTCCTGGCCTCTCAGGCCATGTTCCTACATGAAATGAAGTGTCCGAATTTTACTTACTTACTCTATCAATTTGTGCAGTTTTCAATAAAGCGAATGCAAATTTTGCTATTCCAGCATTTAGATCGTATTTATTTTTTGTCAAGAATCTGTCCTTTGGCATATTTATTTTTTGTCAAGAATCTGTCCCTTGGCATAGCTTATCCAAAGAATGCTTGTTTTCTCCAGGTGGCTGATCACAGGCTATGACATTCAATTCCCTTTCAGTTTCAATACAAGCTCTTGTATGACGTGGCATAGATTCATTGAGGACCAACACGTATGCCTCTTCTCTGTTTAGTAGGTGCTTTATGTAAGAACTGTGCTAAAGCTAAGTCTTGCACGTCCATCGCAGCCTCACCAGCACAACCAACACCATGGTCACCATGGTCCAATTCACTTTTGCTGGTTTCAGAGGATGCTTATTTACTTCTGATCACTGCCTTGGCTTCGGCATGAAGAATTTCAAACTAATCGTCAAAACGATTGCTGTAAAATTTGAGAAAGTTCCTCATCTGTGATCACAACAATACCCGTCACTCAACTGAGGCAAATTACGTTTTCTATTACTGCACAGTGATTACTGCAAAACGATTAGGGACAACACCCGAATGCAACTGACAATAAATGAAACATTTCGTATCGGTCACAGTGACCGCTGTTGCGGTTCTAGGTATAAGTGTGGATATCTTGGGAACGATTGGGATTTAGGTATCAAACATTTTGCCAAATGTTCAACACACTAAACAATGAAAAGTCATAAAACCACACTACTGTAGAGTTGCATTTAAAGTTATGGTGACAAGAGAAATTTTGCTAACGGTCAAAGTGACCGCTTCCACGATTTAAGTGGCAAAATATACTTTGATCGTTACTGCTATTGACCATTAATATGGCCATTTTTTTTAATATAAATTTTGTTTATTTTAAACAATTTTGATCTTACCCCTTTATTTTGTAGTCCAATATATTTTTTCAAATTTAAATATAAAAGAAGGAACTCCCTATGTTTGTTTTCAGTCTAAATAGTTATATAAAAGCAACTTGTGATGCATTTACAAAAATAAAGAGGTATGTACAACGTAAAGGGCGTTGTCGAAAAAACTAATTAAATTTCACTTTTGGGCTATGTAGGATAAACACCCCATATAAAATGCAATACATCTGTCTAAAGTCATACCTTTACAAATTGCTTTCCAATTTTATAAAATAACTTATATATTTTTGAAACTAGCTGAACCCTTTGCACGTGTGAGATAATACATACCAAACTACTTATAAATTAATAATTTATTAGAACTCTTTCACTATATCTGAGACACACTGTGTATATATTTTGGAAAGTGTATAGTACGTACTAATATTTATTTAAATGAATTATATAGCAGTGTCTATCTCCTAACTTTTATAGTTTTTATTGTGTTTGATTGATTAAAAGAGAAAACTACAATTTCAAAATACTATCAGCATTGCGTTATTTGTCCATCTTAAGAGTCACTTACATTTCCACTTTTAAATCATCAGCTCATACTATCTAGTAATGATTTCTTAGTAGTGATCTTTAATTTATTAGTATTATTATTATTTAAACAATTTCTGTTAGTGAAATATATGTACAACTGCAGTTTTTAATCTCTGTATATATAACATTTTTAAAAATTGATAGTCGAGCATTTATGGATCTAGTCTGTAAAGTTATGATTTTAATTTATAATATTTAATTTATAATATATTATTACTAAATGATACAATGGGAAATATTTTTTTCCATATATTATTTCAATTGTAAAATGATTCAAGTTAAATCAAAGTTAAACATTTTCGTATTCAAAAATAATCCATTTAAAAGAGAGGCAGTTATTTTATAAGTCTAGTCAGCTATGATACAATAATTTTCAGTGAAACTTACAATTTACCCATATAATGTATCAAATTGTTCGTATTTTATTTTTTTGTAAAATAATTATTTATTAGTAGAAGATTAACAATTACTCTAAGCGTTACACAAGTGCCATTAAAATTTAATATCAAGTTAGCTTTTAGCGCAAAAACTTCCATCGTTTACATATGCATTTTAACAGCTAAACCTGTATGGCATTTAAAAATAGTAATGTACCTAAATTTTTTAGAAGAATTCCGTCTAAATGATTTTGTGTCATAGTTTTTGTTTCAATACTTATCAATTTTTATTTTAATAAATGTTGAATTATGCCCAATGAAAAGAAACCGCGTGCATATGGAACAGCAGCATAATAATGTTGATATTGGTCATGGTAGCTACGTTATATGTTTACATTTGTTTTAAATTAATACTAAATTTGCACTAAAATATTAACTAGTAAAAATTTTATAATATATATCGCAATCATAATTATGTTTAATTAGTTCATCCGATGGGCCTCCAATTAACATAAATTCTAATTGGTAGAAGAGTGTATACCAAAGTTAATCGTTATGTTTATATTTAGATATGCATTACACATTTTAATGTAATGTTTGTATAATTTGTTTTCATTTGAAACTGTATTGTAGATTGTATATTGATGTACACACAAAATACACCTACACATTTTCATTTTCATTCTGTATTTATTATTTTTGTAATAAATATTTTTCATGGGTTAGATGTTTTTTTGGTGAAAAGTAATTAATGATATCCTAACTGTAGGTTTTCCTCTGTTTTGTTAGTTATATGGTCATACTAACAGTAAATAACCATGTGGTGTTTGTTTTAGTTTACATTTCCAACTTTAATAATATTAACTGGTATTGGTGACTATCATAAATTTGTAAATTAACCATTTTTCTATAGTGTAAAAATGTGTGGTGAGAAAGATAATAGTAATTTTGTGGTTTTTTTTCTTTAATTTACAGATAAATAACTTTTATCTTATTATAAATTATTTTGAAGGTGTGAGAAATACGAGTACATTACAAATTGACTATAGCAATTATTCTTCTTAACATAGAATTTCGGCTTAGACCGCGCAGTATTTGTATATGAACACCCAGCATTTTCTGGCTTAATGTGCCTTGCACCTTGTGAAGTCGAGCAAAAATCCGCGCGATGGTCATGCTATTTGGTGGCTTGTGTTGTTTGAGTATCTTGAGAACGAGGATACCTAAGCATCCATATTCACGTTTCGCAAGACCTTGCAGCTTGCATCATCAGAGTGAAAGTGCTGATTGTTCATCTACAAATACTACGCGGTCTAAGCCAAAATTCTTTGTTAAGAAGAATAATTCGAGTAACCGCGAAAGTCTCAAACAGTATATGACTATAGCAATTTCCTATTATGAAAGTTTCATAGCAGTTATAGTCATTAGTTGCAACTAAATAAAGGTTATATGTACCAGGTAGGCCTACATAAGATGAAATATAGAAATCTTATTATTATGGAAAAGATCTACATTACCTCTTTTTAAAATGAAGATTCCAGTGTACCCTACATTTAAGACAGTTGCTTTAGAGTACTTCACTAATATGGAATTTTCTATTTAGATAGCAAGATGAAAATATTTTAAGGTGGATTGCCTTTATAGTGCATCTGTCTTAAACAATAAGCAACTCAAATACGCATGTGTTCTTTGATGTATTATCCAATCAAATAACTAATGGGCTATTACAGTCATATGAAAAATGCCTTTATGGTAATAAATTTAACAAAGTGAATTAGTAATATGTTTCAATATCAATATTGAAGAGATTTAGATAATTATTCCGCTCAATAGAAGTTACTTATTTATTTGAAGCTGTATTTTGTGGTAATTGTGTGATGTGATATTCTTTATATGAGTTAGACACATTTTCCATCACAATCGTTGTTGTGTATTCAGCATCCATCAAGGGGGGCGTGGTTATGACACGAATTCCTAATAATAGCTATTTTATTGACTTCGAACTTCAATCATTTTTTAATCAAAGAAAGGAAAAACTGCAAAATAAAAATATAGACTATTTTTTTGTTATCTGCATGTTCAAATAAGATAAGATAAGGTATTGTAATAGCCCGCTATTGAATGTTGATTCCAGATTGTTTTTCTATATGATATAGTGTTTGTCCGCAAAGTGAATATTGTTTGTGTCATTGGTTGTGCAAATTCTTCAAATGGGGAAACTACTTTTTACGGTATGGGGATTCATTAAAATGTTATAGCCAGTTAGCCAATCAATTGAATATATGTTTAGAAATCGTACAAACTGATATATAGATACATATATCTCCATTTCATGATACTTGACCATCCTGAAAATACTGAATTATTATAGAGAGAATTAAAAAAGGGACAAATTTTGCTTTCACTTAATCTAAAGTTCTCTTTTAGATATTCCTAGTTACTTCAGTTAATGTGCAGTGAATAATTTATAAAATTATCAACAAATCGCAGCATTCACCATTATAAATTTTTCAGTACCTACTGATTTGGAAATCTTACAAACTTTAACTAAATATGCGTATAAAGTATAAATATCTTGATTTTTCTACAGTGGTAGCCGGTTTTTAGCAAGATTTTTTTACCTTTTACCCAAAAGTAAGTATTGCGACGCTCTTTTCAAAGTTTATACGTATACCCCAATACAATAGAATTTCATTAAAAGCAACTCCTTGCAAAGTAAACAACAAAGAACGTTTTTTAGTGTTCTATAACTTAACTGAGTTGATCGTAATAGCTGAAACAGTTAAAATAATAATAACAGTGTTACACATTTTTAGTACAGTGAAATCTCCCTTACCGGACACCTCTAATAAGCGGACACCTCTCTTACACGGACATTTTGTTGGGAACCAACTTGCTTGCATTAACTTTACTAATAAAATTTTCTCTATTAAACGGACACTCTCTTAAACAGACACGGACACCATTTTTCGACAATTTTTAGACTGTAAATCTCTCTTGTACGGACACTTCAAAATTCAGGCCCAGCTAATGTCGTGAGGCGTCAAAATAATCCATAAATCCAACATTTAATGATCATGTTGTTAAAATATAGAATTCTTTTGCAATACGGGCGGTATTAAGTCAACTCAAATCAGCGTTACCCTATGTGCGATATTATTACAAAACAATCCATATCGCTTGATTTTAGAGGCCTGCAATTCAAAACTACTTTGCCTTTTGCGTGGGCAGCCCATTATGATAAAAATAAAAATAGCAAGAATTTTTCCAGCTTGCTTTTATTGAATGAAAGAATAAGAAAACTAGGCTCAGGGCCCCCGCCACCGCGGAGTCTGCGGGTATCAAGTTACGCCAGTGTAATCAATTCGAACCAGAGGACGATTTACCCTTATCAGTAATGGCTGAACTGTATAGGAGTATCCCAGAAATCGAAGACGTCGACCCTGACGAATTTATAAACATTGACAAGGAAATAAGCGAGGAAGATGATGTAGCCGAAATTTCAGGTGAATCAGCTGCCGTTGATGTGCAGTTGGCAGAATTAGAAAACGATGCTGAGAATGTAATCAAGACCCACATGGAAGCATTAACAGTGAAAATTTTTAAACGCTTTGCTAAAGAAAGTAATGACTTTATTAAAGTATTCAAACTGTCAAAATATTTAGAAATACATGCGGAAAGTATAATAAACAGTCAAAAAACCCTTACGTCAAATTACATCGTATTTTAGATTTTGTAACAACTATTACATAACTTTATTTCAATTATTTTATATTCTTGGCTGTATTGTTAACGCGTATACCTTTGCATAATACAACTTTTTAAACATAAAAATGGATTTTTCTCTTAAGCGGACGCCTCTAATAACCGGACAAAAACGTTGGCACCGTGCGTGTCCGCTTATGGGAGATTTCACTGTATTGTGTAAACCCGTACTCCAATGTAAAATTATAAAATATTGTACAGCAACATAAATATAACCGGTGGTTATTTAAAAAAAAAACCTAAATATTTGAATCTATGCTTGAAGTTTTTTATACTGCAACTTCTTTAAGGACGTGTTATAAGTTTTTTTACTTTAGAATGCTAAACAAGGTAAGCTTTCAAGAAGAAAAAGTAGTATACTTTATATTAGTACTTCACATAAGAGCACAGTGGTAACTACTATCTTTTAAATAAAAACAATTAACTTAAAAATGACAAAAGTACTTCAATATCAATAAGTATCACTTCACACAGATGGTCATTATTTTTTTTATAAATGTTTTGCAAGTTTCTGTCATCCAATATTTGTACTTTTTGTATCCATTTTGTATAACTACATTGTACTTCTGAATTATAACATGATAATGTTTTTATTAAAGGTCAAATTGCCAACTTTGAACATTTGAACAATATGTTTTATCATATCTGTTTAATAGAAAAATTAAATAGGGATATATATTGCCAATCATACGTATTTGTATTAGAATCCAGGCAAAATTAATTGAAATATCAAATAAAACGGGCAGAAAAATCTTAACAAAAATATGTTAATGTAGTCCACATTTTAAGTAATAAAATATGACTTACCCAATTAGATTGATTATATAAAAAATTAAATATGTGTTACAGATTTACATGAATTTCAAAATGTGTATCAGATTGATGGGAGTTTATAAATAAATGCTCTAATTACTAGTTACCCTCAGACTGTCCATCAGAAATAAGCAAGATTGCATTATCATGTAATATAATACAGACTATAGTCATATACAAATCTACCACGGTATTACTATTCTAAATCTTCAAGTCATAATACGAAATTTTTTAATGCTAAAGCACTGCAGTTTTTTAATTTACATGCATAACTTTAGTAAGCCAACAGTACGCATATATTGACCAATGCTGTTGAGTCATAGTATATTGACTGCCATAAAATTGAGAAGCGGTGGCAATTAAAAATTGCATGAGCCGTTAAAAAGCATAATTAGTAAATTTTTGCCAACTCGAGTATGACTATATAACAATGTCATAAAAAAAATTTAGAGTAATGTACTTACTATACAGGATGTTATGGAAATGAGTGCAAATATTTTAACCCATAATACAACACGCTAAACTGAACAACTTTTCCATTTATGGTTTTTTCAAAAACGCTCTCAAAACTGAGTTAAAATTCAAAACAGTTTTGCTCTAAAATGTATCTCTTAAATAAAACTGCATAGGTGCTGATTAAGATGTTTACGAAACATCTGGTTACTAACCTACCTCAATAATAACTCGAGTAAGTCATTGACCGCATTTTAAATGAAGTCATCAATAATGGAAAATTGCATTACGTCAGTCACAAATAACAATAATTAATCTTTTATTTTTCAATTTTTATGCTGATAAGAACAGATACTACACTTTGATCTCACAATTAGCCCTAGGCCGAGAAGCGATTATGAAAGAGAAAATGATTTGTGGGTGTGATTTAATAATGTACCTACTCACTTTACAGCAAATGCTCAAAATGATGCCCTTCGTTGTCAATGCAAGCTTGAATTCGTCGTGCCATCGAAACTTGTGTTCTTGAAAACATTTCCGTATTTTGGTGAATTATGGCAGCTACGTTTACATGTTCTGTCGGTTCTTCAATTGTATTAACTGGTGTTGCATACACCAACTGGTTCATGTGTCCCCACAAAAAAAATCACAAGAATTTAAGTCTGGTGAACGAGGTGGCCATAATACTGGTCCATTTCTGCCAATCCATCTTTCTGAGAAGTTATTGTTTAACCAATTGGTGATGGCTCTAGCGTAATGTGGTGGAGCCCCGTCGAGTAAAAACCACATACCTCTTCTTCTTGCTATGGGTACGTCGTCCAAAAGGTCATTAAATACATTTTCCAGGAAATATAGATATCCGGCACAATTTAGACGATTAGGTAAAATGTACGGCCCAATTAATTGATTTATAAGTAAACCAGCTCACGCATTAATAGAAAATTTTTGTTGACAATGTCTCGGCAAAATTTCATGGGGATTTTCATCTGACCAAACATGAGTATTGTGGATGTTAAAGATCCCATCACTTGTGAACCCAGCGTTGTAGGTAAATAAGAGCTTGTTAAGAAAATCCATTTTTTTTTAATTTCTCTTAATCAACGAATAAATACCAATCTTTGCGGTGGATATCCAGGTTCTAAAGCTTGAACACTTTGAATGTGGTAAGGATGTAATCCTTGCTCACGTAGCGTTCTCCATACAATAAACATTGAAATGCCCATCTGGAGTGCTAGTCTACGAATACTTAGACTAGGTTCTTCAGCAACTACGTCCAAAATTTGGGGCTCTACTTCCAGAATATCTCTAGCTCTCTAGATCATGATTACATGGGTTAAATTTCCCAAAATCTCGTAAATGTTGCACAGCTGCCGTAAAAGTACGTGCATTTGGAAGATGATGCCCAGGAAACCTCTCATTGTACAAACGTCGTGCTTCCATTGCATTTCCCAATGCTTCACCATATACGATCACCATATTCGAATTGGTATAATTCACCATTTTGGCACTCAGCATACTATAGCACCTTTTCTTTTTCGTTCGTTATTTTTGATGTTTCACTACTACACCTGATACATCGAACGACTCGTCAAAATCAAGGGGGGAAAAATATTAAAAAAAGGTGAGATTTCGAAAAGTTGTTACAAAGAAAACTTACTCAGAATGACGCGTTCTATTATGGGTTAAAATATTTGCACTCATTTTCCTAATACCCTGTAGAATAGAATAATTTTGTCATATTAAGAGACATATTGGATAATGCCTACCTGTTCATTGTGAATAAAGCAAAAACTAGTCTCACAACTATCTATCTCCGTGTAAAATATGCATCATCAGATGAGCTACTTTTTCAGTTATTTGATCTAGTATCTATTTAAGTTCTGCATGCATCGTCAACTTTTTATTTCACAGGAATGATTGAAGAATCATCATGTCCTATAACAGATGCTGGTAAGTTTATGATTTAGAAATATTGTCAATATTCACTATGCCATTCGTGTAATTATTTAATTGAGTTGCTAAACTGCACTTTGCAAAACAATAATTTGAAAGTGTTTAATTTTCTCACAATAGATGGACTTATTTTGACATATATTTTCTGCTTGTACTAACTTCTGTTAAGAGTTACTTGAAATCTCACCAACCTTATATATTTGTCATGACTGTGGGAAGGTAAATTTAATGTATACGGATGTTTCAAAATTGTACAGCACAAAATATAGAAACATTGTTTTGCAGGAAAAAAAATAAGAAAGAAAACACTAATAAACATGTCCTAAAATCATTCATTCCAAAGATATCCTTGAACAAAGAATAAAAAAAAACATTTAGATTTAGTAGGCTGGTGATTTGTTTCATTTTCGGTTTGTTTTCTTTTTATCGGCAGCGAAGAACACCGTAATTGTCATTAAAATAGGAGAAATCGGCAGCCCTATGTGCCTCGGCAACTAAATCCACATTCGTGATAAAAAGTTAAACTTCAGTGCCTTGGTATACAAACTAGAGATGTCATACCCGGTCTAAAATCAAACCCGGGTACCCGAAAACAGTACCCGGGTACCCTCGGGTACCTGAAGTTTTTACATTTTGCCTTATTATTTTCTGGCGAATGAAAATATTTCCATACAGGCGATTTTTTATGGCTTTTTTATGACATTGTTTTGTTATTTGTTTGTACATACTTTTGTAGTTTCATGCAATGTTCAAGCTCTATGCTCTACGCATTTTAACGCCGCTAGTTTGAAACTGAACTAATTTGAAATAGTACCTACTATTTTCACATTTTCACCAAGTGCTATCAAATTCAAGTACGTGACTTTTTATCCGAAATTGTTTTTTTATCATCTCCGAAAAAGGTTGACTTTCTGGACATTATATAATTTAGTAGTCGGGTACCTGGGTCCTGAAAATATACCCGGGTTGACTATTAGCCGAGTCGGCTTGGGTACCCGGGTACCCGCCGACATCCCTAATACAAACTACTATTTATTTACAACTGTCAGAATTATTATGGGTGATCCAGAAGGAGGGCACTTCAAACAGCTACTATACATTTACAAAAACATTTTTTTTTGTAAATTAATGAAGATAAACCTGATTTTTTTTTTAATTGGCAGAACGCCGAAATTGTCATTAAAATACGAGGAATCGGCAGTGAAGTAATCCATTGTTTCACGACTTTTAGTAGGTGGCGGGGCGACAGATAAACGTCAAAATAACCTAGAAAAGTTGGTTAAAATGTTATCATTTCAAGATTTCTCAATTTCAAATAAAACATAGTGTACACCTCGGCACTGAAGTTTGATTTTATCCCTTATATGGCTTATTTTCGAGTCCGCTGAACCCAAAACACATGATTTTGTTCATTGGTCTGTCTGTGTGTCTATGAACAGAATATCTCAAAAACTAAAAGAGGTATGGCGTTGAAACTTCATATACAGATTGCGGCAGGCAACTATGACCATAGCAAAAGCAAGGGGACATTACATGTGGCCGTAATTGTATTTAAAAAATTTAAAAATCAAATATATACCTTGTGTTTATAATGATCCTAACAACCTACCGCTATCGTACATTGATTGTTCGTTTGTTAAACACAATTACGGCCACATGTAAGGTCCCCTTGCTTTTGCTATGGTGCTAGTTGCCTGCCGCAATCTGTATAAGTTTTGTGTACAGTCAGACCTCGCTGTTCGTGGGGGTTACGTTCCAGAAGAATGCCCCAAAGCGCAAAACCACGATGCACGAGTAAACACATAAATGGTAAAAACGGGGTTAGGTTCTATAAACTAGATTTATTTATACTATGCAACTTCAAAAAATTCAAAAATACATAAACGTGCATACAAACATGCAAGTACGTACATTTTCAAAACAAAATATAAAGCAAAAAACACTAAAAGAAAAAACAAAATTTTACAATTTATTTCAGGTCCGATTTGGTAATAAGAGATTCAAATAAATAGACTCGATAAGTGTGTTTATAAGTTCATGATAAATGTTATTTAGGTGTTCATGACATAAACCGCATACGTATTATGAAGGTCACTAACTTGACGTTAACTTTAAATCACTGTTAAAATAAATAAAAGCTCATCAAAACGTTGGCACTTATGACATATTATTCATTGTTAAACTAATTTTTATTCGCTTTTGTTTATTTTAACAGCGAATTAAAGTTAACGTCAGATTAGTGGCCTTCATAAGACCGGCCGTTTGCGTGTGAAAGTTGAAACAGTTAACGTTGGCAATTCCATCCGCGAACGGCAAAGCAAATATCTGGGAACGGCAAAGAAAAGGGAGCAGAAAGGTGCCCCGCGTAAATTCAAAACAGCAAACCGCAAAACCGCGACCGGCGAGGTCTGACTGTACTATGTAGATGCGACAGCAAGCTTTTGAAGAAAATCGCATAACCGGAAGTATGTTGTTTACTCTTGTGATTTTTCAGTTTTTTTATTTTTTCAAAAACGGCTCCTAACGATTTTTTTTCAAATTTTACATTTTTATTACATTTTTAATGTGTATTGATGTGAGCACGGCCTCCTGGATTAGTGCGAGACTGACGTCTCTACGTGGCCCGCCACATTTGTATAATTTTTGTGATTCTGAGGCCAACGTACTTTGGCGCCATCTGTTGAGTTTTTGACAAATTATTTGTAACGTAGGCACGACTTCCTAGATTAATATTAATCCAGGAGGCCGTGGACTTATGCAACCAAGGGCACAAGCGCAACGTACTGTAGCGCCTCTACAAACTATAAAAAACGCCTTGAACTAAAAATGCGGCAGGCCGCTTAGAGACGTCAGTCTCGCATTAATCCAGGAGGCCGTGGATGTGAGATAGGTGGTTTTCCACTTGAATACCTCTAAAATGGGTTTCTTTTGTTTTTTTCCTATTTTGTTTATTAACTCCTATTTTAAATAGAACACCTGGAATATTATGACATTTTTTAATTAATTCAGATTCACAGTTTAGAGAAAATTTGTCACTTGAACTAACAGTCTATTTTGTACGGTTTCTGTGGGATTTGTAATAGAAATGTATTTTTCTTCAAACGTCAGTAAAATGTGACATACCATAGAATAATATGTTGGTAGCACTGTAAGTCTATGTCAAATTTGAGGTTAGCAAGTTAGGTTTTGCGTCAGTCTGTGTCAAAACTGACACAAAACCTAACCAGCTAACCTCGAATTTTTACTTTCCGTTCGAGAACGGTAAGTATAACTTACTGATTTGGCAACAAAACGCTGTAACTAAGTAAAATCGTTCTATCGTGCAAAAAAAGGAATTTGTGTGCATGTATTACACCACATTTTTACTATAGAATAATGCCCACATATTGATGTATAAAAAAACATGTGTTGGAATAAAACACCAGCCTACTAAATCATTCTTAGCCTTGCCCGTCGAAATGGAGGAAGAGTTCCCTTGTTTAAGGGTTAACGACTACCACAGGTGTTAGCGTAGTAGCCGGGGAGCTTACGATTCTGATAATCCTACAGTCACAGGGAATCAAACCCGGGTTGGCCCACTGAGAGGCGAGCATTTGCTCGCTGGACCATCCACTCCCTCCTACTAAATCAAAAACATTTAAATACGAATTATATATATCTTTGAAATTAATGATTTCAAGAGATTTGTTCATTAGAGTTTTTCTTTTTTTTTGCTGTATTATTACACCTTTGTATTTGTTTTGTACAATTTTCAAACACCCTGTATACATTTGAAATGTTTATATTTTCCAAAAAAAAAATCAAAGATCAATTGAACAGGTTTAGATTTTTTACTATTGAAGGATGAGGTGGGTGGTGAAGGCAGCTTGTGCCATTTTCAAAATCGTAGTAGCAAAATTTTAGTAAATAAAGGATTAGTGACAATGAACTTAATCACATTAAGCAAGCTAGCTTTGAGTAAAACTCCTTAAAAGAGAGTTTACCTGAACACTTATTTTAAAGGGTTCTGTTAAGTGCAATATCATTTCTCTTTTATTGTAATCAATGCAATCCATCTGTTTTATGTTCTCTCATATAATTATGTTAAAATCTCATAGTTAACTGTACTTCCTGATGTCTTATAGTAAACCATAAATTGCATCCTTTAATGGTATTCAGATGACTGCTCTGTCTGTGATTTCTATGCGGATATGGACATCTGTAAAAGCTCTAATAGCCTAGTCACAGCGTAGGTAACAGAGCATTAAGTGGAACTAATCCTCATAAAGGCGGAACCAATGAAATATCTTGATATGTTCTGCGTAATAAAGGTTTCCCATCGTTAAGCGAACCATTTCAAAGAATTACTGCCAAAGGCCAATCTTCAGAATCAAAATCATTATGACGTAAGAAATATTTAATCTACAAAAGGTTAGTTGCAGGAGGATATAGAAAAAATATAAATTGAACAGTTTAATTAGGTTTTAGAAAAATTTTGATATTTTAAAGCATTTTGATATGGTTATTAGAAGTTTTGTGTTTTAATTAAATTATTATTTAAAGAAGCTATGACTTACATACATATTTTGAAGTTTCATTCAAGTTTTTTATTAACTATGGAAAAATTGTACATTCAGATTCTTGCAGAATCAAGAATTTTAAGACTTAAGAATTCTGAGAACAACGAGTATGTTTATCTCAGAGCTTCTATCGGATGGAAACTATATCCGACCATGACAATGAGTTCATATTACAAGCTACAGTGTTTTCGGCATACTGCATTTTAACAGAGTCTACAATCAATAAGCAAGTCCATTATAATTGTATGATACATTAGAAGAAGATAACAATCTTGATTAATGAACTTCACTTTGCTTTATCGTATGTTAAATGCGTACTTAACCTTACTTTTCGTGTGTAATTTTCATTTTGAAACTCGGGTACAACGTATAATGCACTCAAAAACAGACGTTGGTATAAACTTCCAAGTGTACTGTTGGTTATGATGGTTAGTTTATTTAATGGTGTAGCATGAACAGAAAATGTCAACCTCATCTACCTGAACTTAGCTGCACACCAAAACAACTGGTTTGGCGATCTAACTCGTTTGCGTTTCTGTAGCTGCATCCACTTGGTCAATTCAAACTGGCAAAGTTATAGGATTAGATTTACTTGACGCATCCCATCTAAATTTCAAATTAGATGGTTTACCTCGTAAAATTCATGTGGATTCGAGCAGATCGAGTTTCCATCTTATAGAAGCCCCGAGGTAAACATACGCAATGTTTATTAAAAATGTCTGTTTTTACGTGCTTCTGCACGTGTTGCAGCAAGAGCCCCCTTAAAGGATTCTATTGGTAGTGATATAACAGCGTGAAAACGCTCCTTTATGGAAGTACGGGAGGTGGGAGTAAAATGGGGAAAAGTCAAATGTTGATTTTTTGAAAACCTTGAAATTCTAAAATGTTCTACTTGACCAGGAGACAAGGTTTAAATGGAAAACTTCAAAATTTCATTGTTGTCCCGCAAGAGGGGCTCTCCTAGTTGCTATCTATGTTTGTATTTTTCCCAACCTAACCTAATAGTCTGCACCTTGCCCACTTATTTGACATGCCAAGGTTACTGATTTCATATTTTTTAACCTAACCTAACGTAACATTACCCAACCTAACCCCTAAGTACTCGGCACCGAAACACATTTTCCTCATAAGATCTTGTAGTTTTTCTATGTTTTCTTCAGCTTTTTATTTATTTATTTCCTATATCGTACTGTCACTAAAGACTGCTGTGGTGGTCAGTACCGCCACCAGCACATTTGTCAGAGACTTAGTTTTGACTTTTGGTGGTGTTCTGCTAATATTGCTAATACTATCCTTTCTAGCAAAAGGGCACTTCTTCTCTTCCTCGTTGCTTCTCTTTACTTCCAGTACTTCTCTTGGTGGTTGGCTTGGGTGCCTACTACGTTCTCAGAGCTAATGCTAGTACGGGCGCCGGCTGACAGTCGGATGAAGCCTGCTTTCCCATTCCTATCTCTGATAGCCCCTGCACTGGAAACTCGTCGTCTTCCGTAAACTATTAATGATATTTGAAAACTCACATATCCAAAGTTGTCATCCACTCGATTCCTAATTCTCGAATCAAAAACCAAAATCATGTGATATCCGCCAAGAAAATATACATTCTCCAGGAAGAAAGAAAGTTAAGTGATGCGCTAGACCTCGTGCTCTAATAGCGTCTCCGTCGGGACTGGAAATGAACAAGAGTTGGGACAAGTGAGGGCCGCCAGAGCAGATAAACAACAGGATGCACCCTAGACAAATTAAAAGTGGCGGTCTCCCGGCTAGGATAACTCTGGGTAGCCCCCCGTCTTGCAAGATGCAAACCCTTAGGTAGTGCAGTCCTTTTGGTCCGCGGGAGGTTTCCCTCCTACTCTCTTGCAAGTCAGAGTGCTTTCCACTATCTACCACATGGGAATGCACCTGATGAGGAAGTGGGGTGCATGACAACGGAATCAAACGTAATCTAACTTAACGAAATGTATTCTGTAAGAAATTGAAAACTAATCAAATCATGATTTTCAAACCTTCTTCTCATATCTTTTTGCCGTTCAGCGTCAGATTTAGAACTATGTGGCCTCTAACCCATTTCTTCCATTCTTTCTTTTTCCTTGCTAATATTTTGATTTCATTTGGTGTCTTTCCCCTTACTCTTCCTATCTCTGTTATCTAGGTTTTCCTAGGTCTTCCCCATCTCTTTTTCTTTAGTCTTCTTGCTCCCATTACTTTCTTGCATGTTCTGTATGGATTCATCCCTAATATGTGTGCGTACTAGTCTAGTTGTTTCATTTGTATTTTTTTCTGTATTGAATTTTGATCGAACATCTTTTATTTCTCCATTCCATATTCTGTCCCATTTTTCTTACCAGCTAAAATTAAAAAATTATTCAAAACAATTGTTAGCGGAAAAATTAAGAATTTTGAAAATATTCCATTTAAATCTTGTTCCCTTTAACGAGTAGAATATTTTAGGATTTAAATTTTTTTTTTCTTTTCCCCATTTTAACCGCAAAAAATTACGAAAAACAACAAAAGAATTTTTGTCTCAACACCGGACCGTACTTACCACAAGTAGGTTTGCGTTGGGAGGCAACGGTAATAAAGCACCCAATCTTCCACAGCTAGCTCGCGGGAGGGAGTGGTTCACGTTACTTGTGAAGTCCAGTGCTGTCTTAGGACAGTCAAAATTCTGATGAAGTGCCAATGCGCCACCGTGAAATTCAACCCTTAGCTTGATAGGTCGAATTGTTTGTCAACGAAAGGCTTAATTGCTTTAGCTACTAAAGTCTAACTTCCCTTTTACAATCTCTTAACACTTGTCCACTCAAAGGTTAAACACAACTTTTAAAATCAACGCGGCGCGGTTCCTTACTACTTAGCTAACTGACACATTTACCTAAAGAAACCCAAAATATTACAAATGAAGTTTATTTAGCTTTTAAATTACTGGAATTGCCTAACAGACAATCTACAATATTACTAGGATTACGCAACACAAAACAATTACAAAATTCAAAACTCAAACAATCCTGCAAAGGCATATCAAGTAATGAGGGCCTCCTGTAAACATCAAACCTCGAGTGTAGCATCTCGAATTGTCTTTGCACATAATAAAACACATCATAGTAACCATTGACAAAAATATGGGGTAGCCCACTGCCGAATTGAACTAAATAAAACAGCATGTAATGACGTTGAGTCAAAGTTAGTTACCTAATTAAATGAACGTTTCTTAGTTAAAACCTTCTTGGTTAAAACACAACACTGGACCATTCGTATTCCGATAAACACTAAATTACAACTCAGCACCTCAGAGGTAAGGTATGTTAAGTCACAAACTCGAAATTGTTGAGGAGAGAGATTTGAAAGTTGACTTAATGTTTAAACAAATACACTGAAATAGTAAATGCGTAAAGTAACTGAGTTTTTGGTAAATTCACTTATTTGAGTTATTTATTTTAATATTTTCTTATAATATTTTACATTTGTAAGAAATCTTAGACTTTGATGTGACTTAACATTTTTTCCCATAAAATTCAAACTTCAATTTGTGACTTAACATTGCGTACGTCTAAGGTTTTCATACTATTTAAACAAGATAACAGTACTAGAAACAATAATTTATTCTCAAAAATACTACTTAAATGCTAAAAAAGTATAAAACAATATTAAATTCTACAATGGAACGTAATGAAATAACTTAACAATACTTTAATCATCAATCGCTTCTTCTCTTGCAGAATCTGAATGTGGAAGATTTTTGTAGAATGGATGGTGAACTTTGGGTACCTACCCACTGTAAAAGGGTTTGGAGATGATTGTATTTTTTTGTAGTAATTAACTTCGCGGCTATTTGTCGCAAAGGTGGCTGCACTGTAGGCACAACAATATTACGGCGATTTCTGTTTAAGTCCACCTCACGAAATTCTTCATTGAAATCTGTTTTATAATAAAGGATTCCGGGGCTGTTTGATCGGACTTTAACACAGACGGCATTAGATATTAAAAAAGGGCTACCGTCAACTGATTTCTTTCTAAGCAAATATGGTGCATTGGCCCCTTCATACAAGCTTTTAACATTCTTAAAATGTTCCGGTTCCATACTTAACACTGTGAAAGGCTTCTTCTTATTGCACACACGAACTAGCTGATGCCAGTCCCAAGGTATCATGATCTTAAACTGACTCTCTTTCCTCCAGTATCTTTCTACTAAAGAATGATCTGAGTCAGCTTCAAGTTGTGTATGCCCCCTTAATAAAAATTTGTGTTCAATAACATCAATTTGTGGAAATTTATTGAGGATATGAAAAAAGCACATAATCATCCCACCGTTTCTATTTTGGGATGGGCAATTATCAGACCATATTATAAGTTTCTTTAAATTTGGAGAAATACTTAATGACTCCAACCAACCGTACGAAGCAAGAAGCCATTTCGTTGACGCCTCTTCCTGCAATGGACTCGTCCCACATACAACAGTAGGTCTCTTTATCTGTAGCGTCGTGGATGGTGTAATTGAAACACCAAAGTTTCAGTGAGTAAAAACTCCGGGAATTTGTTAAAACAGGTGTTGGTAGACATTTCTCAAGGTCCACCATAACAACTTTCATACTTGGGTCCTGGAAAGACTGCTCCTTATCAGCTTTCTTTAGCTTGTATCTTGTGGAAGCCTCTTCCAAATGTATTTCATACTGATCTCGGATCTGATGCTTTTCCTCATCAGACAACATATCACGAAGTTTTACTTGAAAATGATCACATGAATCGCATGTGTCATTAACAGGATTTCTGAAAGAATAATTAAATTCCGAATTAAATATGTCGGCATACAGCCATAACTTGGCTATTTCCTCAAGCGGCACATTTTGTTCATGACAATTATCGACATACAATTCATACATTTTTTTAATACTTAAGTTGCTGTCCAGATATTTCTTAGCTGATTTTTCCCTTCTGTAGTGCGATTCTTGAACTGGGAATTTTAAAATATGCTCCCGAATATTGTTCCGAATATGTTCGCCTATTTTATTAGCTGGTGTCTTCTTTCCTCTTAAATCCTCAAGAATTGTTCCACCGTTATTTGACAGTCTTTTTGAAAGACTTGTTTCAACAAAGGTCTGAGAAATACTCAGTGTATTTAGGAAATACGTTTTACACACCCTAACACGTTTATGATCCTTAAAAAAATTATAATGTAATGTTGTGTTTCTCCGTTTCTGTCCTGTTCTCTCACGTCTTCTCTGTACTTCCTTCTTTGTGACGCACGATGCCACAAATTGCCGTTTTTGGTTATTATCCATTGATGCTGACCAAAAGTGCTTAAAAATATCATTCCGAATTTCGTCTGTAAAATTAAGTGAACATTTTAATTTACAAGTTTCATTACATTTCGGTTTAAGTCTTCTTTCTTTAACTTCTTTTTTATTTTTTGACACATATGCTTGACCAGCCGCTCGTTTTTGTTTTCTTATATTACATTTCCATTTATTTTGATTTCTTTTGCGCTTACGACCTTTAACTACTTCAACTTTATTGTTAGGGCTTTCATCTATTTCTGCATTTTCCTTCTCTATTTCATTATCAGTCGTTTCATCAGCAGAATCAGACGGAACATAGTGAGAATCTACGTCGGAATCATCTATAGGACTATCAGATCCATTTTCTATACTATTTTCTGAACTGTGAGAAATTTCTTCTTCAGTTCTTGACACTGGTTGTGTTGCAAGAGAATCTATGAAACAATCGTCTTAAAAAAAAAGGTTACAAAAATGTTGGTAAATACAATATACCTATACCTGAGTCAGGATTATTTCCAACATTCTGGTTGAAAGAACTTGAAGCCGCTATATTATTATGAAGTTGCTGGTTTTCATCGTCTGCATCAGACAAAAATGTTTGAGTTAAGTGCACAAAATCCGATAAACACTAAATTACAACTGAATACCTGCTTTTAAAGAAAGTTGGCCTTAAGAGGGGATACTCTGCGAAGGAGTTAGTGTCACCTCAGATTCCGCTTAGGGCCGCAGTGGACACATGGTGCAGTTGGGGATTTGAATAGCTTCAAACTTATGCCCGGTACCATCGTGTAGTCGTGAACCACCCTAGTTGTACTTGTATTAACACGAGGTCGTTTAAACGCCCCCGGTGACTATTAGCACACTGTTAAATCCGCTAAGCGAAAGCAAGAAAAACATACACGTGCTTCCGTTTCACTCATAGGAAAGTTGACAAAGTTCAAATTCGGAATTAACCGTGAACAACTGGCAAACTGCTACGACAAACGACACTAAATAAAACGCCTTTTTTTTTCCAACAGTGGCTTCTACAAACTAATTTAACGAAAACAACATTTACATTTCCATATGAAAAAATAGACTATATGCGTTTACTTAAAAATCAAAGGTCAATTTTGAGAATCAAGTATAAATATATACCTACTCTGTTCAAATATTAAAAAATACACCAACGTCGCATTTTCCTCGATAATTACTATCGGCAACACTGTCTAGTGGAAAATTTGGTGAGAATTGCAATAACGTAATTTTGAAGTTGTTTGTTAAGCATCAAGTTTGTCAGTTCGGGTGAATTATATGTTATTATAATTTATAACTAATAAAACAATATGAAAACAGTAGTTTTTATTAAAGAAATGTGAACACATTCAGTAATACTTAAAAATAGTAGTTTACGTTAAAGGTCCGGAAAGAGCATCGTAGAGGACGCATACGCACATTTCAGGAAGGTGCCGAAGGCGAGGCCTGAAAGCCTACTAGTCCTGTAAAGGGTGTTTCCGGATGAGTTACGTACATTTTTTAGGCACCTGTGTTTCTTCTTTATTTTACCTAAATATTGAAACACAACACAAACAACCTTTGAAAAAATCTAGACATATTTATAGTTGATCTCCTTAGTAAACACGGTTAACAAATATTGCAAACCAATCAATGTATTTGATTTCTTTAGTAACCAGTCAATAACTGTTTTTAGACCAACCAAAACGAAAATTTTTCGAAATAGTTTTGTTTAAAAAAATCCGAAATAGTCCTGCAAGGAAGTAGTTCTCGGCCTAAAAATTGTACAATAATGCATGATTTTCAGGACGGGTGCATAAATAACAGTTTGTATACCAAGGCACTGAAGTTTAGCTTTTTATCACGAATATGGATTTAGTTGCCGAGGCCAGTAGGGCAGATAAACCACATGAGGGATAAAAAAAACTTCAGTGCCGAGGGTACATTATGTTTTTTTAAATCGAGAAATCGCGAAATTACATTTTAACCAACTTTTGTAGGTTATGTTGACGCCGCCTACAAAAAGTCGTAAAACAATGGATGACCGATTTCTCGTATTTTAATGAGGATTTCGACGTTCTTCACTGCCGATTTAAAAATAAACATTTTTCGTATTCTGGTCTAGTAACTTAATCTACTATCGTAGCAACGAGTCCGATAGGTACGTTTCTAGGGTTACCAACATTAAGTCTCTGCTGACCCGAAGAAAATAATTTTTGGGGGAGAAAAAAGTGCAAGGTGAATGAGTTTTTTAAATTATAAAGATATAGGTACATAATTCTTAAAATTATTTTATATTTTTTATTATACCTGCATCAGAATCGCCGTTTAAAGCACGCCTGAGTGTGTGAAAACAGGCGATTAAAGCACGTCGAGCTTTAAAGGTTGTCAAGGTAACAAGGTATATAGGTAACATTATAACTTCATCGCTATCTTTATTTTGCTGACACGACTGAGTGCAACAACGGACGTGGACGCGACAAAAACGTAAACAATTCTCGTAACTATAGTAGCAATATTATTATGCCCTTTCGATTTATCACGGCAAAAAATATTTCTAAGTTTTTAGTGCGTAATTTATTTCCAGTATTGCAGATATAATAAAAAATAGCGTAAAGTATATATGGATAACTGGCCTTTAAAACACTTGCGCGCGTTTTAAAGACCTTGTTATCCACTCATAATATACTATTTTAAGTAGCTTATGAAATGCGACATGTTTTACCCCTCCATGGATACATTAAATTTGAACAAGACGTTTCGTACGCCTTAATATTTAAATAATTATTCGCCCATTTTATCACTTAGCTAATTCAGTGAGCATGGAACTCTTTTAATATATCAGTTAGTCGCTCATGCAAGATCACTATCTGCCAAAACAGAAATCTGGATTCTCCTTATAGCGTTGGTCGAACGGAAACTTAACTTTAAACAATGCACAAAAAAGCCGAATTGTTTACATCATCTATTGACTTCCAAACACAAATAAAAACATAATAAATCAAAAAAACACGCATCTAAATACAAAAGAAATTTAAAAAAATAGAATCAAGTTCTCAATCAACCTGCGTGCTATATACAGTGTTCGCTAAAAAGTCGGCATAATATGGGAAAACTTTTTTTTTTTTATTTTTCAAAAAAAAAAATTACGTCAATAATTTGTGCTTGTCTAAAAACCTATTTAGTCCCTATCATATACAGCGAGTGATTTTTACTCGTTGAGAAAATTGAGTTTTTCGAAATTGTCAAAATTGAAAAAGTACTATTTTTCGGAAATTAAGTAAGATTTCAATGAGATTGTTTTAGAGTGTGTTATTTTTAGCTAACTGAACAATCTTAAGGCCAGAAAACCCTAATTTTTTAACTTTAACTAAAACTTAATTTTTAAATTTTTAAATATTTTTCAAAATTTCGCATACAGAGACTTAATATTAAAGTTCAATTTTTTTTATGTGAACACTTTAAACATTTATAATTGGGAAAAATAATATAAAATGTTAACTACTTCTTTAGGTATTTTGTTATTTACCTAAAAATACTATGTTTGCATAATTTTTACGTTTTTTATGCAAGGCGCTTTTTAGGGGAAATATTTTTCAATTCTAATTGATATCTAGTTAAATGGCTTCTAGAAACTCAAATCTATCCATGTTAATAAATTACTGTTACAAAAATCTTGTAAATGGTTTTTTACAGTTGTCTAAATGAGGAGATTTTTCTTTATCCAATTACATGTTCTATAAAAATCTCCTCATTTAGATATCTGTAAAAGAACATATACAGGATTTTTGAAACAGTACCTAATTTATTAATAGTGTGAAAACTTGTATCAGCATATTTTCATCAATTAGTTGACATTGTCTGGTAATGTTGTCTCGTAAGTCGTCTATGGTGTGCACGGGAGTTTTGAAAATTGAATTTTTTATGTATGGAAACAGAAAATAGTCTAAATGTGTCAAATCACACGATCCTCGAGGAAATCGGTTTACTAATTAGTCTATCATCGTAAAATTCTCGCAAATATTCCAGAGTAACTTGTGCAATTTTGTTGAAAGTAGCCATTTTGAATTTCATCGTCTGTGCACCCGTTACATTTCAGCATTAAAATAAATATCGTAAGGGGTCCTGCTGGCCCTTTACGCCTAGCATAATTCTCGGCCTTTGTAAATCAGGAATTAAAGAACAAAACTATTTTTCACATTCCATAAAAAAAATATGTTCAAAATTCATCTTAGAAGTTAAGTAAACTATTACGAAACTACATTTATCTGAAAAAAATTTAAGATATTTTCTAAAATTATATATTTTTTTCTATAGCACATGTTAAAGTGTGCTTTTATCAACTCAAAACAAAAGGTCAAGTTTTACTTTAACAGCAAGGGTAGATAAAGTAGCACTTTAACATCAAGGATAGATAAAGTAATTTAATTTTCTAACTTTTGTTTAAATTAAATATGGCAGCTTCGTATTATCGTAGCAACCCAATCTAGCTACTGACATTTTGAAATGTGATTGACTGTCATTATTTTTTTTTGAAATTGTTAAAGTTCTTGCTATAGAAAAAAATATTGTATTATACACGACGATAAAGTTATTTCTATCCACTCTTGAATCATTAACGTCTCGACTTCGTCTCGACGTTAAACGATTCACTCGTGGATAAAATTTAACTTTATCGTCTTGTATAATAAATTACTATTTGTCTCATTGGCCACTTTTTACCAGTGACTTCTGCTCTGCAGCTTTTAAATAGGAGTAACATTTTTCGCAATCCATATAGGTACAGTGTGTCCGCGGATTGAGTTCACATAAGGTGTAAATAATAAAAAATATTCGATTTAGAAGCTGATATTCTAGGATTCGCTCCTGTTTGTTCTCAAACTGTTCACCAGTCCTGGGTTTTTGCCAGTTGGGAACGACTAAATGATGTGGAATTTAGTGCTAATCAAGATGTGTTTGTAGCAGAACACAGATTGAAACCTTTCTATGGTGCTAAGGTATGCTTCCTAGGATTTCCTGAAGAGGAAGAAAAACATATGACTGAAGTATTAGAAGCTAATGGTGGCATTATTACGAATCTCGAAGACGCCATTTGGTCACATGTGGTTATGGAGCAGGCTGAGATGTTCATGCTGGATTCTGCTAGTGCTACCCTAAAACTGCCACTGACATTTCTGTAACCTCTTCCAAAAGCCGTGCTCGTCCCGTAAATTACCTTACCTCCTCCCCTTATGCTAAGGATGTAGCACAAAACCTAAAGCTTAACCCTTCAAAGACTCCGAATCGGACTATTTTAAACAATGCACTGTTAGAAACATTGCATGAGAAATCTCTCGATAATTACATTGACTTGAATAATACTTGTTTTGATGACACAACTGTAAGTCAGTTTACTGATTTAAACAAAACAAGTTCATCTACAAAACGAAAACGGCAAAATATAACATACTTTTTATCGTGGCTATAGGACGCACTGGTTCATGAACTAAGATATTAAAAAAATAATAGAGTGCCTCCTATAGCTACGATAAAAGGTATAAAATCAAAAAAAAATTTTTTTAAATGAAAGTAGCCCGATTTGTCTGAAAATTTGAGTCTACCATCACTCTTAATTCTAAACAACTTTTCTTAATACTTTTTTTTTGTTATCTCTTCTAATAAAGGTAGTTTACTCTTGGCCATTTTTTAGAAATCGATTCAAAAAACACGCTGTATATTAATTAATTTGATTGATTTTCTCAAAATCTTGGTTTGAGAACAAGAAAGGAGCAAATCCTAGAATATCAGCTTCTAAGTCGAATATTTTTTATTATTTACACCTTATGTGAACTCAATCCGCGGACACACTGTATATAGCTAACCCAAAGAATTTTATTAAAAACCCGAAACCCGAAGAATGATTGCCAAACCCGAAGTCTTCGGGTCAAAATGACAGTGTTTGCAACCCTATACGTTTCACTGGCCTAGGTAGTACTTAATGACGCTTGTGATTCGTGTTATACATTTGGCAGTGCTGAAGTGTATTGTTGGTGGCACAATCAGTCTATGTCAAATTCGACGTTAGCAGGTTAGGTTTTGCATCAATCACACAGATTGACGTGAAACCTAACTTCGAATTTCATGTAGACTGACAGTGCCGCCAAAAGTACATTTTAGTACTGCCAAACATATAACACGAGTCACAGCATTTTGAAAGAAAATAATTTGGGATAATCATTTTATAATCAAAATCAAAAATATATACGACACCCGGCCGGTATTGGCGTTTATGGCCTTGCTACTTCACACCTTTCTCTGACGGGCTCGACCGTGATGTACTAGCTCAGCCATGAATGTTTAACCAGCGGCCTAATGTTGTAAATAACTATAATAAACTCTACTTTTAGATTTTAAATAATAACAGCAAGAATCGTAGGAACAGAAGTATCCCACTCGCGATGCAAGATGTATTTATTTCATTCAGTTCATTCGTCTTCATCCTCATCATTATGGTGTTCGAAAGATCTAAAGCTGATGCCTCGTCATAAGAACCAGCACGATTTATAATCACGGTGCAATATAATTTATTATTATTATTGGAATTGCCCATATCATCCAATCGTTTTCAATTCTCTATAATGGGCAATGGTTTGTGCCACATTAATTTCAGAAGTGTAACTAGATAATGCTTCTACCCACAAATTTGTAACACGGTGCTTATCGTAACATCGTGCGATAGATGTTTACATAACTGCCGTTGACGAATTTCTAGTTTTCTTGGGCATCTTTAAGCAGGAATGACAAAAATTTGCGTCGAAAACGTGCTAATATAATAAAGCAATTTGAACGAATTGGAATTTTATTTTGAATCAGACGTCATAATTTTTACCGTTACCAATATAGTGTAAACATATCTATAAAAGGCTTTACCCAGAACTTCCCTCGTCGACATTGTGACATTAAATAATTTTAAAAATGAAATTAAGTTAGGAGTAAAAATATCTTCACGTTTCGAATAAATTAAATACATTTTCAAATTAAAAAAATCCGTTACCGGAGGGATTTGAACCGCGGCGCTTGCGACTGCGAACAAATTCATCGACCAATTTCTTACTAGTCTATGGAGTCCTGTTCGTATCGTCGGGTTTCAGTTGGCTTAACCTTCACGCCGGGCATGTCTTAAGAAAATTAATTATATTTTTTACATCAATAAACCAATGCAGATAATTATTTCACTAAAATGTATTTATCATTTTTAAACATACCATACGCAGGATGTATATATTTACAGTTTTTACGATATACGTCGATGCCTCGCCCAAATATGCGTTTCCCGTCTATTTCAAGGTTTGAGTTTATACATTTATGCGGCTCGCGGCTTAAAAATCAAAGGAAAATAGAGCTAACAATATCTTAACACTTGCTTATGCAAATTAACTCAACTATCAAAAATTAAAAAAATTACCGGGGAGGGATTCGATCTACATCATCTGCGTATACAATCATCGATAGTCAGCTAGATTTAATTGCGCTATGCAGACTCGCTTATATGTGTGCGACGCGCGGCTGTATTTAAGCGAAGGGTGTTATTGTGAAAACTTTAAATTTTTTGCGACCTTATCTTGTATTTGTTGGATTCTATTTTTGACAAGTGTAAGGCTTGATCTATGTGCAAATTACTACTTTAATCTATTTTCCACTTAACGTAAATATAAACAAAATTTTATTTTTTTAAGGTGCTCACCCTGTATATATTTGTATGAAATTGTACCGGTTTTATGCTAGGTAGATATATAATATGTATGCAAAATATCGTCTTCCTCCGACAAATACTTTTTGAGCTATACTGCCAACATACAGACAGATAAACGGAATTGAGAAAACCTGTTTTTCGTCATCTAGGCACTCTGAAACGTGAATATCTGCAAAAATCTCGGAAGGTGATTTTTTCGCGATTACAATATACAAGGTTCGGCAAAATGAAATATCCATTTTAAATTGAGTTGTTTTTGTTAATGGCAAAATTTTTATTCAAAACTCAAACAAAGGGTTCTTAAGGAAACACGGAAATTTTATTTTTTAAATATTACATCAGTCAAGTGACCTTTTTCTCGCTGCTGGCACTCTTGAAGCTTGGCACGAAAGTTTTTTTTTCTAGTGTGCGTACAGAACGAGTTCTTCCTTTTGGTTTTTCTTTGGCACATGAGGCAGTACTGCGAAACTTGTGTACCCACTTTTTAATTTTTATTCGACTAGAAACTGGATCTCGTGGATTTAAATGAAAGTGACGACGAAATAAACGCTGGGTGGTTACAACAGAATTGTTATTTTTAATATAAGCTTCAACCGCAAAGAACGTTAAATATTAGACCAATGCTCCATATTCACAGCTAAACTGACATTTCTCGCAAACACATTGACAACTGTCTTAAATTTCCATTTATTGCGAAAGAATGGCGACTTGATTTGAATATATATCTCATTATATTATGAAATGAACTAACTTTAAAAATGGATACTTCATTCTGCCGGACCTTGTACTTCCTTCGTCTTTTAGACCAGGGAAGTAAAAATAACTATCTAGAGTTAGTTTATTTTACCAACCTAATCCAACAGGTGGTGGTTTTCTGATTTTTGGACAAAATTTAATTGCATTCATAAATTAGGAACTCATTTCAATGCCTACTCGATAACGACATTTTTGAGACCCACGTTGTATCGCCATAGATACTGGCACTAAAAGCACTCAAAATAGTTAATTTATTATGTATACTCCAGGGGAACAAGCCGCGACTTCGTCTTGGCTTGTACTTGCCTACCTCAAATGTTAATAGGGCCTTACATTCCTGGTTACTTAAATAGCTATTAAGTCAAGCTATGGGTAACTAGAAACAATTAATTAATGTCAAAACTATGAATTATAGGTTATGGTTAAATCAAAATATGTTTTTTAACTTACGCAAAAATAAATAAAAGTTGCCAGGTAACACAACGTGAATTTTAAAAATTACGCTTTTGCGTTGTTCAACCTAGTAGTAACAAAAAAAAAACCAATAGAAATTCAACAGTGCTACCATAAAACGTCATTTTTGACAATCCGGGACTACTTATAGTGAATAGAGTATATTAGGGTCGTAAAACCAACGTTTTTGGACTGCAACGTGAAAGGTATAGCATGCGGTGCACAATACGGAGGACAAGGCTCCAAGACGCTGGGTATGCCTGACAAAATTTCCAGATCCAGACTATATAAATCGTTGCCAATAAAAGCAGGGCAATACAGCTGTTTAATTAGATGTTACCTTTGTGATTATGTTTTTGATTAATACGTGTTTATAAACAACAAGCAAACTGCGCGCTACGCGCACGTGAAATAGGATACGCGAAAGGTCAAGCTCCGACCGAGCGCTAAGATAAAAAAAAACAAAACCTAAACAAATATAAACATCTGTGAAGCCGGAACGTGAGATTTTATTTTGTGCCACAGACACACATTAAGGAAAATTATATTATAGATAACTCAAGTCACGCCCGCGGGCCAAAAAGATTAACTTTACGCCTGAAAATGGGGTCTAAAAACGCCGAGAACTGAAAATGACGTTAAACTAATGTTTAATTTCGATATTTGCCGCTAAATAAATATTTTCAAATATTTATTCTGCCGGAATGTTTCTAAATCATGAAATATTATGTAAAAACTAAAACTACAAGTAGTGCTGTCTAACATAGGGTACTACTTTTCCGAAATATAAAAAATCTGGTGTGATACACGCACACAACTTCCTTTTACAGTGATCTTATAATTAGTCAAAAATTTGATTTTAAATTTTTAAGCATTTGTCAAAAATTTTCAAAAATTACAGATTTTACAAAAACGGTACAAAATAGTGTTAGTTCAAGAGACACATTTTTTCTAGAATTTTAAGCTGAATTCAAAAATGTACTAATATACCGGGTGTTCTATTTAAAATAGGAGTTATTAAAAAAAATAGAAAAAAAAACAAATGAAACCCATTTTAAAAGTATTCAAATGGAAAATCACCTATCTCACATCAATACACATTAAAAATGTAATAAAAATGTAAAGTTTAAAAAAAAATCACAAGAGTAAACACCTACTTCCGGTTATGCGATTTTCTTCAAAAGCTTGCTGTCTCATCTACATAGTACACAAAACTTATATATGAAGTTTCAACGCCATAGCTCTTTCCGTTTTTGAGATATTCTGTTCACAGACAGACAGACCAATGAAAAAAAATGTTTTTTTTGGGTACAGGGGACTCTGAAACGTGAAGATGTGTTGAAAATTCAATTTCGAATTTTTGGGGTGAATCCAATACTTCCTTTATTGTAAAAGGAAGTAAAAATAACGGAGGCACAGGGGGTTAAAAGTTTCAAATTAAGAACTAAACATTGGCGCAAAGGCGGCTGGACAATTTTATTTTTGTTCATCGTTGTTGTCAAGCAATGACCTGTCAACTAGTTTTCCAATGCAATTTTATTAATGTTATTTCTACAATAATGGCTCATGTTTATGAAAATTAGCGAATATGCTTATTATTTTTTCGACGACTGACATCGAAAGTAGATTTTTCTCACTGTCATTTGATAACAGAAAGTTGACATTTGCCGCTGAGCGTGCGTTACTTTGCCGCTCGCCGAGCGTTTTGGGTTTCCACGTGAACAAAATAGGTAGCCACGTCCGAATGTTTCCTTAACAATGCCCGTCATTTGTTGAAATAATCGCGTCACATGTCTAATAGACTGCGCGAGTAATGTTAACTTGATTGTCAATTAATATTTGCAATAAAATGAAATATGATATTTTCCATTAATAATATGCTCAGTCGTCGAAAAAATAGTATGTATGTTTCGAGTTAAAAGTGCGCTTGCCGCTTTTGCATGATTGCTGGTTTCGGCTTTGCCTCAACCAGCAATATTCATGCGCAAGCGGCAAGAATGCACTTTCAGCTCTTAACATACAATATACTATACTGGGAGTGACGTCAAAATGCCACAGCCGCATCGCTCTTATACGCCGAACAAGCACAATGGTGATAATTTTGAACATACCATTTAAGTTAGATTAAGTTTGGTTTAATTTTTGTTAAGTAATTTTAGTTTTTAATTTGAAGTTAGTTTTGATATTTCGCAAAAGTGGTAAATGAAAAAAATGCTTATTTTTTTAAGCTTTATATCCTGGTAAACGGAAAGAACCAACTTAAATATCACCGTGTTTAACTAAATCTTCCACAGAATTTTCGGCGACATTAAATGTTCGAAAGAAAAGGCGTATTTTTGGGTCGCGTATAGATTGATCTGTCTTATACTAATAAAGATCTCTTATGACGAGGTACTCTTTATGTCTGAAAATAATGTGTTACAAGTTACAATGTGATTTCTTTCTAAAATTGTTGCAAGTTCCCTAACTTCAGTTGACATATGTATTTTAAAAAAATCGTAATTGCTATTGTTTTTTAAAACTGCAACCTGTTTTCTAGTACCGAAACGGCAGTTGCTAAATCGATTTCAATACTCCGCAGGCAGCACTTTGCTAGCAACATTTATCCGAGATAAAATGTAATGACAAGTGCCGTAAACAGTAAAGAAAATTGAACTCTGCCAGGTTTTATTCTAGAAACTCGGCTCCATTGCTTGTAATTTTGTCGAATGTGTCATCAGATATATCTATCAATGTATCATAAACCTCAGCAATGTTGTATCTAAAGGATCTAAGTGCATCTAGTCGATTTCCCCATAGAGTAGAACTTTAAGATTTTAAGGTCGGTGCAGATACATATACAGTAAAACCTCTTCCAACGGATACCTATCAATAGCAGACACTTCGACAGCACGGACGGATTTTAGTGTACAGAACTGTACGGAATATATGGTAAAAAATCGCCGAGTAACGAACACTTCTCTACAACGGCAGTTTTAGGTTTTAGATTCCCCATGGGTGTTCGTTATGGAGAGGCACATTGTATGTGTAAGTGGTCCATCGGCGAGTAGTGGTAAAAAAATAAAATCAAACTGCTTAGGTAGACGAAGTAGCAACATATTTTCATATCAGCAAGTTTTTCACTACTGAAGTACTAAAGCACTTCGGGTTCTTTCGTCCACAAAGAAGGATCAAAGAAAATACGCTTAAGCGGGGGCGTAAGCGGTGCACGGCACGCGGGCGGCAGTAGTCCTTGATTACATATCTGATTTTTTCAAATTCGCATTTTTACTAAGAAATTTTCACAGTGCGTTTATAACTGTCAAACAAAACGTCACAGCGCTATAAGGCTACTAAAATTTAGAAAATGTGATAATTTTACGCTAAGTAATACCATTTATTTTACATAAGGAAATAGGTATAAGTATTGAAAAAAATTATGTACTTGACAGAGGATGTAGGAAGATTTACACTACCTCGCACCTTGCTACCCTCGTTCGCTTCGCTCACTCAGGCATCAAACGGTCCTCGGTAGTGTAAATCTTACCTACATCTCTTGTAAAGTAATATACTATTGTCAGTCCATATGGGACGTACATATGTAAATCTCGGGATATCGGAATCAGCCTGTGAGAGAGTGGAAAATGTATTTTATGTTCGGTGGTTTGATCTACCATCAAAATTTTCCCCGAGCCGCCACTGGAGGGATTAGTTATGTTATTTTCAATAACTTTAATTCACTTGATGAATGAAGAATAATGGAGTGTCAGATTTTGCTTCTACTTTAGTAATTTTTTTTGTTACTTACTGTGCCTTACACCGTTAAAAATTCACATGCAACGCCTGCTCAGAATTACATGTGAAGCGAATGGAGTTAGTATACAGGGTCCGGCAACGGCGCAGGCGCGGAAAATATTTTCAAAACTATGACAGCTACATAAAAATTTCTTGTAGAGCATTTTATGGCGGAATATAATTCATGTTGTTTAATGAGTATTTCGCTATCCTGAAAAATTAAAATTATTAAAAATCCAACGTTTCGACGAACAATCTGCTCGTTATCAACGAATTAACAATTACAACTAAAAAATGAACAATGAAGACTTAGATTTTCACTGGGTCGAACTTCTAGTAAATTTACTTTTTAAGCTTATGAGTTCCAGTGAAGAGCGAAGTGTTTCTTGTTGATTTTTAGTTTTTAGTTGTTAATTCGTTGAAAACGAGGGCAGGTTGTTCCTCAAAAAGTTCGATTTTTAATCATTTCAGTGGTGAAATATCCATTAAATAACATAAAAATTGTTTATATAAAATGGTAGGTACGGAGGTGGTGCACATTACTAAAATATGTTTAATTATATAGGGTCGCTCAAAAACGGGCGGGTGCAACTTATGTGTTTTAAATGGAAAGCCCTATATTTACGTAGAGTAAAAGTTTTGATTTTAAATGGGTACTAACAATTTTAAAATCAAGTTGCAGGGGTCTAACATCAACTGTTTTGGAGATATTGATTTTATACAAAGAATATTAAATTTGAAGCGGTTGCTGTAAGTAACAGAAAACATTTTTTCGTGACCTGGCTTTTAATGCTATACAGGGTGCCAATCGTTTGCAAATTCAATAATTTCGGATTTTATTTAAATAGAACGCCCTGTATATTTTTATATTTTTGAAAAGCTTTTTTAATGAGCTTTCTTCTGATATATTACTTCATACCGCTAAATTCAATTCCTTCAACGCACTTTGTTCAACATGACGGAGGGCAGGCTATAAGTTCTAGTATTTTTTACAGTGTAGTAACCTAACCTTAAAAATATTAGTACTAACGTCACTTTTGACAAGTGTTTCAAATCTGCAATAGTATATTATCTAACTAGTGCTGAAAGTTGGATATTTCACACGAATGCGATAGTTGAGCCACGAGCCGAAGGCAAGTGGCTCATTCGCAGAAGGGTGAAATATCCAATCAGCACGTGTTATACACTATACTTTTCCGACGACCACCAATATACTATTGATTCTTTATAATATAAACCAAATTTACCACTTTTAACCGCAAAATGAAACAATTATTGTTTAAACATCAACTTAAATTGTCATATTATTTCTGTGACATTAGCTTACTAGATTTTTGAACCGGCTTGTTTCGCGACTTGCGCGCTGTTTTATGCCGAATTGGCCGTGACGCTCTCGCGCATTTTAGTTGCTACGGGGACCATGTCGCACTAGTGTTTCAAGACGGAAAACGCACTCTCCACGTGACCTTTTCAGGTGACCTATACAATGTGTCACTTTCAGTAACACCAAGCCATGCCATTTTTGGCATTTTTCGTAGTGGTCGTCGGAAAAAGTTTTGTAAAATATGTGTAACTTCAAAATGCAAAAGGAGCTAAAGCTTAATTTATTTTGTTCTCCATTACACAACTGTCTTTTATAGCAATTAACTGAAAATATGAAAATCTAGGCTCTAAAGAATTTCTTGGAAAATTGAAAACTAAATTGTACCAACTTTCTAGGTTTCTAAACCATATTTTACTGAATCCGTCCACGTTCAGGGATTCCTATAAACCTGTTCTAGTTTATCACAAACTAAAGAACAAACGCACTGCCACATAACTAGTGTTTCCACACGTCTTGAATTTGAAGGGACCGTTCCATATTTAGCAAAATGTCCCGCATCCCGAAGAAAGGCCATATCCATAGTGTCCCGTGTGTACGGTATTCGTATTTAAGGCTCCAGGGGCGGTACAGTCGCTCTAATTTTGTTGACCTCGCCCGTTTTTCCGAAAAATTTTAGCCTGCCACGCTGTTTTTCTCACTTCGCTTGCAGTATGTCTCGTATTATAATTTCCAAAAGGCGGCATCCCTGCGCGTAGCTGTCTTTTAGAGCACTTTTGGAGGATTCTTTAAAGTTCTGCTGAATCACTAGTTTTTGGATATTTCTTGAACAAACCACATTGTTTTTAGGTCAATTTTTGTGATTGTGCACTCCGGAAACACGATGTTTTTTCACACATTTTTAAATAAAAACACAGCAAAATATTTATGTACCAAGGGCATTATGAAGATGTTTATACCCGTTCGAGAGCGACAAGTTTCTAAGTTCGATGGCTTGTGGCTCGAGGCTTTGTCAGTCGTCCGAGAGGTATAAACATCAAGTAATGCTCGTGGTACATACGGCGCTTTATTTTCCACTTTGAATACGTAAATACATTGAAAATCCCGAAAGGTTTGTAAAGCAGTCCATAATGCCCTAGTGCGTAAAGAGCGGGGTAATAATTACGCTCGCTCATTAAGCCCTCTCAGAATGAGCAAGCGTTATGATTTCATCCGCTTTTTATGTTTCAGGATGTTGTAGACTGCTTTATATACCTCGTTTCACAGATGTAAACAATAACTAATAGATCAGTGGAAAATAAAATACAATATCAATACCAGAACACGCCCGCTTCAAATGCGACGCAAAACTGAGGTTGCCATAATATTTTTACTTCCCTCGTCTGAAAGGCGAAGGAAGTATTGTAATCGCGAAAAAATCACCTTCCGAGATTTCTCCAGATCTTCACGATTCAGGGTCCCTAGATGGCGAAAAAGAGGTTTTCTCAATTCCGCCTTTCTGTCTATCTGTCTGTCTGTTGGCGGTATAACTCAAAAACTATTTGTCGGAGGAAGACGATATTTTGCATACACATTATATATATAAATATACCTGGAATGAAACCGGTACAATTTCATACAAATATACACAGGGTGAGCACCTTAAAAAACTAAAATTTTGTTATATTTGCGTTAAGTGGGAAATAGATTAAAGTAGTAATTTGCACATAGATCAGGCCTTACACTTGACGAAAATAGAACCCAACAAATAAAAGATAAGGTCGCAAAAACTTTAAAAAGTTTCCACAATAATACCCTTCGCTTAAATACAACCGCGCGTCGCACACATCAGCGTGTTTATTTTTCATTCAACTTAGTAATAGATACAAGTAATAATTTTACACAGCGCAGGCTTTATTCGTACCAAAAATGGGAGCGAATAGATACAGAATAAATTTTTTACAATACAAAAACGAGGCACAAATTAGCTGTTACTAAATATAGCTGCGACGGAGAAATTACAGAAGCCGGTCCTCCGTGGCTCAAGTAGAAATTGCGCATTCCCTTAGGATATCGCACTAAACGTTCGGGCTGCACACGCTGTCCGCCTGCCGTTCGAATTCGACCATCGGTAACGTTTTTTTTATTTGAAAATTTATATAATTTATTAGAAACGTGAATATATTTTTACTCCTAACTTAATTTTTAAAATTATTTGTTGTCACAATGACGAGGGAAGTTCTGGGTAAAGCCTTTTACAGATTTTTTTATAATAAAACGTGTGGCGCCTGGACTTACCAGTTTTAAGGCAATAGTTGGTTCAGAAAAGCCTCGCGTAGCAGTAGGATTGATAACGAGCGTCGGCGAGAGCGCCCTGATTAACATACAACCAAAATAAATTGTATGGACCCAGCATTGGCGCCCTTAAAAACTGCCGTCCAATGCATATTCACGTGTTGCACCTTCGACAGTGCCGGCTCTAAAAATGCCACAAATGTTTTCATAAGTCCTTAATTCTCCTTATTTAACTTATGAAATGAGCATTGTAATCCCATTATAATGATAGATAACCATCTCATGGCGTGCTTTCTAATTCTCGCTATTAAACAACGTTGATTTTAGACAAAATTAAACCATTGATCTTCTTACAACTACCGTTATAAAATTGGCAGTTCCGTGTGCCGTGAGGGCGTGAGAGGCAGTTGTGGTTCGTATTCTAGAATCTGACATACCTTACACCTTTGACCTAAAATTTGTCCGGAGAAATTACTGTAATGACTGCGTTTTCCTTAGAACTAGTCGGCGCTGCTTTATTAGATAATTTAAGCTGTTGACTTCTGACACTCAAATTACATTAATAGTGAGTGCACGATTAAATTAGGCATGTGAGGGCACAGTCAGAGCGATTTTATTTGTGTCACATTTAGTGTTCTTGTGGTCATACTCGCATGAAGCGTAGTTGTGTGTCGTACAATTTTATCATATCGATTTTTGTGTAACACAAATTGTTATTAATTTAGAAAAACGCGTACCTGAATTAATAAAATTAATGTAATGAGAAATCTTAATGTATATTCAGAGTTTAATTATTTTGTTATTGCTTTCATTTTGTACGTGGATGATATTATCAAAAATTGTGATTATAATTATTCGCACAATTCACGCATTGGAATAATGATCACTACCGTCTAGTTTGTGAATAACATTTTATGGTTATGAAATTTTGAAAAATTTAGAAAATTTGTTAAGACGATATTAAGCAATGGTATAATATTTAGTGAAATCACTGAAATTGGACAAATCGATTAATCGTGAACGTAATGTTTTTTCTTCAGACACCGTTTGTGCGACAAAACACCCCACATCCAAAAGAGCTGAAAGCCAAAGCTCATAAGTTGTTTGCCAAAGGACAAAACTCTTTGGAGGACAGTAATGAGCAAAATTCGGAACCTGTTGTGGAAACCATCAATCCAACCATTCGAACTTCTGAGCCAGAACATAACGACACTACGTTCGTTGTCGACAACGTTCCCGTGGGTAATGGAGCAGAAGAAAGTAGCGAACCTAGTGGAGACGATGACACTGATGATGTGAGTCTTTATTTTTATTTACCTTTTAGTTTATTTTGGGATATAAGTAATACATACTTACTAACTTCTAATTATAGTTTGGTACATCTACAAAGCTTTTAACATTTTAGACTGGGATTTCTATAGCAACAATTTTAATTTATGCATTAGGTACTCACCGAGTGGCGATTGTCAGAAAATCAATGTTAGCATTTGATAAATACTTTAAAAGTAATTTCGTTTCTACGTTCTTGTATAAAATCGTTCAACATCATTTGCAGATACACGTTCAATTTTAGGTAGTCAATACCATACCAAGCATCGGTATTAGTCTGTGTATTCATTCGTTTAAATTGAATTTGTGATTGAGAAATATAAATCTCGCGTCCTTAATTTGCGAATCGGAATTACAGGATCACACCCCTCGTGAAACGTTTGCGAAGGAGGAATAATAGAATGTGTTACATATTATAGAATTAAATTCCTTCTATAACATTGACGAAATTTTGATACACTTTTCAAGGTGCGTAAAAATTAATTGCGTATACAATTTCACAATTTTGAACAAGTTACTAATAATTACACGAAAACACGACGGTAGGTATCATATAACATATAATGTCACATAGCAATCATAGCGTATACATATAACATTTTTGAAAAAGCGTTTGAAATATGATTAAATTGCGAGTGCTACTCGGTGGGTACATATAAGGGTTGGTGTGCATGTATTTGGGCGTACAGGAACAAATAAGGAAACGTGTTGGGTTCACGGGGGGTGTGCAAGCTGTCGATGAACCAGATGCTGCCAGACCCAGCCGTTTACATCGCCGGGATACGCCACATCACTTGAAGAACAAACGCATCGTCGGTACCTTTGACAAAGATAAGGTCGCCTCCATCATTGCACAGGTCTTTAATCTCTTTTTAGTGTGCTGCTTGTTTGCGGATTTACTTGTGCTTTTATGTGAATTGTGTAAGAACTGTATGCTTCGTATGGCATGCTAGCTTGAAACTTCAATATTGCTGTTTTTATTTTATCTCTAATTTACGTAATTGGAGAGCTCAATATCACCTTCGCCGATTTAATGTCGATAATTCTTCAGAGTGACATCGGATAACAAATTTGTATTTAAAATAGGAATGCGGCAGATACGAATTTTGAATGCGATTAAAAACTTATATTCGGACTGAATAAAAAAGTTCCTGGTAGAAAAACCATAGACCAAAGGGTTGTTTCGAAAAATCATAGCAGAAAATATCACAAAAACTTCCAAAGGCACGCATTAAGTCCAAATAGAACTACAAAATTCAAATGGAAACAATATCTTAATAGAAACATACCCTCAAAGTAAATTTCATTATTATTAAAAGAAGCAAAAACACGCCTTGAGATTAATGATAGTATGAAGCATATTTAATTTCGAAGCGCAATTACTGATCTATTTTTGCCACTACTCACGTTTGTTTGTACGTGATTTCTTTGGATGACTAATGCTGCATATTGATCAGTGATTGCCTCCTGTGTGTTACAGTTGTACAAAATAGCATTTGGTGTAATCTTAATTAAATTCTTTCATTCGGCATTGAGCAATGTGTATTAATTATTTTTGAAACGTGTACTTTGAGAGCTTATAATAAATCGCGATGGTAAAATTCTGAACCAGTTCAACACATTTTGCTTAGACCAAATTACATAATTCAATGCATCATAAAATCATTACTGTCGAACTCTTGTCACACGTCACTTGTGTATATGTGACGGAAGTAGGTTTGACCTGAACTGTTTAAATTTCTGACTTATAATGAACTATTTATGTCTGAATTTACTTTGGAAGAGTCAAGACACATATGTAGACAACAGATACCACAGATTTTGTTTCTTTATGTAAACAGCGACAGTTGTATCGAACATGTCTTCAGGTGATGTACACTCGGATTCGATCTTATTTTGCGGGTGGCCCTTCGCAGTATGAACCACTGTAACAGTGATATCTCTCTCTTTCTAGCGTCTTAGTTCGCATAGACTATCAGAGCGAGTGCGTGGGCGCTTATCTTAGTTCAGCCGGTTATTTTTACCTGGCTGTGAACTTCGTACCCGTACAATAAGATCGAATCCTAATTTATACAGTTCTGTTACTGTCATCAAATTTGTAAACTGCTAATATGGATAGTCGGTTACATAAGTACACAATTTGTAAAGAACCCCGTCACGAATCTCAAGCGTGTATCAAATGTCCACGGGTCCAATTTTGATAAATGTCTTAATCGGCGGAAAGACTAAATACAAAAAATTACAGTCACTTTTAATAAACAAAGAGGTCGTGAAAACTGAATAATGCGAACTGTTGCTAAGCCTCTCCCCTCTCCGTGATAATGCCCATTCATTCACATATTACATTTTACACGCTTAACCCAAGAAAAATTGAATAAATTAGGATGCGGAGTATTGCATCGCTCACCTATAGTCCTGACTTATCGTCCTATTGAGTATCATTCTTTTGGGACACTTTAAAGGCTATATGGGAGGCAAGAAATTCTAACCGAATGAGAAGATGCAAATATGGGCTCGCAAGTAACCAAATTATCTCTGTCGGTATTCGGAAGTCGCCCGAGCGTTGGGATATGGGTATTGAAGTAAGGGCACTATTTAAAAATATGTCATCAACACGTTTTTGTTATTGCTGTATAGAAAAGTCCAGGTCAAATCTATTATACTTTTACCATATATCTTTTTGCTAGTATCGAGTTTTTAAAGAGGATTGATTTGGTTATACGTCAATTGGACGCGGTAAATTGGCCGCGTGCCACAATTGGACGCATCTATAGTAAATAATAACAGTTTTTAATCGTTTATGTTATGCTATTTATGCTATTGTATGCTATTTATTTTACAATTTTGTAGTAATTACAAGTGTAACAAATTGCATTTTTCTATGAATTTTTTTGTAAATCTTAATTTTGTTCAAAATATGAAACGAGTTTAAATACAGACGCGTCCAATTCGCGGCGCGTCCAAAAATTTTCGTCCAATTGACGCGCGTTCAAATGATAAACGCGTCCAATTGACGCATCCCGGAGTGATCTGTTGCTGTGGATTTGAAAATCAATGACGCCATAGCCCCACATTTTAAACATGGGCGTAGGAAAAGGGGTGGCCAGGTGTTGAAATAAAATTCTGCGGTAACTGAAAAATATAAAATACTCAAATCTTGAATTGTTTTAAATTTTGCCCGTAATTCAGAAATATCCCCATCCACGCAAGCAGCATTATAGTTCAGCCAGGAGAGCCTTCGGCCCGGCTGGCTTCATTGACAAACTCTAACTCTACCCAACCTTCACAATCTTGTGCAAGTAGTTGTGGCCTTGCCTATGAGCTCAGCCAATACCACCTGAAGGACAAGGCCGCAGCGCCATTGACAATTCAGACGTTAGGCTGGAGCCCTGCGATCTTGTTCTTCAGAAGGTATAGGCTGCGGGCGCAGCTTTTAAACCACGAAGAAAGTTAAGATATAGCTGAGGACTACAATGGTCCAGGAGCCGTTCTTTAGCTGCGCGAACCTTAATACTGAATGCGCTCTGCTGATGATTGTAATAATATCAACGACCCAGGAAAAATTGGTCGGGAAAATATAGAAAATTGAAATGAGTGTTACACTATACTAATTTCGTAAATTAAGGGGGGGGGGATAACCAGTAGAAATTCAAAGGGTCCCGGGTGGTGTAGCTTGAACAAGCGTCCACGTACGATCAGTAGAGTTAAGCAACGCTCTCTCCGGTCGGAACTTGGATGGAAGTTTTACTCGGCGCCTCGTGGTACGGCTGCCACGGAAATAGTTGGTCCCGGATGTCATAATACCATCATGACAGTCGTTAGTGGGGTTGGAAGTCCCCATAAAATGTACAGCGACGCCTATAATGGACCTAACGGCTGTTGGCTGAGTACGAAATAAATAGATAAAATAACTAAGAGTATCGAATTCATAATAAGAGTATCGAATTCATAATAAGAGTATCGAATTCATAATGGAACCTGGCCCACTCTAGAAAAATGCCCTTCCTACGCCCATGGTTTTACAGCCGCATTTTATGCACGAAAGTATAATTTAATACCCAACAAATACTTCATTCTCAAACACTTTTCTCAGTAGACGAGGCATTTAAAAAATTATGTGTGATAACGCTCTATATTTTTTATCGATAGTGGAAAGAAAACGACATAATTTAATAGATGGAAATTTCAACAAGTGCGTTAATGTTTTTGAAAAGTTGTATTTGTTAAGCAAACGTCTCACCGAGTATTAACACCCCCTGAGCTTATACCCGGAAGTTAATGAGTTCAATCTCAGACAGTGCAATACTGCTTTAAAAAAAGTCGTAGTAACGAGATATTTAAAAAGTAGCTGGGAAAAGTAGAAACACTCATATTTCTGTTTCATACGCGTCCAAAATATCCATTAAAGTATGGAAAGTAGGGAAATTTGATGTTGTGTAGCTTTGGTAGCATTAATTTCATGATATCTTTCTTGCTTTATTTAATATCATTCGCGTGTAAGAGAGAGATTAACATTCAGATTTCTTTAACCACGATCAACTTCGTCTTTTTCTGATATAATAAGCACACGTTATATTTTAATACACACAGCAGTGATGTGTGACCGTTGCCACACCGCAAAAAATACGTATTATTAAAATTATACCTTCGAAGTGGAATTTCTACTACCTATTAAATTCAGTAACAATGAAGGTTGCATTAATTTGAGGTAGAATCGTAATTTTTGCAAAATCTCAATTTGAGGAGCATTGTTCACTGGTTTCGCCAAACGTTCTGTGGCCTTCGTACTACTAACAGCTTTTGTTGTCGTGATTCCTATGAAAGGGCATTCCTCCCTTTAATCCACAGCGTTAGTTTTGCCCCCTGCCGGGGTGTGCTTGATGATTGCTTGTAAAACCACACCATCTGGTAGTAACAGGCTCAGATTGGTTTATTTACGAACAGTTAAACCCTATAGTTGATTTTCAGGCCATTAAGGATTTTTACGACCTATACCATCCAAAACTTCAAGTACCCCAACTAGCGATAATCAATACACCGTCTTTGTATTGAACAACCAGCTGAGATTTTTACATTTTCTTATTTATGGTCGTATACATTTTTTTGTAATGGTTTTACGGCTGTAGTCTGTAATTTGAATTCTGATATAACGTACTTCACCCTACATGATTCAACATTATAAAGTAATCGTTTATTATGTATAATTTGTTATTCATACCAGTTTGTATTTCCTGAAATCAAATTAAAGTTAATTATTTTTCATTATAATTTAAGTATTTAAATGTATAAGAAAAGCCTATAAATTATTGTTTAACAGAAACTGGCATAAAAACAAAATTCCGTATTCAACAACAGAAAAAAATTACGACTTTGATGTAGTTTGTTCATCCTTCAAAAATAAATGGTGACATGGAAAATATAAATGGCATTAATCATAGTCAATAAAACAAGAATAGGCGTAATTTCTCACATTCTGCGTAAGGAGCGGTTTAAAATGCAGAGACGGATTAGCCCAATCTTAATTTACTTCCGTAAAGCAATAAATATCCAATAGTTATATCCGGAGTGCATGATAAATATTCCGGTATTTATTATACAAGAGGAATATATTATAGACTATTGACCGAGGAAAATTTCTTCTACTTTCACGGTTTCCTTCCACGTTCACTTTATTGCCTGTTTTCGATGTAAAACATTGCTAAAAATTCTCAAATCTATCAATTTGAAAATTTAGTTGTCAGTTTGACATGTGAAAATACCCGGGTATTTGTACATGTGCAAATAGTCACATACTTGATTGTCATTGGACGAACTTTTAAAAATGCAAATATTTGATTGGTCGAAATCTTTAAAGAGAAATAGTTATGCCTTTTTCAATCTTTGAATCTTCACCAGCATCTCCGTCTGAAATTCTCCTACTTGGAAACTTTCGAGGCCGTGAATGTGGAACCCCTTCTGGTATTTTAATCATTTCCTAGTTTTTTGACCGGTTGCTAACTTGATCGTCCGCCCCTGCCAAGTTGCGGCTAGTTTTATTAACTTTTTAACCTTTCCAGTTCCTTGCAGTTGCACTACATAAACGAGGTCAGTGCCTCTTGCAGAAGCGAGTTGCAAGGTTCCAGAGATAAAATGCACTTTCACTTTTACCGGTTAGTTTCTTTATTGTTCTATCGTGAAACGTTACGGACATGGGTGGTTTTTTCCAGAACAATTTGCATACCTGCGAATTATAAAGGCCAGCAAATATTTTTTGTATAGTTACTGGTTCTAGCCATTCAATTTACGATGCAAGGTAATGACCTTAAAACGACCGTAGTCATCGCTTAGTTTAGATTTTGTTTACAAATACGTAGGTTGACCAACAACGCAGCACGCAGGCAGAGCCTTACTCGTCTTACCTTATTACATAACCGTTAGTAGTTGATCTTAAACGGAGCTAACAAGTGGGCGTAACTGGTGAACCATATGCTTTCTACGCGTTTTTTATCAGCGATGCCCAAGTGCACATTTCACTTGTTGTAGTTGGCTGCACTGCTTCAGGCGCTTCCTTATTCGCAGGTAGTTGGCTTTATTTTATCAATTTCTGATTCAACATTTTACTGTTCAAATACATCACAACCTAAAAACCTAATTAATGACAATAGCGTAGTGGACAATAGAAAACGCTGTTTTGTTTTAAGTTGTATTAATAAGATATTGAAAAAACAAAGGAAAATGAGCACGCCTATACCTATTTGACCGTTTTGTTTTTCTAAAGAGTGCGAAATAACCATTAAACTACGAAGTTTCAGATTTCAAGAGAAATTGTGGTGTTTTGTAGGTTTAGCAACATTCATTTCGTTGGTCCTTCGTGCCATACATAGTCATTTGTGTGCCAAACATAGATAAACAATTAGATTTCCTTAACCACGATCAACTGCCTGATCAACAATGTTTCTTGATATAAGTTGCATGGATTTGACTTTGTAGTTCTCTTAGATTTATTGATTCCGCTTGAGACTAATAACGGGGTCGCTAGTGAATGGTACTAATAGGATTAGTACTATATTTTATCTGTTTAGTGTTTCTAACATCATCCAAGCAGTTGTAAGGACATTGTTGCCAAACCGTGAACAAGTCCCGTTTCCCTTTAATGTGTAAAGGATAACTCTCAAAAGGAAATTTTTAATAAAATTTAAAAAAGAAAAATTGATGAATTGCATTTATTAATTTAAAGCAAAAGTTTAATTTTTGCAAACCTCCATTGCCCTATGTTAAAGCTTATCGGCCCAAACTGTCGGCTTGAAAGAGACCTTCATACATCCATCTATTTCTTCTAATATAGTCAGCTGTATAAATAAAATATAACATTTTAGTTTGGAGTTGATTGTGATACATATATGCATAATGCAGCCCTATACACTCTTTGAGTTCATTATATTATACAGGTGTTACAGAAATATGTATGTGCTTTAATGTTAACTGGTTATAGAACTCGCCAAATGGAATACATTCTTTATGATTTTTCCGAAAAAAGTCGACGTCCAAAAAAATTAGAAATATTTTTTTTTATAGTAGCTGTATGCAATTGAGTAGCCGTACTTAGCCGTTGCCATTGATAAACATAATCACATAATGTCACAAAACCCAGAGGCGGATTTAGGCACAGGCTGACTAGAGTGAAGCTTGGTTTGGACCGTGTCATTAGTGAGGTCGAAGAACTCAATGTTTCGCCCACTTTCGTACGGGGATTCGTCAGGAGGAAAGCAAAAGAGCACGGCAACTCAACGTGTAAACCACGCCAGAGGCGAAACTCTCCTAAAGATCGGAAGGGGAAAGGCGATAATGTACAGGCAAGTGTCGTCGCGGTTGAGTAGACGGGGTGTAGAAATTAGCACTTTCCACATAAAAAGGAAGGGGAAAGCCTTCGCCCTGGTTGAAAGGGTGTTTGGAAATCTCGATGGCATCGTGAATCTTTCTGGTAAAGGGGAATGGGGATTTGAAGTTTCATAAAAAATGATCTTATGGCTGGTATCGCGTTAGTGTGCGGCGGTGGCGGATGATGAACAATAACCGACTTAGGCAGCGCTGGTCTTCAGAGATACGAGTTGTACGGAACGATCTGTTTCACCAATGTATATAGCATTACAAGAGTAAGGGACTCTATAAACACCTTTAGATGATGTTTTGCGCTAGCCTTGTTTTAGTTCGTCAACGCATTTATCAGACGAGCTACGATCTCAATAGTGGGCGAAACGTCGAGTTCTTCGACCTGAATAATGACACGGTCCAGCCCCGGAAGTCGTTTGTTACATAATGACAATGGCCGCGAAAGCTTGCGAAATTATCTAATAATATTGTTTGAATAGTATAAATAAATAAAATAATATAAAAATATTATTTTAATTGTACCTTTGTAACTGTTTTTCTTGAATACATTTTGTTAACGAGTAACGACACACCAAAGGTAATGACAGTTACAGACTACAGTAAAAATTTCCGCCGAGCTTCGACATGGCCCCAGCAGTGATGTTGGGTGTCGGGTGTCGCCTGTTATCAGAGAGGGGCAGTTTTCACTACCTTATTTTACTGGAATCAATTACAAACAATACAAACCAATAACACCGAAAGAATCCGCGGCTCACCGGCGTGACATCAGCACACGAAGACTGACCATCGGTAGAATTTAGTGTCAAATCGTATAGGCGCGAAGTGTTGACGTGTATTTATAATTTAAAAATAAGAGTGTGCTGTGAAAACGGGGTTACCAGTCGTGAATTTAGCTCTTGATCGCAACTCCATTCGCTTTTTTGTGTAATGAAAAACAAAGTTTCAAGGCAAAATCGTAATTTTAAATACAAAACTCGAGTATACGTAGCGAAATATCATTCTCAAAATTTAATAGGCCACTTCATAATCTAGGTATATATAAAATTCCAAATTGGGTTTATTTAGTATTTAAGGTACTTAATTTTCTACTTGTATCTCCAAATCGATTACTATTCATTTTACCACAATAATTTTAAATCGAAAGAATTTGCTTTCGTTATTCTTTTCTTTTTATCATATTGGCACCCATTAAAATAAATAACCCAGTTATGTCCCGGTAAATTACCTCTGTAAGAAATCGCAAAACCAGTTCCGTTATAGTCCATATAATGTTTTCTCTAAGAAAATGTAATTCGCATACCTTGGTGTGTTTAGTTTAAGTAGTCTTGCCCTTGTTATAGCAGTAATTAAGTTTTGAAACGCTCGCAAATCGATATGCGATGACAATGTATTTATTTCACAACTTCATGTAATGGTTATTTACTTGTTTCTTGATGCAATACTGATGGCAAATCTCACACTCACACCACCAAACACTAACGAAGGCACTAAGTGACTTATCGGCTAAAAACACATCACTTATAATTGATAATTGCAATCTGTACACACAGCTCACGCGACGGCCATACTGATCGCCTTCTTTAGCTGACGTCACAAGACAGAGAGCCGAGGTCTATGTTCTTTAGGTGGTATTGTACAAACACAGCAGATTTTTGCAGACGTCTAACGGCATTATATTCAAACCTTTTTAAGATCTAAAAAAATATTCAGCATACGGCGGCGGCAAATAGCTAAATCCGTCTCTGACAAATCTCTTATCGATTAACACCTTAAACCCTGAGATGGTAATGCCAACCTCTCCCCAGAAACGGAATACAACCCAGAAATACTCCTTCTAGAACCTAACTACCACTATACTGACAGACCACGTGTTTTTACGGACCTTGAATATATCCGGTGAGCAATTGCCGTGTTTGCTTCAGGACCGAAAAAAAATATGAAGAATTAAACTAGATAGAAGTTCTTGCCACTATAGTGGTAGTCACTAGTCAGGGTTCAATGTGTTAACCTTTTGCTCGCTCGAACTTCCACTTTCAGATTTTACAACTACCATTTTCTATTACACCAGTGTGTAGAAATTCTCACGGATTAAAATCCCGCGTATCCATCACGCGATTAAGGTGATGTTAGAGCCCATTATCTGCAGGCTGAACTAACCGAATGTAAAAAACGTATCTGACGTTGACCGTGGTAATAAAGAGCTCTTTAATAATATTTGTTATAACCACTGTAGTTATAACAAGAGATCAATTAAAAAACCAATTAGGGTAGGCTGTGATATGTGTTATACGTTTGGCAGTACTGAAGTGTATTGTCAGTCGATGTCAAATTCGAGATTTGCAGGTTAAGTTTTACGTTAGTCTGTGTCAAATAACAAACAAAACCTAACCTACTAATATCGAATTTGACATATACTGACAATACACTTCAGTACTGCCAAACGTATAACACATATCACAGCCTACCCTAATTGGTTTTTTTATTGATCTCTTGTTACATACATGAATGTTATTTAGAGTTAGGGCAGGAAGGACATGCCGAGATGAATATTTAAGTCTACACAACGCCGAATTGCACTTTCAATGTAAAGTTCCGTGTTAATCGTGATTTTAAATGTTTTTCAAATTTGAAAAAGGATGAAATACAGTTCTCCAATAAATTAACCCACCACCAAAAAGTAGCCGAAAGTTTAAAGTTAATTTTTGTTAAAACCACCTATCCGATTTGGACGATTCTTTTTTTGAATGACAAGTTGTCTCTTTCAAAAAGTTAGTGTACTACTCCAATCGGATTGAAACTTATTTTTTTCTAAATACCGGGTGTAACAGTTATAAGGTGTTTTTCCATAAAATTTAAAACAACCTGTGGGGTTCAACAGTTACAATATCAAGTTACAATTCAAAGCAAACTCTGGCCTTATCTTTGTATAACATTTTATTTCTTAATTTACTCTTTTATCTTAGCTACTGCAAGAGAAACACAATTTTATAGCATAACATGTTTTTATTGACTTTAATTTGCATTAAAAGCACTAAAGTAGCAGACTATGGAAAAACAGAAAGAAACAGTAATTGTCATCAGGTAAATACAGCTGTCAATAAGCAGTAGTTGATAGAAGTGTGTTTTTGGTGTTAGTCCTTAACGTTTTTTTTCAAAATCTTTAACTCTGTCAGTATGCAACGTGAAACACGAAATCTTACTCACGAAGAATGTGCTCAAGCATTACTTCTGTTTGAGGAAGGTTGGAAGTTATTCGTGCCAGAGGCGGAAATACTCGCTACTGAGACTTTCGTTTACCTTTTTTTCTTTGCATATTGTTTCTTTTTTTTTGTTGTTAAAGTTAGTTCTCCATAAACACATGTTATGCTATAAAATTGTGTTTCTTTTGCAGTAGCTAAGATACGAGAGTACATCAAAATACAAAATGTTATACAAAGATACGGCTAGAGTTTGCTTTGAATTATAACTTGATATTGTAACTGTTGAACCCCACAGGGTGTTATAAATTTTATGGAAAAACACCTTATAATTGTTACACCCGGTATTTATAAAAAAAAAAAAAGTTTCTGTGCGAATAGAGTAGTACACTAACTTTCTGAAAGAGACAACTTGTCATTCCAAAAAAGAATCGTCAAAATCAGATAGGTGGTTTCGACAAAAATTAACTTTAAACGTTTGGCTACTTTTTGATGGTGCGTTAATTTATTGGAGAAGTGTGTAACTATCCTTGTGTTTTTAAAGAATATTTCGTAACTACGACTTTTTTAAGAAGCATACCCCGTTGCTAAATAATTAATGCGTGCCAAACAAAACATATTCAGTGATAGTGTAAATAGCCCAGGCATAGTAAAATTTTGGAAACCCCCAAAAACATTTAGTGCTGATTTTTGGCACAAATGTTCCTTAGTGCCTATGAGCGACCCTTTAAAAGCCCCCGCCTCAAGGGTGCCGGCGTTGTAGTTGTTTGGAGCAAGAAGCAGTATTCGAAATCACGTGTTTATTAGAAAGAACCACGATAAAGTACCTTAGCCGTTCATAATATAAAAAAATCTGTATCTTATAATTAGCCAAAAATTTGATTTTTAATTTTTAGCACTTGTCAATAATTTTTCAAAAATTACAAATTTTACAAAAACGGTACAAAATAGAGCGTTAGTTGAAGAGACAAATTTTCTCTAAAATTTTAAGCTGAATTAAAAAATTTAATAATATACCTAGTGATCTATTTAAAATAGGAGTTAATACAAAAAAAATAGAAAAAAAACCAAAAGAAACCCATTTTTGAAGTATGCAACTGGAAAATCACCTATCTCACATTAATACACATTAAAAATGTAATGAAAATGTAAAGTTTGAAAAAAATTGTTACGCCGTTTTTGAGTTGTTCAGAACATAACAAATATAGCCCGCTGCAAAATTTTAGAAATATTGGCCCACTTTTATAAAACCGTGTGTATGCGATGATGCTATTACGCAATCCTTCTAATAAACACGGTTTTATAAGTCATTCGATATTTCTGAAATTTTGCGTAAGGCCATAATATTAGACTGTAAACAACTTTTCTTGATGATTTTTTGCGGAGTTCAAAACAGAAAACGTAGTTTACCCGAACAAAAGATGTTTTTTAACTACTGCCAAGGCCCCTTGATAGGACGCGGGCACCCCAGAGGCGGGGACTTTTAAACGGTCCCTTCTAGAGTACTAAGGAACATTTCTACAGTTACGGCCAAATAAAACCGGGCAGTACTTGACTCTATTGTGAATTGATATTAAATCACCTAAGAAACATAAAAATTAAAAATGACATATTAAGAATTCAAATTGTCAAGGTACTGTCAAGTAAAAGCCTGATTTACCAAAATTTATGAAAATGACATAGAATGTCAAGATGGTGGTCGTTTTTATTTGGCCGTAACCGTACCAAAAATTTGGACTAAATTTTTTATTATGCCTGCGCAAAAATGCAAAACTTTGTGAAAGAGAAAAGTACGGTTGCTATGCATTTACAAATTGATTCCTTTTAACAGAACTCCTCATTTTACGATTTTACACATTTAAAATGTAGACGCGACAAAAACCTTTGCGAGATGAAAAGCGTTCGTGCTGCCAGGCAAATCACTTCAACCTACATTTGGATTCCAATTAATGAGATGAACTTTGAGAGCCGTAGCGTAGACACCAATTATGATTATTTTGTCGGCATTTCTCAGTTGCGTATTTATTGTTTCAATATTTAGTGTGCCATGTTCGACAAATTATTTGCTCGATTGTCCCTTTTCATCAAATGCGCTTACTTAGTCTACGTGCGTCAGAAAAATCGATGCTTAGGTGTCTTGTTTGTAAATTAAAAGTTGCGAAAGTTCTTTCAGTTTGATACATACTTGCCTCATGTTGATCTAAACCGCTCTATACATAGAGTGTCTGGCGATATAAGCAGCATATGGAAATTCGTTGATTTTTGTTAGAAATCAAAAATAAAATGGCATTTTAAGCTAAAACGAATCTTAAATTGTAACATACAAAATTAAATCATCTACGTCGATAAATAACTTGAGCAGGGCAATGTAAATTAATGCCTTTTATGTGCGCAAAAAGCTTAATGCGACAAAGCATCGCTATACAGCACAAACTGTGCAAAGGCGAAGTTGATCATTAACAAAATTTACTTTTTGCGTTTCCCTATGTTCCCTATGCCGTCAGGCACATTGTATACGTTCTAGCGTTCAAAATTAACGTTATTAGGCATATTTAACCAATATTTTCGTGTATTTTGACAAATTCGATTTATTTTATGCAACCTGCTTAACCACTATACATCACAAATTATCGGAAATACCCTGTATGGTTTGTAAAGTTTGGTTGTAACTTGAAAAAAAAATTGCGCCGTTCATATGACCGACACCTTCGCGGCTTTTAAATTTTAAACATGACGTGGTGATAAACTAGTTTTATTGTTACAAAACACCACTACATACCGAACTCGTTTTAAAAGGAATGTGCACGATTACTGTTGTGTTTATGTTGTTTAAATCGAAGTTTTGAGTTGTTGTTTACAGTATTTTGTGCTTGGATGTTACCTGTAGTGTTTAATGAAGAATATGGATGTTTAATCTTGCTTTAGTTAGTAACAGTCAGTATTTAGTCACATATAAACTAAAACGCAACGTTGTTAAAAGTAGCAAATGAGTCATGATAGACGACAACCGCAGATGGGAATATATTATCATGTGGTTTGTGAATATTGTCGTTCTTTCCTAGTGTTACTTGTCGGTTTTTTAAAGAATGTATACAGGGTTATTCAATTCCGTGGTTGAATATTGGAATTTGGAAAGCAGTAAGGAATGTGAAGACGGTTAAATCTAATGAGGAATAATATGGAAACACAAAAGTACCAAAGCCTTGGTTCTCGAGTTATGCCTAAAAAAGTGATTTTGGTTTTTTCATTTGTGCATAATTTCCGTGGTATGGGTATTAACTCTCTGATTGTAAATACACATCAAGGATGATTATAACACTCTGGAAAGAAGATTACTTTTATCTTTTCGCTGATTGCTACCTATATATTTTCATAAACAACCCAGAAATACACAAAACATTATTTTTTATAGTAGACCGTGATTAATGAATCAGAACCCATACGAAACCTTTGTATGTGTATAAAATCTTATCGTAGTAAAGTAAATTTACGTGCAATATTTAATCGAATTAGTTATTTTTATAATAGACAGTTTTGCAATGAATGTGTCCTGAACAAATTTTTAACCACTAAATTGAACGGAATGTTTTGTGAATAATTGCTTGTTCTGCGTTATTTCTTTGAGAATTAGACAGAAAGCCTTAAAAATGAAATCATGGTATTGTGATTCTTTTATGGGACGTAGATTTTATGCTGCGGAGTGATCAGTATTATATTTAAAGTGCGTTAAAAAACCGTTATCAAGTGGCCGTGTGTGAAACAGTAATTTTTGAAAGTGTCGTGATACGCCTAAAGTCGGGGTAACTGGCAATCCTTTTAGTTACAATACACTTGTACACGAAGACTAAAGCTACTGTTGCAAGATTAATAAGAACACTTAAGTACAAATACTTGCTTTTATTTTCTGCCGTTTACAGAATTCTTAAGTTTAATACCGTCACTTATGAACTATTCTTATTAACTACTTCTTATTAACTAACTAAATTCCAATTTTACCAAGAAAACTCGGTAGGCGTTTACAAAATCCAAATAAACCTGTCGGAGCAGTTCTAAATTTTTGACTTTTGGCACGTACACTTGCTTTCAAAACTTTCGCGTACACATTCAAAATCAAGTAACAACGATTTTGCAAAATTTTAGTTGTGTAAACGGGTAATTTTGAGATTAGTTTAAAGATGACATTGACAGCATGTGCTCTGTCAGTCGAGGCACTTTGACTTTTCTAAAATTTAAATGTCAGAGTTGATTAATTACAACCCTGATTTAATACAGCGAAAAATAGGTGTACGCGAAAGTTTTGAAAGCAAGTGTACATACGGACGTGACAGTTCATAATAGTTCTATGAATTTGACAAATTTGAAGCTTTTACACGCTAAAATTTGTCAAGCGGCGACACCTCGCAAATTATCGCTAATAAAGTTTTACAATTCTCTTAAAGGAATTTGCTCCAGCCGGCACGTAATTTTTATGACCGAGTTGCAGCAGTTGCACTTCTGACCACGTACTAACCATGTACCTTCGCCCAATATTTCGGCTTACGAAGTAAACCTGCATAAATTTGCTTTAATCTATTCCGTAAGATTTGAATATTTTCATCGTCCGAGAAAAAGGCACGTTTTTAAACATCGGCTAAATATTCCCCTGTTGTAATTTTAATATACCATTTTGCCTACGAAATTCTACCTTAAAATATTTATGATACAAATGGCTAATAGCTAACTAAAGTGCAGTCTATTCCTACAACCGCGTATAGTTAATTTCATTAAAGAACGCAAATCGTAACAAAAGTTATATCGTAACTTATAGGGCATTCAGTAAACACAAAAACATTTTTTTTTAAGTTGACATATGGATACATTATTTGTACTCGGAATTCTGCATTTTGTTTTGCAAAAATTTTTATACCTGCATAAAGGTAGGTTTGAATTTAAAAATGACAATCGATGGCAATTAATATTTCTCATTAATGCAGTATCAAAGTATATATTTTTCCGGAAATTCTCCCCTGGACTTTTATAAAATGTAATAAAAACACCTATTAATAAAGGCTACGTCAATAGTGTCCAACACAGTGTTTGCATAATATCCTTAAAAGTAATTATTTACAACATTTATGACATGTGCTAGATAAAAGTCACACCCTTAACCTATTTGTTTTAGTAACTTTTTAATTACATTCCTAGACAAAGATGAATTTTAGAAGTACACTCATGAAGCTTTGGAAATCAAAGGCCACTTTGTGTTTTTATGTTGACTGAACAGACTTTAGTTTATGGATTGCGTATGCACAAAATCTCACTTTGACAACTGACAACTCAAGTGAACGTGAAAGTTGAATTCTGGGTAGAGCGATGTAATAATCACCGACATCCCGCCGTAAAACAAAATCTAGTTCAAAGCTTTTTTGATAACGTTTTTTAACGCATGTTACTAAACTGATAATAGGCCATTATGCAGACGCATGGGAATTACGCATCTTGTATTTAATGTAATTGATAAAAATTTCTTTCATAATAAATGCATTTATCCGCAAACGTCACAAAAGTGACAACTTATATGTCTTTATTGACAAGGTAAAAGTGTCACTTTATCTGCCTAAGCAGATAAAATAGCAACTTTTGCGTACTTTATGTGTCTAAGCATACAAAATCGTTGCTCTCTTTCTTTCTTTCTATGTTTGTTCGCTATTTCCTTCGAAGATACTGGACCGATTAAATTGTATGATGACTTAAAATTTTGCTAATTTTTAGACATAGATCGTAGGCCGGTTTTTATTTTCAAAAAGAGTACGAAAAAGTTTTAATTTAAATAAACCTTTAAGCAGCGGATCGGAGCATCTGTCGCCGTGGGTTATGGTGTGACAGCTGCTGTGGCCGTGTGCTATTAGCTCGGGTGATTCAGTATGTTCATATACCATTACATTAGCGCGTTATTTGAACAACAGAGGTTGGTGCAGGAGTACAGTGCTCGCCTGTCACGCGAGTGGCCCGGGTTCGATTCCCGGCCGATGCATTCTTTTTTTTAAATTTATATAATGAAATTTACCTAAATACGTTTGCGGATAAAATAGTACTAGAACTCGTGGCCAGCCTACGTCTGGCCCGGCCAGCGTAAAGAAACGGTTAACAATAAAAATGCTTGCTCAAGGCGGCTGCCAGCCTACGTCCGGCCCTGCCAGCGTTAACAATACAAATGCTTGCCGCGTCGCAACTTGTGCGCGCTCATGCTGCGTGTTGCTGCGCGATCGGCAGGTGCGCGCGCCTGCTTACGTCTGGACGGCCGGCATCAGCTCTTATAATATAAGATATGTTATTTGGAGTAAAAGTGACTTTATGTGGCTTAGCTGAATTATTTGCTTCACTAACGTTCGGCTAAATAAACTTCAGCTTCGCCACATAAAGTATCACTTCTACTCTTAATAACATAATCTACTATTTCTTACAGCCGCGTTAAAAATGAAACATTTTTTGTGGATGCATTTAGATAAGCGTAAAAAATAAGTATACAGGGTGTTTCAAAATTGCATAGAACAATTATAAGGGCGTTATTATACATCAATAAATAAGAGAAAACACTTTAATAAACATATGTCCCAAAATCATTCATTTCAAAGATATCCTTGATCGAAGAATTAAAAATAGCAATTCGTTTTTAAAAGTTTAGATTTAGAAGGGTGGTGTTTTGTTTTTCATTATCTGTTAGTTCTACTTACACCTGGCAGTATTATTATGAGTGACTCAGAAGGAGATTATTTCGAACAGTTAATTCTTTGATCAAGGATATCTTTGAAATGAATGATTTTAGGACATATTATGTTCATTAGAGTTTTTCTCCTATATTTTGATGCAGAATAACGCCCTTATATTTGTTCTGTGCAATATTGAGACACCCTGTATAGTCTTGACAATTCAATTCAAAAGAAAATGATTAATCAAATGCTTGCATTTCTGTGCAGTCAACCAATAGCAAGCCGCATTTCATTATTTCTTATTTTGGCAATATTTACGTCAAATTTAAAAACAGCAGGAGAGTATTGTAGCGACAATATTTATGTCAGATAAAGGTCAAAGTAAACATTCTTGTTTTATTGAAGTGTCCTACGAATACAACTCTTGCTCGGGTTTTGCTTCGATATGTGTCATTCATTCATCACTCGTTGCTATGTTTTGGAAAATACAAAATATCACTCTTGCTTTCGCTCGTGATTATTTTCGTCACAGCAGCAACTTGCATCCACAAGAGTTTCAAGTTTCTTATAATTTTACGGTCATAGGAAAATTTTGTATGGAACACGAGCGAAAAATGTATTAGGCCTTCTGGCCTTCGTTCGAGTTTTTTCGGACGTCGGCGTCGCGACGTTCGGTCAAAAACCTTTGAACTCGCACCTAATATTTAATTTTTCGCTATAGATACATAAATAACTACTTATTTTATTGTTTTGAAAAAACAACAGATATTAGAAACTGCAGTGTACCGTGGCAAAACTCATATTGCAACTTAAATCCAATATCATAATTCTTTTCAAATCAGGATTAAGAAGTTGAATCAAGGTACAAATCGAAGCTTTTATTTGTTTTCGCATTAAACAACCATGCCCGATTACTAACAACGTGTTCGCATTAAGTATGAATGTAAGTGTAAAACCTTGTATAAGTAAAAAGCTAAAACAAAACTTTTTTAACCGCACCCGTATCTTGAAAATTACGAAAACAAATTAAAATTTAAAACCAGATTTTATTCTTGTTTAACAAGTTTCGTAACGTCAAAATAGGTATTCCAAATAGTATAGTCTTAAATAATGCACTTCTAAGAATAAGCAAAATGTTTTTATTTTAGGTATGACTCGAAACTAAGACGGCGAGGTTCAATCGTTCAATACTATCAGCATTTAAATACGCAACTTTGTGCCAATTTAATCATAATTGAATCATCCGTAAAAGCGATTTTAGTACGTTGTATTCTTGTATTAAGATTGGAACAAAGAAATCAAATTGCTTCAGTGCTCTTGAAAGAATTTTGTACTTGGGAAGTATTTGTCAATCTTTCCCACTGGGTTAACAATCGAAGGCGACCTGGCAAATAGAGTAGTCGTAACAAACGAACATCCAGTAGATAGATTGCAGATGTTTTCAGTGTATGCCGCTTTGTACATAATAATGTTGAATGTTCTTGCAGCTAGTTGTTATTATTTATCAACCGTTATAGTTCATTTTGCAAAATCCCGTAATTGGGTATCGTACACCATTTTAATTTGCTCTTCTGCAGGCGTTGAAGCGAAAGGATGATGACAGCGATAGAATGAGTGCATCGACGCCGCCCGAATCCGTTGGCGATCGCAGCAGCAGCAGTCAAGGTAAGCGCGTGGGCGGGGCTAAACTAAAGTATTGTGATAGCGAAGGTAGTTCACTAGTCGAATATGCGGAGATCGCGACTAACTCGCGCATTCTTGACTTGATTCAAAAATTACGCGTTCGCGAAGGTGCTAACGGTGGATGCTCAATTGCACATATTGCACATTTACTTCTCCATTATTAAATACCAGGTGTGCGCTATTTAATTTGCGATAAATATATCTCTACGTTATCAAGAGATAAGACCGAGCTGGAATTTTTATTGGTTTAAACGTACTCGCATCACAATGAATTAAAGAAAGTGTTATACTAGAGTACACGTTGCTCTCTGTGTAAACCATGAGTACTTTACCAAAAATTCGTATCAAGTCAAAGACTAGCAAAGTGAACATCAAAACTGGAAGTTTACCACGTTCAAAAGTTGCTACTTTAACTGTTAGCAGTAGAAAACCTGTGCCAGAGCAACGCAGAGTGCAGGTTTTGAGATATGCAGGTTACTATTTATTTTTATGTTATATATCTTGTGTTTACAACCATACCATAATTTAGCTACAGTTATTAATTTTTTCAAATGTTTTTACAGCTGGCGAATCAGATGCTGCAGTCGAACTTCGAGAAGAAAAATATGAAATCCATATCGAACGATCCCGAACTGGACTCGGCTTGTCCATTGCAGGTGGAAGAGGCTCAACCCCTTTTAAAGGGGACGATGAAGGTATTTTTATTTCTCGCGTGACAGAAGGGGGCCCAGCTGACTTGGCTGGACTTCGTGTGGGCGACAAGGTGACCAAAGTGAACGGTGTATCAGTAATAGATGTTAGCCATTATGATGCTGTAGAAGTTCTGAAAGCATCAGGCTCCATTCTTATTTTGGAAGTGAGCCGTGAAGTGACTCGTCTAGTGCGAGAATCAGACGTGAAGAGTGAAGTAAATAATGTTAGTACAAATAAACCAGAACCACACATTCCATCACCATTACCTCCTCCCCCTCCTCCTAATAATGATGATATGGTGCTCCATAAAATGCTTATTCACACAACACTTATCCGGGACACAAGGGGGTTGGGTTTCAGCATAGCTGGTGGTAAGGGTTCACCACCCTTTAAAGCAGATAGTGACGCAGTGTACGTTTCGCGTATCACAGATGGAGGTGTTGCTCAAAAAGACGGTAAACTAGCTGTAGGTGATAGAGTAGTTTCTATCAATGGTGTAGACCTTGCGGGTGCCACACATGACCAAGCTGTTGCAATGTTAACTGGATTAGAACGATTCGTACGATTAGTAGTGGAGCGTGAAGTTAGCCTGCCGTGGGACAGCCCTTCACCTTCTCCTGGACCTCAACAATCACCTCGCCTTTTTGGTCTGCCTAAGCCATACACAGGGTTATATTCAGCCAACAGCTACATGGCAAACCGACCGGCTTATACTGGCTACAGGCGATCTCTTGAAAATGATAAAAAGGTAAATATACAGCATTTGCTGCTTTTATTTAGTAGAACTTCACTGTCACATTAAATAAGATATTAAATCTACAGCGCATATATTAGAAATTACAAAATTGTTGAAAATGTTAAAAAAGGCACACAGTGTTGATGAAATTAGCATGATGTGCAAACAAATGATATTTTTAAACAATTATATACAATAAATTTCAATATAATTATTGTACCTAGGCTATGTATTTTATTGCAGTATTTGAAATGAACCTAACTCGGGCGGATATAAATAATTTTAAAATTTAAAAAAAATAGTAATTTTTTAAATTATGGAAATATATACAGGGTGTTCCGAAAAATCGTTTACAAATTTTCAGGGATTGGAGAGGAAGGCAAGTGAAGTAATTTTCGCTACGCAACACATGGTCGGAAACGTCTCCTTGTTATTGAAAAAAAAATTATTACAGATTGCTTTTAATCGTAAGTTACAAAAGTAAAAACAACAAAGTGGTACTTAACAACCATCATTCATAATAGTTGCTCGAACTGTCGACCTACAACATCCTTGCAAGCGTAGCAGCGACGCACCATGTTAGCTCGAACTCTGGCCAAAATTCCTGGAGTTTCCCGGATCCTTCCACAGGCATCAATAATTCGGGCTACCAAGTCCTCCTGTGTGTTCACTGGAGTCGCGTACATTAAGCTTTTTAAATCTCCCCATAGGGAGAAATCCAGCGGCGCCGCTTTGTTGTTTTTACTTTTGTAACTTACGATAAAAAGGAATCTGTAATAAATATTTTTTTTCAATAACAAGGAGACGTTTCCGACCATATGTTGCGTAGCGAAAATTACTTCACTTGCCTTCCTCTCCAATCCCTGAAAATTTGTAAACGATTTTTCGGAACACCCTGTATTGTAGCAATAGTTTATAAATTAATAATTGACAAACCATTTGAAAAGATGAAAAGTCCAGACGAACAATTAAAATCTTTGTATTCTTCATGCGATCCAAATTAGTTATTTAACAAACAAGCATGTTAATGAGAGCGATTAATAAATGAATAAATCGAGACATTTTAATTGTAGTGGTTGTTTTGTTGTACTAGTAGGCTACTAAATTGCTGTGAATATCATACTAGTACTCAGTGACTACAAATTAAAATCTATTGCAGATGCTTGCAAAAATGGTTTTTTAATAAATTTAAACTTACAATTTGAACAGTTGAAGTTATGGAAATATTGCTAGAGATTCCTTTGATGGGTTTGATTCACTGAATAGTCCCTCGAATATTATTCGTACTCAAGTTAAGTAGATTATTTTCGGGGCGGTATCACTCATGCCCATTGTAACTTTACTCAAGTGTAGTAGACATTCGTGATATCATCTAATACTTACATTAACCTCTTCTTAAAAATCAACAGTATTTATTATGAAATGTTGTTATGATCCGTAAGACATTCACATCATTTCAACATATACAATATAGTTTAACCTGTGGTATTACAAATCAGAAATCAGTTAGTTCAAATGAATGTGGTTTTCATAAATAATCTATTCAATGGTGGTTTTGATTTTCAGAAATTTGTTTTGGACTTCAACTCACAATGATTTTTGTAGCAATAAAGAACAAAACATTCGAGAAGATACATTTTTATAGGAAATCAGAATCAATACAAAATAAATTCAGATGGAAAATATAATTTTATGCTCAGGGCTGGTGACTTAACAACATTAAAACTCGCAATTTACTCTAAATCAAGATAGGACAACTTGTAACTATGGAAACATTGGACACAAATGAAAAACCATTGAACAAAATCAGATTTCATAAACAGTAAGCTTGTTGTTTCTAGAAATTACAAGTTGTGGTTTTTGGAAATCACCATGGTTACAAGAATTTTTGTATAATCAAAGTTTGATTGAGAGACAGGTCAAAAATGATTTATATCAAAAACACATTTGTTTTTTATGTTTATTTCAAAACCTAATTCAAGAGATGCATATAATCCATTCACCATGTTTCCACCTTCCAATAGGCTGTTATATATGTTTTTAATAGGTTTCATATATGAATTGTGATAGAAGTCAAACTGTGACATGAAAAAACTATAACATTGTTTATAACTGCTTTACTGGTATTGTTGCAATTTTAATCTCAAAATGCCAAAAATTTTACGGAAGGAGACAAAAATTTATCTAGTAACCATGTAAACCTTTGAAAATCATAACCACAAATTGAAAACAGTATAAACAAGGCGGTCTATATTGTTCCAGGCCATGACACTGGCTCTGTTGCCAGATTGTGTGCTAGGCCATTCCAAGACACACTGAGTTTTGTTTGTTTGTTTGTTATTGGACAAGGTCTAGGCATGCAGAGTACCAGATACCTTAGACACCAACTGCTTGGGTCATATGGTCAAAGTCCTACTTAGAATTTTGCCGAGACTAAGGAGTTCCAACCCTAGCAAGGGATCTTTTACATGCTATACATCGTAGTAACATGGAACCCACGGCTTTACATCACTTCCGAATGATGGCATTCTGTAGAGGCTTTCATCTGCATTTTTTTATTTTTGAAAACCTCACCGGGACCGGGAATCGAACTCGCGACCCTTAGATCAGTAGTCAGGATGCTTACCACTAAGCTACCAACCCCGGCTTTGTTTGTTTGAAATATATTTGACATTTAACACTATTTTGATAAGGCAGTTCATATAAGTTACACCAATGCTTTTGAAGTGTTATGTACCAAGCTGTAAGTCAACTTACGCTTCATCAGTTGTTCCATATGTTAGCAAGTTCAAGTTTCCATCTAATGGAATGGTGGCAGAAAAATGGAAAGAAATTTTACATTTAGAGAACAGGCAGATTGGAAAGGCTAATGTTGTGTGTGAAAACTGAAAAGCACTTTAAAAGAGCGGATATAAAGGGTAATAAGATGAAGAGACTTGTTCTGACTGCAATATTACTAGCTACCAGGCAAGTTATTTTGAAGAAATTACAGTTTTAGTTAGTCAAAATTAGTAGCAATGGAGAATTAGGTACCTACCCATTAGGAATTGTTTTTAAATTGAATATTACGGTGAAGTGATGCACTACGATGTAAATAGTAGTGATTTTATAGATTTTTTTCAACTGGCATGTATCGCAAGGACAGGTATAGTGCACTGACAGATTGTTCATTTAGTGACCAAAACTAGTAATTTTTTGTTAAAGGTTGATGAAGCCATGTTGCCAGATTGTGGTAGGCCATTCTAAAGGTCACTTTATAGGCCCAGTGTCATGGCCTGGAACAATATAGACCGCCTTGGTATAACCCAATCTTGTTATGTCTAGTTATTTTTCATGGGTATCAACAAAAATATCACCATAACATAGCCTGCTGAGAGAAGGAAACACGAATGAATTTACTGCCTAAAAGCAATAATGAAGTGTACAGAAAAAGTTTCTACACTATTAATAACTGAGAATTTGCTGACACTTGCTTTATTATCATTACCACTCATTTATAAGAAAATATAGAATGTATGGATACTTGGACATTTTTTTATTTGAGAATATTAAGCATCGAATGTGTACCTATGGATGACAAGTTAAATTGATGAAAAAAGAGTTTTTCAAAAACATTAGTGGTTGACCTTCTTTCACAGTGATCATTTTATAATTATATAAGTAAGAGAAATGTCTATCCCACTTTTTAAATAGGATGTGGAGTAAAGGCATATATCATTTGAGTACTAAGTTATTACCACTTACTACTAATTTATTTAAGTTGAGAAACACAGTTATGTACTACTATTATGTGGTCGACTATTTTTGTAATTCTGAGCAACATTTGTTAACACACTTTTGCGATAAAATTGGGCCTACTATGATTTTTCAATGTTTTTCATTTATTTTTGATCGCACTAGGCTATTGGTTTGTGGTTAAATTATTTAAAATTGTAAAAATAATGCTTTTGGGAGGTAGTGTAACTCACCAAAATTTGAAATTTGTATTACAATAAAGAAAACTGATAATCAATTCAATAACTTTTATGACGACATAGCAACATAGGTAATTTCTGGGGAATAATTTTGTGTCTATATATCTTAGATCAGTTGCCTGGGAGAAAGGCGTTTTAATGTTCAGGAAATAACATTTTGCATTCCACTTAATCATCCTTTCTAAGCGAATAGTAGGTAACGGTTGGAAACTAGAAATTATTTTGATATCCGTCTCATAATTCTGTAATACTACGGGTGCAATTAAATTTATAAATAAAATTCATATATTAGAAATCGATCTTTTAACAACTTTTGTTAGATAAACAATTTAATTCAAATATATTTCTTAAATTGACATAATATAAAAAAGTTTTTTTCCCATTTTTTATATGAAGAAACTAATTTAGAATACGAACATATATTTCAACACTACAATTTTTATGTTTACATAAAACGGCAAGTGATGATTTCAATAAAATATAGGTGTTTTGTAATTTCTTTATGAAAATTAAACTTCATTGCTTTTACAGTTGTGTTCACAAACTGAGAATTTCTGACTAAATAGGAGAAATTAAGATACCTTATTACTATGACAATTCCAGTGGCGTACATCCAGTGATTTTGAAGGGTATAGAAACAAATACAGCATATTTGCATATGCGGTTATGTGCCAAGATATGTAACATCCATTTTTTGTACTATCTTCTTCTGCAATATAGCATATGAATATGCTCTATCCTTGTCACAATTGCGAGCACAGCACCCTAGATAAATAACATAGCACACTTTTTTTTTGTTTTCCTAAAATGTTACTATAACTTTTTATGAATGGCATTTAGTGGTTTGCACCACTGGAACTGTTACGATGTTTATTAAACATTGCTCGCCACGGTGGAATTAATGGAAGGGATATTCCCTATTCTTTTGAATACAATAGGATTGTCCAGCTAATCTCCCTTTGCTCCAATGTCGCACAAGTAATTGAAATAACTTCCGCCAAAAAAGGACTTTCCCTTTTCGAGTCGTTTATGACTGTATTGTACACCCGGGTTGACTTACTCTCTTCGCCTGGTCTATTGTTAGTCGGGGCAAAAGGGTATTCACGCAACCCTTCTCTTTTGTTCGGCGATATCCCTGCATTGGTGACATGGGTCCTCCTGTGCTAAAAATTGCATCGTGACATTTAGAAAAGTTTGTTTTATTCTTCAACTCGACGTCACAAATCACACTTGACATTACAGATGTTTCTTACTGCACACGTGCAATTGATACTTTCTCAGGAACTGTTACTTTGCAAACTCCATTTTTACTAACTAATTTAGTAACGCATTTTAAATCACATTTTACATTCTTTGGTTTATGGCCTATGACTTTTCAGGCCGTTTATGCAGCTGCACTACAGACACATAAAATGTCAAACTAAAGCATCTTTATGGCATAAAATCGGTGCGCATGTTATAGAAATATTATATAAAAACCAACACAGAAAAACTTGGAAGATCCCATAGAAACTTTCTACAATGCGTAAAGTGCGCCTATTATGAAATTAATTGAAAATACAAGATTGATATAAGTTTGAGGTATCAATCATGACGTATAACGTCTTGTCAATGTAAATTTTGGCGCTTTAGCTTCAGGGTTGACAGCATAATTAAGACAAAGATAAATATATACACATTCTTTTGCTTGAAAAAGATGAGACCTTACAAGTACAGGTTACAGAAAGTAGATTGGGACGCGGTGAAAATCGGAACTAATGTTAGAATCTAGTCATTTTCAAGTCTCATATTGGTAACATTTGTACATCTATCATATTGACATTAAATTGTTAACCTTATTTTAGCTAAATGACACAATAAATCAGAGGCGTACGCAACATTGCGGTATGGTATATTATCAGTTCTTGAATGTTAATAGGATTGCGGAAATAATGATGTACGTTGAACAACCAGGCTGTGCTAAACCTTCTACCCCAGCAACAGCAATTTCCACACTTTAAAACACAAAGAATCTGTCACATGACGTTCGTTACTGCGCAAACGAAATCCCTCTACCCACCGTTGCTGTTTACTTGTCATTTAAAATATAACCTAACTTTGTATGTTTTTGACAACTTTCCACATATTGCCAATTCATCAGATATGATCACAGCGCCTTTCATGACCTACCTTGACACCCAATCTATTGTCTGTGACCTGTATATGTCTTGGTTATGTTGGAACCATAGAGGAAGCTTATATTTGTATCTATATCCTTCAAAATCACTGCATACATCACAGATATTTAATTGTGTCCTGTCATCTTCCAAGCAAAAAGTTAATTGAACAACTATAGTAATTATATACATGATTTTCACAATTTTTTTACAACTTTAAAATTCCTACAGGTACATTAAATTTTGGGAAGATGTTATTTTCTCCAAGATTTCCCATTCTTAAATTTACAAGTGCTCAGTAACTTGACTTTGATAATTCGAATCCTGATGTTATTGTATTAAACATCATATTAATAAAAATTGCTCCACTACTGAGTTTATGTATCTTAACAACCAATCATAAGAATGACGAAATTTTCAATTGCATCCCCTCCATATTCTCGGAATGTGAAAACAATTGTACTTTTCATGAAGGATGAAGTTTTTTCTCTGAATGCAAACTACAAATATTTAATTATACAGAATTAAGTGAAACAAGTTTCTTTAACAAACATTTTTAAAATTAAATTTGGATTGTATGTAAAAGAAACAGTTACTAAGCAATCATAATTGATCAATTTTATACTAGAACTTCGTTCTCTGATGTTCAGACATTGGGTGTCTATTGGAATTTCGAGTTCATAAAATTTAGTCACGGTATACTTCATATCTATTGATTGAATTCAAGTTCGTTAACATGCATTAGTCATGCTGAATGTTGTTGATAAACGAGTTTAAGAATTCGTTTAGAGTTTATATATTTTCAATGCATTGCACTATGGCCAGTTTTTCTCATACAAGGTTGTTTATGATTTTCTAGGAAAAAACATAAAAACTATGTGATTAAAATATTCATGAATTGTTTGATATTATTCAAAACCATTGTCAAAGTACAAAGTATATTATACTAGAATGTTCAATGTAAGTATTCTTAAGATGAAATTTGAGCTTGTTTTAACAATAGCACAACGTTCTCGTGTAAGAATAGAATTTATTCATATGAAAAGAAATTATTCATATGGTGATTTGCTGCACTTTCAACAATGGGCATTTACTTGAATTAAAATTATATTACTGATTGACCACAACACACCAATTGTGATGTATAGTTAAACATAATCTCTGTAATTACCCAGAGTTCCTGTATATTATAAATAAGATTATTTTAACAAACCTAACACTATTATAGAGGGACTCTATAATTACCCTTAATTACTACAGTTTTAACTACATACTTGGTGAATTTGTTTTATGAATGGTTCAAATGTTTAATCAAAATTCAGTTTGATACAATGTATAAGTTAGTTATTACAGCTATTTAAATGAGGTACATAAATAATACTAGATATTTGTATTATATTAGGGAGGAAGAAAGTGTATCATTCCTTCCTGTTGATGTAATTTAATCAGTAATCATCCAAGGGACGGAATGATGCTTTATTCTAAATATGATCATATTGCCTCTCCTCTGTAATGACAACAGGAGCCAATGTATTATATTTCCTACCATTGGTAATGGAAACTAACTAGGGAGTCAAGCGTCTAGTTTTGCTAACAGAAAATCTTCGAGTAAGCGACTTTAAAAAAGTATCATAAAGCCAAACATTTATTTTGTTTTTAAGTAACTGAAAAAAAGCAGGGTATATGTAATTCTAAAAAATCTAATAATATTTTAAGTAGTAACCTACCACAGGATATTGGGTATTTCACCATAATCGCTTTTTTAATTGTAAAACGAGTTGTAACATATTAGTATATATCGAGAGATCCAAAAAAAACTGTTCCTCAGCGGGCTGTGGAAATTCAACGTATGAATAATATGTTGGTGGCACTGTAAATTCGAGGTTATCAGGTTAAGTTTTCCGTCAGTTATGACACAAAATGACGCAAATCCTAACCTGCTAACCTCGAATTTGACATTGACGTACAGTGTCACCAACATATTATTCATACGTTGAATTTCTACAGCCCGCTGAGGAACAGTTTTTTTTGGATCTCTCGATATAATCAGATCCCTTTTACCATAGAATGGTGTCGGGTGTTTTGTTTACACTACACTTTATTTACTGTGCACAAATTTCCACCAATGTTTTTTATTTCTAGCTATCACTTTTGCTTCTGTCCAGGTTTTTCCTTTTCTCTTCAGTATTTCTCCAATAACTCCATCCCATGTCTGTCGTGGTCTTCCTCGGTTTCTTCTTAATAGTATTTTGGCCTCCCATACTTGTTTGACTTGTCTATTGTGGTTCATCCTGTGTAGATGGCCCCACCAAGTTAGTTGTCTTGTTTCGATATACTCTAGTGTTGACTGTGTTTCTAGCTCTTCCCTAATTTGTACATTTCTGATTCTGTGTTCTCTTGTGACTCCTTTGACTCTCCGTAGGTACTTCATTTCGATGGCTTGTATTTTACTCTTTTGATTTTTTGTCAGAACCCAAGTTTCGCACCCGAACGTTAAAATTGGTCTGAAGATTGTTTTGAAGACTTTTAGTTTGGTTTTTTGCGTTACTTCTTTTTTACTTATGAAGCTGTTGTTCATGGCATGGTAAAGTTTCATTGCTTTGTCTATTCTATTGTTTATTTCTATGTCCTGTTTTCCGTCGTCTTGTATGCTTACTCCTAGATATTGAAATGTATTTACTTGTATCTTTAGTTCATCTATTGTTATGTTCAGTTCCTCTTGTTCGTTTCTAGTTGCCATGACCTTTGTCTTCTCTTTGTTCAGTTTCATTCCGTTGTTTTTTAATGTTGTATTCCACACCTCCAGGTTCTTCTTCAAGTCTTTTTTGCTTTCTGTCATTATTACTATGTCGTCTGCAAAGGCTCCCTCTGATATATTTACTGTGTTTAGGTTTCTATATCCTATTTGCAATTTTTTCGCTTCGGATGTACATTTCTTTGTTATTTCGTCCATGTATATTATGAAGAGTACAGGGCTCAGCCCTCCTCCCTGTCGTAGTCCCTCTTTTGTAGAAAACGGTTCTGATCTCATGTTATCGTTGATTATGTAATTGACGTTGTTTTTATACATGTTCTTAATGGTTCTGATAATGTTACTGTTAATTCCTTTCTTATGTAAGCATTCCCATAGTTTTTGTCGTGGTATCGTATCGAACGCTTTTTCCAGGTCGATAAATGTGAAGTATGCCTTTTTTGCTGGTCAAATGATTTTTGTATTACTTGTTTGATTGTGAATATGTGATCTTCTATGCTTCTGCCCTTTCTAAAACCACTTTGCGCTTCGTCCAGTTTTTCTACTGTTGGTTGTAATCGTTTATTGATTATTTGTTCGTAAACCTTTAATGCTGTGCTCAACAGAGTTATTCCTCTGTAATTACTGCAGTTCTTTCTGTCTCCTTTTTTGTGTATGGGTAAAATTAAGGCCACCTTCCAGTCTTCTGGTATTTGCTCTTCTTTCAATATACTGTTGCATATTTTCAAAAATGTTTGTGTTCCTGTATTCCCCATATTTTTCATCATTTCTGTGGTAATTTTATAGTACCCTGGTGTTTTTCCATTTTTTAATTTCTGTATTGCTTCTGTTACCTCTTCTATTTTTATTTCGTCTGCTTCGGTTATTTCTTCAGTTTCAATATGTTCTTCTATTTCTTCAGGTTCGCCTAGTAATTCTTGAAAGTATTCTTTCCATCTATTCATGATCTCTTCACCTTCTGTTAGTATTCGCCCATTTGCATCTGTGATATGAGTTACGTCTTTAATTTTATTCTTTCTTGCTTCTTTTAGTACTTTATAGAACAATTTTTGATTACTTTTGCTCTTCTCTTTTGTTACTATATTCTTTACTCGTTTTCTTTGTTCTTTATATACCTCATAATTTTCTGTGGTCCTATTTGATAGGTAACTTCGCCACTTTTCTTTCTTTATTTTGACCTGTCCTTATATTTCATCCGTCCACCATGCTGTTTGTTTTTTGTTGATCTTTGTTTTATATGTTCCACACTCTTCTTTGGCGGCTTCTGTTATAGCATTCTTAAATATTTTCCACAATACTTCGGTGCTATTTTCTGACCTTTCTATGTTGCTTCGTAACTTTCGTGCGACTGCTTGTTCATATTTTTTGGCTGTTTCTTTATTTTGTAACTTATATGTTCGTATGGTTTCATGTTCTGTTATTCTTTTATTTGATGAGTTGTCACCGTCTTCTTTTTGTATGTTCTCTTTTATTTTTGTTACAAGTAGGTAGTGATCGCTATTTATTTATTAGTAACCATCTTTAATTATTAAAAAAAGAAACACTAATTCTATGGTAAAATTTTTGTATAAAACTTTAGCAAGTATTTGCTACATCATATAATTAAATGTGATATGATTTTTTTAATAGTTTTACCTCATTGTAATTGTTAATAATTTCTACAATAATTGTTACTTAATTTTTTTTGCAGGCTAACGAAACAATTCCTACTGAGCCAAAAAGAAATGGAATTGATCAAACTCCCAAAATGGATGCCCCACAACCAGCACCCAGAAGGTTAAACTCGCAAAGTTCTGAGCCCACACAATCAGAGCAGAGCAAGGCACAAATTCCTGATGAGCCTACACAAAATCCACCTGCATCCACCAACAATCGTGAAGAATCTGCTGGACAATATCACAAGAAAGCTACACCGTCCTCTTCTCTAGAAGGAGATGATATTCAGGTACTACCGAGGCCCATCACAAATGAGGAATTCCAAGCTATGATTCCTGCTCATTTCCTAAATAAACCTAACCCTGCCCCTGAGCCCTCTCATGCTGTGACAGTGACTATCCATAAGCCTGACCCCATCGAATTGCCCCCTCCGCCCACGGGGCCTGGCCGAGTCACCGAGACCATCACCAAGAGTACCTTCACTGAAACTGTGGTTACTCGCATCACTGACAATCAGCTAGTTGTGCCGGTGATCATCGAGGTATGCCTGCTGCTGTGCCATGTTGCATGTTATCAGCTTGTGCTGAATGAAGTATTTGCATGTGTTAAGTCGATGAAGAATATATTGTTGGATTCATTGTTTTTGGATTGCACCTTGTGAATTGTAGTAAAACATTTTACCCAAGTGCTTTATTTGGAGTTTCAAAACATTTCATTGTTTTCCAAACATTGCTTTTGTTGTGACTAAATGCATGATTTCAAATATTATATGGCTTGCAGTTAGTGTTCTGATAAAATACTTGAACCAGCATATTACTAAAAAGGATACAAAAACTTAAACTGTACATATAAGGTGCATAGATGCAAAGTACGACATGTCAAAAGTTTTAAAAAAATGAGTTGAGCACATCACTGGATTCTACATTAAAGCCTGCATTTTTTTAAATACTTTTTGTTTAAAAAGTTTTTTTACAAGTACAGTTTTTGTAAAAACGGGGAAATTAACGTTTTAGTCTAAATTTCCTGCAAGTCCAAAAATTAATAATGGGAATAATTTTTTTAAAAGGCTTATGTTACGTAATTGTCTATAACTTTTGACAAAAACAGTTTTTTCTAAGAAGTACGTACCTACTTAGTTTTTGAGAGAAAACGCAATTTAAATTCTTAGAAAAAATTTCTTCCAAGTCCAGCAATAATGAGAATGAATTTTTTAAAACTCATATATTATAACATAATTACCTATAACTTCTGTCAAAAAAGGTTTTTAGTATGTAAAATATGTATATTAATCATAACTAGCAACCCAGTGAGACAAATGTCTCATTTAAAAAAACAAGAAAGACCGTTTTGCAAATAGAACGCGTATTCACCACACGTACGTATATGACGTCATTGTTGGTAGCAAACTACCAGTCGCATTCGCCTTGATAAAATTTGCCTAGAATCTAACCTAAAAAGTTAGGATTAGGATAATTAGGATAATAATTAGTGTTAGAGACTGAAATTCGGTTCCTGACCTGACATGACCATTCCAAACATATAACTTTAATAACTTTTTTCTCTATCTCTTACGGTTTGGCTGCTGAAACAGCGTCCCAGACAGACAAGTCTATTAGATAAAGGATTTTCTTTGAACCCAAAATTTTTGCAGAAATGTCTGTTTTCGTGTCTTCTAATTCAGAAAAAGTGGTTTTTGAAGTGATGTCTGTGGGTCTGTAAGTCTGTGTCCTTTCTGCAGCCCAGATGATTTAATCAATCGAGCTCAAAATTTATATCTTCATTTCTACTGTAAATTCGGGCATCCCAGTGATTTTTGTAAAAAATCGGGTAACCGGAAGTGTTTCTTATGTTTTTTTCCCCTGATAATTTAATAATTGTTAAATTTCATAGAACAAAACCATATGTAAGGCTTAGGTTTAAGTAAGTAAGTAGTAATATTAATAATAAAGGCACAACGATATTTAAAATCATGTAATGCGTATTTCTTAATGTGGCCCCATAATGTATTATAATTTTAAATATCGTGTCTTTATTATTAATATTAGAATTTACTATAGTGGGCATTTATCTACAATTTTGTTCAAATAGTTTTCCAAGAATTCCAAGAATAATAGGAATAAAGATTTTTTTCACATTTTGTATAATAATGTGCTATTTTACTAAATTCAAAATCGTTTAATAAAGTGGCACTTTGGTACATAGAAATGTCACTGTCAAATTCGAGGTTAGCAGGTTAGGTTTTGTGTCAGTTTTGACACAAACCGACACAAAACCTAACCTGCTGACCTCGAATTTGACATAGACTTACAGTGCCACCAACATATTATTCATACGTTTGAATTTCCACAGCCGCCTTTTTTAATGCACATGTGGTATAATGCTTTTATATAAATGTTTGTTTATAAATACTAATACAAAATGGGAAAAAATAGTATACACACTTCGTAGGAAAAGTAGTTTTACTGAACTTATATAGCTTTTTAAGTTGCTCGCTCATACTCAATCAAGCTATATTCGTTTAGTAAAATTTTACTTTTCTAAACTTGTTGTGTATACCTGAATTTTTGAGCCCGTGCGTGCACGTCATAACATATTGATGACATCATCTCCTAGTATGTTTATATGATCCTTATACAGTCACTAAAAGTACGTTGTTTGACACAGACTGATGCAAAATATAACCTGCAAATTTCGGATTTCACATAGCTTGGCAGTGCTACCAACAAGGTGAATATGTAATTTTTTATCGTCTAGAGTGTCTAGACGATAAAATTGCATTTTAACGTGAAGTAAAAGGTAGATAAAATACAACTTTAACAGTTACAATTTAATGAATATATTAAATTAATATTTTAAAGATGAAAGAAAAAACCACAACAGGAAAACTAAAGACAACATCATATTAATTTACATAATTACAATTAATGTAAAATTAAGTGACCAAACTACCTCAGAAAATCAGCACTTTGAAAACTTGAATGATGTAGCTTGTGTGAAATGAATTGGCGCACTTCAGATATACGGATAAGGCGCATTTTCCTATAACTGATAGGTACTTTGCTTGCTCGCTGTATATGTTATTTATCTGTTGAGGCTACTTATAACAGGTACTCTGCAGGTATTTATGTAAGTTTTCGGACCCAACTTAAAATCAATTAAAAATACAATTTTGCTCGATTTATTTTAGTAAAAACATTGTATTGAGTACCACATGAAATAACGAATAAATTGACTATAATAGTAAAATAATTTACATATTTTTACAAAGAATAATAATTGGAATTGCGCAGTATTTTAACAACTAAATCAAATAAATCATTTCAGTATAATTTTAAAATAACTAAAACATTAAATTTTATAGACAACACAAATCCAATAAAGCAGATCATAAATGTAACTTAATACAGACACAAGTTTAGAGAGTGGAAAACAATAAACGCAAGTAGTTAAGAAAAACAATGAGTTAAAAATACAACATTAGTATGGTATTAAACAATTACTGGAATAGGACAGATATTTGCAACGTTTCAATCTTTAAGTATCTAGACACTTCTTCAGGCTAAACATGGATTTACATGTAATTAATGAATTTAATTTAAAAGAAGCTTTTAGATATTAAGAAGCAAAACATTGCTGTTTTTTTATTTCTCCATTAATTACACAATCTGCCATAGATTATTTGGCAATAAGTATTTTATAGGATTTGGTGTAAGCACTGATGATTAAGAGGTAACACGTGGGGCAGAATTCCAGCGAAATCTCCCTTTACATTATTTTAATATGTAATGTATGGGTTATGAAAAGAATATACTATTTGTCAAAAGTAATTTACAGTTACAGTTAAAATCTTGTAGGTAAATCAGATGGCTTAAAACATTTAAGTCTTTTGGGTTCATTATTATCTTCCATAAGGTACTGCACAGAATCGTTGAGGTGATCGGTCAGTCTGTCTTTGTATCTCGCACTAAAATTTTTAATTTCACTTTTCACTGTGGGAATTTGTAGATCACTTAAAATCACATTATTACCATGGCGCGTCAACGATCATTCTTAGTACTTTATTTTGGAACCGATAAAGCATTGCCAAATTGGAAGTAGCTGCAGTACCACACAGGGAGATCCCATAAGTCCATATTGGTTTAAGAACTATTTTGTAAATTAAGTGTTTATTTTCCAATGATAGTTTAGATTTTGTGCCAATGAGCCAGTATAACTTTTGGAGTTGAAGGCCGAGTTGCTTACGCTTGGTGAATATGTGGGTTCTCCAGGTTAGTCTCCTATCAATGTGTAGACCCAGATATTTGACTGCCTCTGAGTGTGGTAGTTGGTGTCCATTGAGTGTTATTGGAGGGCAATTTTCTTTTTTCATAGTGAAGGTTACGTGTTGGAACTTAGCTTCGTTCACTCTGATTCGCCATTTGTTGGCCCACCATTGGATTTTGTTGAGATGAGCTTGGAGATACTTTGAGGCGGCTTGTGGATTGATGTGAGAGGCTATAATGGCCATGTCGACTGCGTAGATCGCTGATGTTGTTAGACGCGATGTGCGTAGGTCAGCAGTGTATATTAAATATAAGATGGGACCCAATGCGCTGCCCTACGGTACGTCAGAGGAGATAGGGTGTAATGTTGTATTTTCGTATTTGTATTTTATCAAAAGTGCTTGTTTGTTATGTATGAGCTCAGAAGTTCAAACATCTGGTAGGGTAGGTATTGTTTGAGCTTGTGGCATAAGCCTTGATGCCAAACTCGGTCGAAAGCTTGTTTTACATCCAAAAACACTGCAGAGCAGTATCTTTTTCCTTCTAAGTCTCTGTATATCTTGTCCGTTATTCTGTGCACCTGCTCAACGGTACCATGTTGTTTACGGAAACCAAATTGATGGTTAGGGATTAGTTCTTGGTCGTCTAAAATTGGCATTAATCTATTCAGAATCAATTTTTCAAGGACCTTTGACAGAATGGGAGTAGGCTTATGGGCCTGTATGATGTAATTTTCGTTGGTGGTTTACCAGGTTTCATAATCATGATTATTTGCGTTGTTTTCCATTGACTTGGGAAGTGCCGGATTCTGAGGGTAGAATTATACAGATGTGTAAGGGCTTGTATAGCTTTAGTTGGTAATTGTTTGATAATTGTCCCAGCGATCAGGTCATATCCTGGAGATTTCTTTATGTTGATCTTTGGCATCTTCATTCGGGAGTTGACAAGGGAAGGGTGTAAACACTTTGGTGAGATATTCAGCAAAGGCATCGGCCTGTATTCCTTGATTTTAATGTTGACTAAGGAGTTTTTTTAGATGTTTGCTGGCCCTATTATACTCTCGTTTGTCGAGGTCCGATCTGGTAAGTTGCCATCGTTGCCTGAGGCGGCGTTTTTCGGCTATTTTGTCCTTTATGATGATAGGTGTATTAACTTACTATTTTGAACCATGGTGTATACAGTATACAGATTTGCAGGTCTGCGAAATAGAACAGACTGTTCGTATGCTTAAATTTAAAGCATTGGCAACTCTCTGTAACACCAAACCATTAGAAAGTTGGTCATTATATTACGAATTATTATATTAGAGGTGTAATTTACTTACTTGTCTCACAGCAGTTAGCGGTATAAGTGCACCATCGTTGTCTCTTTCTCGTTCAAAATACCTTATCAAAGCGGCAACAAGCTCTTTTGACCTTCTGGGTAAGGCTGTCGACATTTTAGCTTAAAGATCCCTATACGTTTCCAGCAACTAAACTCTTCCCCAAAGTAAGTAATTTGTAGCAGCGGAAAAACAACAATGTTCGTTATGACAACAACGGATTTTTAAAATGCAAACTAAACTATATGTCACTGTCAACACCTGTCAAAACCACTATAACAAATAAGTCGTTTTAAAAAGCGACATGCGTACGTGTTAATTCCCTGAGCAGAACTTGAAAACACAAAGTACCCCAACGTATTATAGTTTCTGCTATTGTTCATGGAAATTATGAAATATTAAAACAAAAAATGTACGGCTATAGCAATATATGAAGCTATATTATTAGCAAAAGCAATATTAATCATTATTTTATTGAAAAAAAGAGTAGTTTTATATTTTTCAAATGTTGGTACTGAAAACCTTACTAAAAGGCGGATTGATGACGTGCACGCACGGGCTCAAAAATTCAAGTATAATATACTATTTTCTACGATCATATCAAAATGACAACTTTTTGCACAGTTTCTAGTGTCAAAAGTGACTTTTGTAGCAATCTTAATATTGGTGCCTGAATTATGTCTTTTTCGCACGTTGTCATTGGTGGCACGTTTTAATACTATATTACAACATGCATTGCGGTAAGTTTGAATGTCAATATAACCTAGAATTAGTGATCGGCCGATACCGATATAAATATCGGTGTATCGGCAATATCGGCAAATTTTGCCGATAATCTGTATCGGCGAAATTTTGCCGATATATATCGGCAAATTTAAGATCAACCATTTTATTAATTATTTGTATATAAAAACTTATTTTCGTTATTTTCTCCCATCGTATTTTTATTTGAATCCCAAAAGATTATAATACCACACGACACAATCGTTATCTGAGCAGCAACTGCAGCAGCACTGTGCACTGGCACAAACAATGAAACAATACACTTTCTGTAAAACGGGTAATCACCACGACACTGTCGGGGAATTACCGAAATTGGTTCATGTCACGTCCGCATCGATGCGGAGTTGACAATTTTTACTTATATCATCGTATATTAAATAATTACAGACCTTTTAAAAATGTAGTGCCGATACCGATATTATATCGGTATCGGCAACTAAAATATCGGTATCGGCTGATTATCAGTATCGGCAAAAAAAATCCGTATCGGCCGATCACTACCTAGAATATCTTAACACAATGTGACGGAAAAAGTGTTGCCGCACTAATATGTTTTTATATTTCTGTTACGATTGTAAAAAAAATAGCCTATGATATAAGTGTCATTAAAGCACTAGCGACGTTAAAAGCACTCCGCTTCACGTTGTGCTCGTAAACTCATAGCACGTGTTTTAATGGCGTACTTATACACTAGTATCATAATATACTATTAAAACTGATACATATTACTTAATTATTTATAACTTTTGTCATAAAGTTGCAAAATTACATTTTTACAAGCAATAAAAGAAAGTGGTGTGGTGATCGCACTTAATTTTTTAACATTTAACAATGAAACGTAATAATCCTTTATAATTCTAGAAGTTTTCCGTTACACTAGTGCAATAGTTTGTTAAAAATATTAAAAGGTTTTACTTAGAGGCAAAATGCGACATTTTCAAAATAATTTTTGATTAATTTTAAAAACCTGAGATTATAAATTTTTAAAATTTTACATGAACTATTCTAAACACTATCTCCTTATTTGTGCTTGCTAAACACCTTGTGACCACACGTTGAGCATCCGCAAATAAATAGATCACGAAAGTAAAATTGAGAGGACAGGCAGCTGTAGAAATGACAGAAAAGACATTATGAGAGCAGTAATAGTTATTTATATCCTCGTGACTTCTTAAACGGTCATTACTGTCGTCTGAACTGACTCGGTAAATGAGACTTGAGAGGCCAGGTGCCTGTAAAGTGTTACTGTCGTCTGAACTGACCTGTAAAAGAGTCTTTACAGGCCCGGTGCCTGTAAAATGCTGCCATCGCGACTTTACAAGCACCTTGTTTTCTAATAATCACATCCTTCATTAATCACTAATATTAATTTTTAGGATGTTCCCCAAGAGGAAATAAAACGTTGTACGCGACTCGCTTGCAATTGGCTTTTATTGGGGCTCACTGGATTACAGGGCTTGCTCCTACGTCGCTCACCCTGCAAATTAGCCTTTATGAAAGAGCCGGATAATTTGCAGGGTGAGCGACGTAGGAGCGAGCCCTGTAATCCGGTGAGCCCCAATAAAGACTAATTGGACGCTAGCTGAGTACAACGTTTTATTTCCTCTTGCTGAAAATCCCAAACATTCATATTAGTGATCAATAAAGGATGTATTTATTAAAAAACCAGGTGCTTGTAAAGTCGCGATGGCAAAATTTTACAGGCAACATGCTTGTAAAGACTCATTTACTGAGACAGTTCAGACGAGAGTAATACTTTACAGGTAACGTGCTTGTAAAGACTCATTTACCGAGTCAATTCAGACAACAGTAAATGACCTTTTAACAAGTCATGAGGAAATAAAAGACTTTTGCAAGGACTTTTACACGACGAAGGTAAAGGGCGATATAGAAGAGCAAGACTTAAAGACCGTAATCACAAATGTCAATTCTGAAGAGATACCTTCAATTAGCAGAAATGAAGTTAGAACGGCAATACATCAAATGAAAAACTAAAGGTTGGCTGGAGAAGACAAAATCTTACCAGAGATACTTAAAATAGGAGGAACCACAGTTATAAACAAATTAGACATTCTCTTCAACAAATGCCTAGCCTAATAAGACATTCCAGATGATTGGACGAATGCAATTTTGACACTAAGTCACAAGAAAGGCGATACCGAAGACCTAGGGCCGGTTGCAGAAAGCAATGTTAAGTCTGGTGTTAGCTAACGCGACGTCAAAGTGAACAAAAACGAATCAAATCTCAAATGCTTATGGTAACTAATACATTAGTAAACAAAATTTGATGCGATTTTGTTCACTTTGACGCGACGTTAGCTAACACCAGACTTAACATTGCTTTCTGCAACCGGCCCTTAGAGAATTACAGGCCCATCAGTCTGTTATCCCAAATTTATAAGATATTCTCCAGGATCTTAACTGACCGTCAAACATCCAAACTAAATTTCCACTAGCCAAAACAGCAGGCGGGATTTATAGGAGGGTTTAGTATCACCAAACACCTGTATCGATGAGAACACTTTTGGAAAAAGCAACAGAATACAACGTACCCTTATGGATAGCATTTTTAGATTTCAGAAAGACTTTCGACACTATCAAAATATGGGCAATCGAACAAGCTCTAAAAGAAGCAGAAATACAGATACAGAAATCTTAGAAAGAAAATTTATAGCTAAGCCACCCTGCAATTCCTACTACACGAAAAATCTGATAAAGTAAATATAGAACGAGGGGTAGGGCAGAGTGTGATATATTGTCGCCGAAACTATTTACTCTATTCCTAGAAGACTGCTTAAAATCAGATGAATGGGTGAAATAGAGGTATAAATATCAACAGTGAGCTGACAACATAGTCACAACGGCCCAAAAAAAAGACGAACTAATAAGTCTCATTGAAGATATTCACAAAGCAACCACCGGCATTGATCTGGAAATTAGTTTCCATAAAACGAAATATATGACGTCAGATAACGATAAAGACGATCAAAGTACTATGCTTGAAGCCAACAAAATTGACAAAGTAAACAAATACAAATATCTAGGATAGACCATAACGCTAGGAAGATTGAGTGATTAACTTGGGCAGCATACAATAAAGTAGAAGATATCCTAACGATGAACATTCCGCTTACATTTAAAATAGAAATATACAGTCAGTGCATTCTGCCTGCGACAACTTACGGCGCAGGGACCTGGACCTTTACAAAGGTCGTATTAGACAAATTATGAGTTAACCAAAGGGCAATAGGGAGACGAATACTCGGCATATCGTAAAAAGATTACAAAACGAATGCTGGGATCAGAAAGAGGACAAAAGTCAAAGACGTCGTCCCTCACATTGCAACGTTGAAATGGAACTTGGGTGGTCACGTGGCAAGGAGTGAGGGTAAATGGAGTGGTAAGCTAATATGATGGAGGCCATAGAATAACAGCCGAAGAGTTGAAGGCTACAGATGCGGTGGAGCGACGACCTCAAAAGAGTGGGAGCACTAAACTGCCACTCAAGTGGCGCAAAACCGGAATACCAAAAATATTAGGGAAGCTCATACCCAAAGGGTAAAAATAGCTGAGCATGGATGGATGGATTCTAAACACGTTTTCAAGTTGCATAAAAAAATTACGGTGTCTCTCAAATTTAGCATCAAAATAGTTTTTTGTATTTTTTTCGATATTCATTCATTTGGACATGTCGCACTTTGCATCTATATGCCTCATATAATGTTGTTTAATTTTGCTGTTACATTATTTCTTTTCTTGAATAGTGGTAAATTCGTAAAATAATATTTTTAAATTAACTGTTTAGTTAACTGAAACAAATTTTATTTGGTTGCTTTTATTTTCTAAAATGCTCTCTTTATTTCTAAGTTAAAGGGTCTTCAATATCACCAGTCAAACACACAATCTTAAATTTGCAAATCAAGTTATGTAACATGTCAATAATCTGTATAGATTATATTAGCAACTGAAATGTATTAAAATATTTATTTAAAATAAGGACCAAACATACAGTTGTTATATAGTATATTATGATACTAGTGTATAAGTACGCCGTTAAAGCACGTGCGGTAAGTTTAAGAGCACGACGCAAAGCGGAGTGCTTTTAACGTCGCTAGTGCTTCTAACGTCGCTAGTGCTTTAATGGCCCCTATACGCGTGTATCATATGCTATTTTTTCTACGACCTCTACTAAAAGTAGGCTTTTTAGCGGTAGCTCTTTTCATTAAAAATGACGTTTTATAATTTAGCGTGTTAAAAGTGAATAGCACATCTGCTAAAAGTAAACAGCTGGTGTTGGATTTAGAATTTCGAACTGGAAGTGAGGTTCTAAAGCTATTCTAGTTCTTTCGTTAGAGGTAAAGAGTTCTTTTAAATAATTAAAGCATTATGTAATGAATAAAGTAAAATGTGTAGTATTATAATTATCTCTGATAACTAACTTTGACAGCTACTAGCTGCAGAAACAGTCACCTTCGTGTCAAGGCCATCTCTTTACTATGACATAAGTGCAAACTTTTGTTAAATTGACACATATGGATTAATAACAGTAAATTTAAGGCCGTAGAAAAAATGTGTGCAAACTCGTGCTAAAAGTGTTTATGCACGAGACATGTTATCAAACTCAGCCTTCAGCTTCGTTTCATAATTTTCATGTCTCGTGCATCAACGTCCACTTGTTGCAAAAATAGCTATTTTCTACAATGGTAACAGAAATGTAAAAACTTAGCTCAGTGACACTTTTTCCATCACATTGTGTTACACGTTTTAGGTTATGTTGACTTTCAAATTTACGACAGAGCGTGTTCTAATATAGTATTAAACCACACCACCAATGGCTACATGCAAAAAAGACGTAATTCGGGGGCTAATATTAAGAGTTCTGCCAAAAAAGTCACTTTTGACACTAGAAACTGTGTAAAAAGTTGTCATTTTGACACGATCGTAGAAGAAATAAAAATATGACTTCTGAGCCGTTTATGAAAACTAAGATCAGCAAATAAATCACATTTTATAAACAAAAATCAAGTCACTGCTAATCAGTGAAATTTTGAAATTGGATATGGACGAGGGATATTTTATCAGACAATTTCTTGAATAAAATAAAATAGTTAATTTTACTTGCAAAACTAGAAATATATTTTTATAACCTAAGATTGACAAGATATCACTGTCAGTTTATTCATGGATTACATCCTTTTTCACATATTTGAATGTACTACACCTTTTTCAATTGTAATTCAGAAAGTATTAAGATTTTGCAGAAAGTGTAACTTGTAATTCAGATTAGTAAATTGTAATTCGAAAAGTGTAAATGGTAATTCAGAAAGCCTTAATTATAATACAGAAAGCATCAAAAATTGTAATTCAGAAATCAAAGAACGATCCTTATGAAAAATTAAATGTATATAATAGCTATTTATGGAACAAGTGCTAAATGTGGATGTTTATGGACGAGGCATCAAAATTATGAAACGAAGCTGAAAGTTGAGTTTGATAACATGTCTCGTGCATAAGCACCTTTAGCACGAGTTTGCACACATTATTTTTCTATGGTTTTAAATTTACTGTTATTAACCCATAAATGTTGATTTAACAAAGGTTTGCATTTATGACCGTTATAATTTATGTCATAGTACAAAGATGGCCTTGACGGCACAGGTGACTGTTTCTGCAGCCGGTAACTGTTAAAGTTAGTTACAAAGGTAATTATAATAGTACACATTTGACTTTATTCATTACATAATGCTTTAATAATTTAAAAAACATTTTACTTCTAACGAAAGAAATAACTAGAATAACTTTACAACCCCACTTCCAGTTCAAAATTCTAAATCCAACCAGCTGTTTACTTTTAGCACATGGGCTAAAAGTAAACAGCTGATTTCACTTTTAACACGCTGATTTATAGAACGTCATTTTTAGTGAAACAAACTAGCGCTAAAAGGCCTACTTTTAGTAGTGGTCGTAGAAAAAAAACTATTTGTTATGTCTACCTTTTAGAATATACATAATGAAAAAGTACTTTAGAGTGAGATCTGTTCGTACTCCGTTAAAGGAGAAATATGGACCCTATAAATAACAAACTTAAAAAATACTGGATTGCAATATATAATTTATTGCAAATAATTGGAAATCATTTATGCTGAACTGTATGTTATGGTTTTAATATGTCTAAAAGTATTTTTTTTTCTAACATTTTAGGACAGTATTATATTCAATGAAATAAGTTTTTCAACAAAAACCTTGCGAGGAAAATAGACAATAAAAACTTCTAAAACTAATTACTTAAATCAGCAAAATGGCTAAATGACAGTAAATAAAAATATTGTTAAAAGTTCAATATATCGGCGTCATCTAGGTAACCGGTACCTTGGGGGCAGCAAGCACAATGTCAGTGACCCTTACTTTTCTTCCACTGTGTATTTATAAACGTTAAACCTGATATTGTGATTTTATATAGTTAATAATCTTTAGAGCACACAAAATCAAAGGCTGCAACTAACCTAAACAAGGTAGAACAACACACAGCAGCTTGAACCCATCTGGGTGACTTACCAAAATTTTACTCTTTTACTCTTACTTCACTCAAATTAGGTTAGTTATTGATAATTTATTATTTTAGCAATGGCTTTTAAATCATTGAAAAAATTATACTATTTATATTTTCTCTCATTTAAATATACACAGTGACTGACTCTGCCAATTAGATCCCATCTGAACTGTAATTTGGTAAAAATTCATTTTATACCAAGTAGGCCTAGACTGCAAAAGACGAAGGCCGTACTAAAAAAAATTTTGATTTATTACACCTATCGTAAAGTCAATCTGGGGACACACTGTATACTCGTAGATATATTGGTAAGTTTATCAATTTAATATAGTTCATTCTGGTTAAATATAAATAAAATCAATATATTTTTTACTGTTATCAAACCAGATGCTATATTTGATTAAACACAGCATTATCAAATAGCTACTGCACCCCATATGCTTTGGGTAAATCTGTTGTACTTATAAGAATTAAGCTGCGAACAAAATGTATAATCTGTGAGTACGTTTCTGTATTTATTTTAAATAAGTATTAGAATAATGTTGTTTAATGCAGCTGGTCGTTTAATTTAGAGAGACTCGGCCCATAAACATTATGCTGCAACTTTTATAAGTTATTAAGGGTACATTTATGTTGGAGCAACGATGACCGATAAGAGCGGCGATGAAAGCAAACGGAAGAAAAATAACACCTTGACATAAATAAACAAAAATAAAAATAAAAACATCATCGTTCTTATAGCAGTTCGATCAGACGGCCTAGTTTAGCACAAGCATTTCCAGGATAAACAAGTACATACATACCATGATGTTGTTTTCTTTTGCTTTGTTTTTATCGCGGCTCTTCTCGGTTATTGCTGCTCTAACATAAAAGGCACCTGAACGAAAATGCCAATAATTTGTGTAATGTTGGTGTATCACAGATTCGTTAAAACCCCTCACCACACAAATATTTAACAACTGCTAAATACGTATTTCGACAGCCACACTGTCATCATCGGTAGCTACGAAAAACTTACACAGCAAAAAGGCAACTATATACTCGTGACCAAATCTTGTATTCGTGAATATTCCCAATGTGTCTGGGACCGGCTTAAGGCATTCACGATTGATTCGGACCGCACTTCGCCATGTGAATTTGACAGTTTTGTGTATGTAAACTGGATATGTTACTGGTGGACCTTAATTTGCTAGTAGAGTTTAAGCAATTTTGTATTTGAGGTTATGAATCGTGCCTTAAGCCTTGTTTCCACCACGCCGTTGCTATGCTTGGCACTGCCAAGGTGTCTACCGGACTGCTGGCACAGTAACTAAACACACTTTTTTGTGTCACTTTAACATGTTATTTCTCACTCATTGTGTCTGAAATTTCAAAAACTTACCTAGAAATGTACTTGGTACTTGGTATTTGTTTGTATGACCATAAAAAAGAACAAAAATCCACTCGGTAGTGGATGTAGCAATGGGGGTGTTGCCAGTTTAACCTTAAACTGACGAAGTACCTTCTGAATGGCTATTTTTGTGCTGCCAGTTATTACTTTCACCATGTTTTACTTTCGCTCAGTTTTGACGATTAAATTATTTATTGATTATCTTATTGAAAACAGCAAAAAGAGTTTATTAAAACAATTATAGGTCACTTTGGCATTAAGGCCTCGTCTACGTAATGTGACATTGACATTTCACAAAGTTGTCACAAGCCTATAAGCAATTCTTACAACATTATTACTTATTAGGTTAGGACCGCAGCCTAAGAAAAACAAATCATGGCCAAGCCTGATCCAAATCAGTCACGAATGCGTTGTATTTGTGGACGCAGCCTCGCTAAATTAAAATTAAAATAATGTATTAGTTAATAAGTTTTAATTCCAAATACTGTGTAGTTATTCCAGTTATACAAAATTCAAAAAGATTAGATTTTTTTCAAAACCATTACAATATTAAAATTATGCAATTGTTTTTAATTTCTTTTAATTCAAAGATGGAAAACTACAATTTCAAAAATAACTAAATTAGGTTAACAAGTGAATCAATTCAGGATATGGATCGTATGTAATCAAACTGTAGATCAATTCGAGATCGAATCGTGAATTGATTTGAGATGTGAATCAAATTGATCTGTGAATCCAGTCGAGATGTAAATTAATTGGAAGCATGAATTGACTTGGATGATTAGTTCGTTCGTTTATCAAATTGAGTATTGAACTGAAAGCGACACAATATATATTTTTGATTTGTTCTCTTTAATTACGTATACAAGAGAATCTCTGTGAGACAGAACCACTTCAGGTCAGAAAACCGTACGTGTTGAACAGATTTCTGGTTTTGAGTAAATCTGTTAGAATAAACGATTTCAACAGTAAGGTGTTTATCTTTTTTATGACATGTTTATACAAGCTCGTTTATCAAAAAACTAAACTAGTCATTGTATAAAATTTAACAAAATACATTCAGCAAAATCTCAAAAAATCTTAGGTTACTTAAAAACTGTTGCATATTCAAATTCAAAAATTAAAGCAATGATTTATCGCTGTTGAGCCTTCCCAGGTTTTAAAAAATAAATAATTTTCTCGGTTGGAGTTCGAGCAGTGAGTAAAACCAATAAATCAACATCTTCACCAACAACAATATTTGTATTTGTTGGGTTGAATTGTTGTACTGCTGTTTCAACTATGAGGACATCAACGTCATTATTAGCGTACAGTAACAATTTCACTTTCAGTCAAATATTTATTACAAATGAAGCAAAATTGCGACATTTTTTTGACAGATCAATATTTTAGCTTACACTACGGGTCCCGTAATGTACCATGAGATAAAAAAAAATGATTCTGAGCAGGCCAAATGTTATATTCGAGATTTGCAGGTTAAGTTTTACGTCAGTCTGCGTCAAACAACAAACAAAACCTAACCTTTTCATCTTGAATTTGACATAGACTGGCAATACACTTCAGTACTGCCAAACGTGTATAACACATATCAAGCCCTGCTCAGAATAATTTTTTTTTATCTCATGGTATATAGGCGGCATACTCGTGCATATTATGGAGAACACGACTTTTTCAACTTTTAGAATCTCTATATCTCAGAAATGGCAATTCTTAGGAAAAAAAGTGCAAGAACAATTTTTATAGATAATTGCATGATCTACAAATTTTATCTGGCATATCTTTATGATAAAACTTACCGTTTGGCTGAAAAATGCAAAAAACCCATTTTTGCGAACTTTGACCTTGAATTAATTTTTTTTTGCACATGGATCGATGGGGAATTTTCACAATTTGTTTATGATGGTGTTCTCAACATTTGTACCAATATTCAGCTTCTTGCGAATTATTGTAAGGCTACCACCAGTTTTCGAGCTAACTTGACCGGATTATAGCCTGAGTTCATTCTTTGATACATGCTATAATGTGCACTTGAAAATCTTTAGCAACCCTTTGTCCAGAAATTTTTATAATTACAACACTATGGGCCGGTTGCAGAAAGCAACGTTAAGTCTGGTGTTAGCTAATGCGACGTCAAACTGAACAAAAACTAATCAAATCTCAAATGTTTATGGGAACTAATACATTAGTAATAGTATATTACAGCCCGAGATGGGAAGTGTTTCATTACTGTCGAGAGATTACGTAACTGATTGAGACGCGAAGCGTCGAAATCAGCTATTATCTCGAGACTAAGGAAACTTCCTGTCGAGGTTTGTATACCCTTTTATTCGCAACCACTTTATTCTAAACAATAATTGGAAAAATTATTATATTATGATACGACAGGTTGTGACGCGCATGAATGGATCAACGAGATTCACAGTGTCCCTACCTACTCAGTGGTCGGGAATGTACTTCCCGCACTCACTTCCCGCACTTGAGCGGGAAGTAGCGGGCTGAAATATACGACTCAAATGAGGTCAGGAATGTTAACATTACATATATGGTTGCGAATAAACAAAATTTGATGCAATTTTGTTCACTGTGACGCGACTTTAGCTAGTACCAGACTTAACATTGCTTTCTGCAACCAGCCCTATAGTTCTTGTAAGGTAATTTCTTACCACCATAATAACGAGATATAGTTTCTCAAAATATTAATTTTATTGTTAAAAATAGATATTATTGAAATGTATCGTTGCTTTTCTGGCCTGGGTTGCCAAAGTTAGGGTTCCCGTTCCTCATTGAGATTTGATGTTGACATTGCTGTTTGTTTGACTTTATTTTAGTGGCAGATACACCAATTTACGAGTAATTTTGTAATAAATGTACTCCTGTTTAACGTTTAAGTATGTTGTAGACTTGTTTAAATATGCTGCATTAAAATTATACAGGCAGACCTCTCCGTTCGCGGGGGTTACGTTTCAGAAGAATGCCGCGATGCGTCAGTAAACACATAAATGATAAAAACCGGGTTAGGTTTCATTAACTAGATTTATTTATAATTCATTTTCTTATATGGGTATTTCGCCACTCTGCAAATTAAAATATTAAATAACGAAAATATTAACAACGGACGTTTCGAGGGACAATCTGCCCTCGTTATCAACGAATAACAATTAAAACTAACAAGAACTTATCTTTTTTTCACTGGAAGAAAAAACGACCAACCTCCAATGAATTTTCTGACATTGACGTTTGTTGATATCTGTACCTACTTGATCTCATCTTTAAGAATCGATAGCCAACTATTGTCTAAAAATATTGAGAAAGACGACACGCATTTTTCTTCGTTAAGTAAAATGTATGCCGGTTCCTTAATTTTTCGCCTAGTTGACATCGATTCTTTAGACAAGATCTTTGTGTTGTCCCATTGTATTTTATGGTTTTCATCCCAAGCATGTTCTGCCAGCTTAGACTTATTGAATTGATACGTTTTCAACATATTTTTATGTTCTTTAACTCTTACTGCTAAAGGCCTGGATGTTTCACCGATATAATATTTCCCGCATTCACAGGGAATACTAATACTATATATACAATTCCTTGAATGTTGTTCTTCATTGAACGGTTTAGTTTTTGTAAGAACTGACCGTAAAGTATTCATCGTTTTGAATACCGTCCTAACATTGAATCTATTTCCAATTCGTCTAATTTTGTCAGATATGCCTGGAATATATGGTATAGTAAGAGTATTATATTTTTGAGTGTCATTCCTTTGTATGTGTGTGGCATTGCTTCGTGTATTGAAAATGTTCCGAACAAGAGTCTCTGGATAGCCATTATCTTGTAAAACATTAATAATAAATTCTTTCTCTTTTTTGAAAATTGTATCATTAGAGCAAACAACTTTGGCTCTGTCGTAAAGACTTTTTACAACGCCTGTCTTTATGTTTTTGTGATGGTTAGAATTAAAATGTAAGTACCTATTAGTATTGGTTTTCTTACGGTATACTGATGTTTCAAAAGTATTTATTGTGCGTGTGATTAGTGTATCAAGAAAGGGTAACTGATTGTTTTGCTCTGTTTCTAATGTGAATTTGATGGAGGTTTCTTTACTGTTAATATGTTCAAGAAATTTGTCCACCTCATCCATATCATGAGGCCAAATTGCAAAAACATCATCGACATATCTCCACCAAACTACTGGTTTGTTGGTGTACGTGTAGACATGTTGTTGTTCAAAGTCTTCCATAAAAATGTTACTAACAATGGGAGATAAAGGTGAACCCATTGCCATCCCGAAATCTTGTTGGTAAAATTCATTGTTTAGTTGAAAGTATGTCGTTTTAATGCATAGTGTTAAAAGTTCCATAATGGTACCAACGTTTAATGTTGTTCGTGTATGTAATGTGTTGTCGTTTTGTAGCTTATGTTTAATGATGTTGAGTGTTTTGTCTACTGGAACATTAGTGAAGAGACTAACTACATCGAAACTAACCATTAAGTGTTGTGTGTTTATGTTTGCTTCTTTAAGTTTTTCAAGGAAATGGGGCGTGTTCTTTATATACGTGTCTGTATTTCCTGATATAGGAGTCAGTATCTTAAGTAAATATTTAGCTAAACTGTGACAAGGAGAACCTATAGAACTAACTATTGGCCTAAGTGGTACATTTGGTTTGTGTATCTTTGGTAATCCATAAAAATGTGGTGGTTTACTGTAGTGTGGTGTTAGCGTACGTCTTACAAAATCTGTAAATTGTTCTCTGTGTTTGTAAAGCGTTCTGTATATTTTTGTTTCTATTGTATGTGTTGGATCTTTATTTAGTTTAGTGTATTGTCCCTCACTAATTAGTGTTAAAAGTTTTTCGTTGTATGTGGTTGTGTCAAGTACTACTGTGGCGTTGCCTTTGTCTGCAGGTAGAATTTTAATTGTGTTATCGGTTTTTAGTGTGTGTAGTGAATGTTTTTCTTGTTTGGATATATTTTGTTTGATTGTGTAAGGTCGTTCTAGTATGATTTTGTTTCTAATTCTGTATTCCTGTCTAATGTCTTCTGGAAGTTTTTGACAAGTCTCTTCTATAGCTGTAACTAAATCAAGTTTATTAATTCGTTTTGGCGCCACTGCGTAGTTGAGTCCTTTACTAAGAACTAATTTGTCAGTGGCGTTTAGTTCTTTAGAAGACAGATTAACTACAGTTTTATTTAAAAAAGTGTCACTGTTCTTTAGTGTATTTAGTTCAATTGTGTGTTTTTCTTGTATGAGGTGTTGGTACTTTTTTAAATGTGTACGTTTTTGCTCTGTGTGTGTTTTGTTGTAGGTATTACTAATAGAGTTGTACATACGATTGAAATCGTCTTCCCGTACATCCCTTTGCATAACCTGTTCCAGTTTGTTTATGTCAGAAAATAGTATCACTTTGTTATGTCTGTGAAATTGTATTCTGTCTCTAACTAGAGCTTCACTAGCTCTTTTCATGATATTACTAGAACGAGCACTTACATAAGGTGCTTTGAGTCTAAACCCTTTTGGAATAATACAGCTATTTCTACAACGACATAGGAAAGTTATACTATTTTCAGAGTGTGCCAGCTTCTTGTAAAGTGTTTCCCAACTTCGGAAGTTACTAGTTATGTTAGGCCCATACCTTTGATTAAGTTTCAGAGATTATCTTAATCAAAGGTATGGGCCTAACATAACTAGTAACTTCCGAAGTTGGGAAACACTTTACATAATACAGCTATTTCTACAACGACATAGGAAAGTTATACTATTTTCAGAGTGTGCCAGCTTCTTGTAAAGTGTTTCCCAACTTCGGAAGTTACTAGTTATGTTAGGCCCATACCTTTGATTAAGTTTCAGAGATTATCTTAATCAAAGGTATGGGCCTAACATAACTAGTAACTTCCGAAGTTGGGAAACACTTTACAAGAAGCTGGCACACTCTGAAAATAGAATAACTTTCCTATGTCGTTGTAGAAATAGCTGTATTATTCCAAAAGGGTTTAGACTCAAAGCACCTTATGTAAGTGCTCGTTCTAGTAATATCATGAAAAGAGCTAGTGAAGCTCTAGTTAGAGACAGAATACAATTTCACAGACATAACAAAGTGATACTATTTTCTGACATAAACAAACTGGAACAGGTTATGCAAAGGGATGTACGGGAAGACGATTTCAATCGTATGTACAACTCTATTAGTAATACCTACAACAAAACACACACAGAGCAAAAACGTACACATTTAAAAAAGTACCAACACCTCATACAAGAAAAACACACAATTGAACTAAATACACTAAAGAACAGTGACACTTTTTTAAATAAAACTGTAGTTAATCTGTCTTCTAAAGAACTAAACGCCACTGACAAATTAGTTCTTAGCAAAGGACTCAACTACGCAGTGGCGCCAAAACGAATTAATAAACTTGATTTAGTTACAGCTATAGAAGAGACTTGTCAAAAACTTCCAGAAGACATTAGACAGGAATACAGAATTAGAAACAAAATCATACTAGAACGACCTTACACAATCAAACAAAATATATCCAAACAAGAAAAACATTCACTACACACACTAAAAACCGATAACACAATTAAAATTCTACCTGCAGACAAAGGCAACGCCACAGTAGTACTTGACACAACCACATACAACGAAAAACTTTTAACACTAATTAGTGAGGGACAATACACTAAACTAAATAAAGATCCAACACATACAATAGAAACAAAAATATACAGAACGCTTTACAAACACAGAGAACAATTTACAGATTTTGTAAGACGTACGCTAACACCACACTACAGTAAACCACCACATTTTTATGGATTACCAAAGATACACAAACCAAATGTACCACTTAGGCCAATAGTTAGTTCTATAGGTTCTCCTTGTCACAGTTTAGCTAAATATTTACTTAAGATACTGACTCCTATATCAGGAAATACAGACACGTATATAAAGAACACGCCCCATTTCCTTGAAAAACTTAAAGAAGCAAACATAAACACACAACACTTAATGGTTAGTTTCGATGTAGTTAGTCTCTTCACTAATGTTCCAGTAGACAAAACACTCAACATCATTAAACATAAGCTACAAAACGATAACACATTACATACACGAACAACATTAAACGTTGGTACCATTATGGAACTTTTAACACTATGCATTAAAACGACATACTTTCAACTAAACAATGAATTTTACCAACAAGATTTCGGGATGGCAATGGGTTCACCTTTATCTCCCATTGTTAGTAACATTTTTATGGAAGACTTTGAACAACAACATGTCTACACGTACACCAACAAACCAGTAGTTTGGTGGAGATATGTCGATGATGTTTTTGCAATTTGGCCTCATGATATGGATGAGGTGGACAAATTTCTTGAACATATTAACAGTAAAGAAACCTCCATCAAATTCACATTAGAAACAGAGCAAAACAATCAGTTACCCTTTCTTGATACACTAATCACACGCACAATAAATACTTTTGAAACATCAGTATACCGTAAGAAAACCAATACTAATAGGTACTTACATTTTAATTCTAACCATCACAAAAACATAAAGACAGGCGTTGTAAAAAGTCTTTACGACAGAGCCAAAGTTGTTTGCTCTAATGATACAATTTTCAAAAAAGAGAAAGAATTTATTATTAATGTTTTACAAGATAATGGCTATCCAGAGACTCTTGTTCGGAACATTTTCAATACACGAAGCAATGCCACACACATACAAAGGAATGACACTCAAAAATATAATACTCTTACTATACCATGTGTGAGAGCGAGGATACGGAAGCTCTAACCTTCCGCCTTGCAGGCCAAGCTCCTTCGTGGGGTGTTAGTGCCTCACCATTATTATTATTATACCATATATTCCAGGCATATCTGACAAAATTAGACGAATTGGAAATAGATTCAATGTTAGGACGGTATTCAAAATGATGAATACTTTACGGTCAGTTCTTACAAAAACTAAACCGTTCAATGAAGAACAACATTCAAGGAATTGTATATATAGTATTCCCTGTGAATGCGGGAAATATTATATCGGTGAAACATCCAGGCCTTTAGCAGTAAGAGTTAAAGAACATAAAAATATGTTGAAAACGTATCAATTCAATAAGTCTAAGCTGGCAGAACATGCTTGGGATGAAAACCATAAAATACAATGGGACAACACAAAGATCTTGTCTAAAGAATCGATGTCAACTAGGCGAAAAATTAAGGAAACGGCATACATTTTACTTAACGAAGAAAAATGCGTGTCGTCTTTCTCAATATTTTTAGACAATAGTTGGCTATCGATTCTTAAAGATGAGATCAAGTAGGTACAGATATCAACAAACGTCAATGTCAGAAAATTCATTGGAGGTTGGTCGTTTTTTCTTCCAGTGAAAAAAAGATAAGTTCTTGTTAGTTTTAATTGTTATTCGTTGATAACGAGGGCAGATTGTCCCTCGAAACGTCCGTTGTTAATATTTTCGTTATTTAATATTTTAATTTGCAGAGTGGCGAAATGCCCATATAAGAAAATGAATTATGAATTCACGCCACAAAGAAGTTTCAGAGATTATCTTAGATTTATTTATACTATGCAACCTCAAAAAATTCAAAAATACATAAACGTGCCTATGCAAACTAAAATTCCATACGTAACATAAGTCTACCACTTGAATCTACAGCTCAAATGTCCATTTGTTAATTCAAGTTATAATTTTACAATTTATTTCAGGTTGAATTTGGTAATAAGAGATTCAAAGGAATAAGCTCGATAAGTATGTTTACAAGTTCGTGATAAATAATGTTATTTAGGTGTTCATGACATAAACCGCATATGTATGCTTTATTTACTTAGTGTGTGAAAGTTGAAACAGTTAATGTTGGCTATTCCATCCGCGAACGCGTGAACCGCAAAGAAAAGGGAGCACATAAGTGCCCCGCGTAAAATCAAATCAGTAAAATGCAAATTTGCGAACGGCAACGTCTGCCTGTATTAAGTTTTGAACATGCATAAAGGTAAAATAACTTAGAATTAATATAAACACCTTCTCTGTCATAATTGAAAATAATTGGTGAATTGTAGAGCCAGTGTGATTATAAAAAGCTTCTCTTTCTAATTTTAAATACACAATAAGGGAACTCTTAAGGTCATTGAAAAGAGCTTGTTTTTTCTTATTGGTATAACAATTCTGAGACATTCTTGATAAATAAACATAATAATTTATAATCATAAGAAAAGAATATGTAACATTTGCTGCTTTGAACTAGCCAGTTCTGCATGTATACTTAACGTATGATTTTACTAATTTTTACATCGGTAAGATATTAGAAATATGAATGGATTTCTTGGAAGCCAACCAGTTTATAAGATTATCCATTAATTTAAACAGCAGTGGTGCATTTGTTTTTAGTCCAGCTACGCTAGCAAAACTTATGCATTTAATAATTTGTGGAAATTGTTTATACCTAAAACAAGAAGGGCAATTGTTTAAACATATTTTGTGGTTCATACATTCATTCATGATCCTTAGTCTCTTTTTTTGTGCCTTTTGATGTCAAAACCGATCTCTTGCTCAAGAAAAATTGTGGCTACAACCAGATTGAAACCCATGTCCACCCGGTTCCTGTGCTTACTCAGCTTAACCACCCAGGCGATCTACATTGTGTGGTATTTTTATTTACTTAGTTATAAATTCTTTCGTAGTAAGTTATTAAAACTTGAATTGATTTAACATATTCAAGAATACTTTTCAAAATGTTTAAAATTAATTCGTTTTTTTTCACGATAAACATATATTGTTTGAGGCTGTTGCGGTTGTTATGTACCTTCTTTTGAACAATTTTGACTCTGCTGATGCAAGCTGCAATGCCTTGCGAAATGTTAGCCTATATGAGTGTACAAACTAATAACACGGACCAAATCACGGTTCTCTTGTAAGGGTTTACGAGCTACCAACGAACACAACCATCACACAAGGTGTCAAGTGCATAAAGCCAAAAAATGCTGGGTATTCATATACAAAGATGTCTAATTCGAAATTTCATTCTTATTAAACATTTCAAAAAGTTGTTTTGTGCAGATAAGTCAGTTATTTATCAAAGTAAGTCGAAAAAACTACATATCAACATAAAGAGGAAATCTAGATCTTGTTCAATATGCATATTTAGCTGACCTAAGAATCTCAAACTAACCATCAAACTTACAAATTTCAGCTGACAGTTGCAAGGTTTAGGAAACATTTAGATCTAACAACATCGCCACTACACATTTGTTTTACAATTTCTGAGTTTATTACTAGGTGTCGGCAGGTTTTTCTCCCAAGATGTTTTATTGCTCGCATATAAGCCGTTCACGACCTTTTTGGGACAGAGTTGGCTATGATTTTTTCTTTTCATGTTGGACTAACTGATTCGATGATGTAGCGGATGCAACTTTTTTTTCCGTCAGTGTCTGTTCGACATTTTCTTGCCACCACATTGCCAGATTTATTATTTTAATATTCCTAAGAAAATAAATGATTTATCAAATGTGTAAAAATAATTTTAATTTCCGCCAAAGGAAAAGTCAAAATTCTCAAAATAATTTTGTTACAACAAAAAATTTCCATTAAACGATGCTACTTCCAATTTAAAAAGGACAGATCAAATTTAAAAGAACGCGAGTCGATGTGGAGACTAGGGAATATCCGGCAACAATGTACCTATTCAGAAAATATAACCTTAAACTGAAAACAACATAACCTAACACAAAAAGTGTCAATTTCCATGAGGGAGTTTTGTTGCAACAGAAGTTCTGCCAACAAAATTACTAGATGGTCATAGCCTCACCTGACCCAAAAAGATCGTGAATGGCTTATATGCAGTACCATCTGACATTCTGAGTGCGCGGGCAATATATTACAGAGTATGCATTTAGCATCAACTGAATATAATACATTTACAAGGTTTGATTAATTAATACAGTGAATGAATATATAAAAGATCTATTAATTTAATTACAAATAATATTCAATCCCCTTCAAAATACACACTTACTCCAACGCTGGTGCCATTTCTCAAAACCTCTTGGAAATCACTTTTTGTGAGTGCTTGTAAGCGCTCTGTCGTAGCCGCTTTAATGTCCTCTATGCCCCGGGTGCAGGCACACAGCTATTTTTTTATTCAACGAAAACTGTTGGATGAGAAGCAATTTGTGATGGGGCACATTATCGTGATGCAAAACAAAACCATTCGCCCACTTTTCTGGTCTTTTTCAACGCACATCATCCTGCAAACGTTCTAGTAGTTCCTTGTAATATTCAGAGTTCACAGTAGTACCTGTTGGCACGAACTCCACCCACACAATTTTTTCCAACTCGAAAAAACTGATCAACATCACCTTGACGCTGGATTACGCACTTTTTTCGGTCGAGGTGAATTTTGTGTTTTACACTGTGAACTTGGAATCTTACTCTCAGGATCGTAACCATAAACCCAGGATTCATCACCCGTCACACGGCCATGCAATTCCAAGCAAATCGACACACGAGTTTGGTTTTTTGCACTTACACGTCTCATGTTTAAATTTTCAGTTAAAATCTTTTGTACCGACCCGAATGAGATGTGAAGATCATCAGATATTTCCCGAATAGTGAATCTTCTGTTTGACCGCACCATTTCATTCACTTTTTCAATGTTCTTGTCTGTGCGAGAACTCATAGGGCATCTAGACCTTTCTTCATCGTCGATTGATTCAGAACCTCTTTGAAATCTGTCAAACTACTTGTTCACAGTTTTAAGAGTTACTGCAGATTCTCCGTAAACTATTTTCGACATTTCACTTGTTTCTGTTGGAGTTTTTTCCAAGTTTGAAATAAAACTCGATGTTCACGTGTTGTTCTCTATCCATTTTTGCGACAAAGTGCTATATAGCTTTGCAAAGACAGCAATTAAAACTAAACAAATGAAATGATGGCATCTAAATTTGTCACTTTCATGACAGAAGGTTGCTAGGTCATGTTTTTAAAGTAAATACAACTCAAATTTGATTCGGTATATCCGAAACTGTGCTTATATTTACCATATTAGTTGATCAAACATCGTTATGTTACAGTAGAGTCCTTAAATTCATTGTTTCAGTTTTGTGGTTTCGCATAACTGCGGTCTGAAAAATTAGATAGGAAATTCCAGTAAACATTCCCAATTTAAATTACGCAAGTGATGGGGAGTACTAAATGAATTAAAAATATAATTAAAATCTCTGATATTTGGTGAAAGTTTCTTGTTTACCAAGGTTCGATTACGTATACAAAAGAATTGAAAGGAAATTATTTATAAATACTAATGGAGCCTATACTACAAAACAATATTTTTTTCTTTTTTTTTCAAAGCAATGTGCAGTCGCGGAATTAAAAATCCGGGCACTTAATATGATTCAGTGTATATCTTACTTTACTTTACTTATCACGTTACCTGGTGAAATTAGTCAATGTCAAAATAATTACTCGTATATGACAGCATGCCGCATTGTTTAACTGTCAATTGCTAACCTAGAAACGCAAAGCCCAATTTAGATTACCCAAAAATTGCAAAAATCCTCTAAAGACCCGCCCGGATTTTTAATTCTGCCACTGTACCTACACCTTTTTGGTGGCATGCAATAGAAGTACGCAGTTACATGTTTTGATGTCATTAAGAAGTATCAGCACTTTGTAATAATGCCTTGCTAGGGCAAATAGACAGTTGTTATTTTGCTACAATGTTTCTACTTCTCTAAGATATCTTTTCCGAGATATAATGGTCAGCAATTAGAAGTTTGGATTTCCAGACTTGAACCACATGTATTTCAAAATAGTAAATGTGTAATTGCAGCACTACTTACAAGGGAAGTTGGGTGCATTTGCTATTTAATGGCAAAATGTTTTTTTAATTTGAAGATCAACAAGTAAAATTTTTACATGACGTGACTTGTTCTTCTGACTCGTTGCATGGGAAAGTAGCAATTGTGTAAATCATCACAGGTTGAATTCTGGCATGCCATAACGAGCCAATATGTTCAATAGGTTCATATTTGTAAATAATTGCCCGTTGAAAAACATTGGATGGATTGCTTGTTAAGTTGTATTGCATATTTTTCTCTTATCGATTAGTAATTCAATTACCATTTCTGCATGTTAAATTTGAACAATTATAACTACAATTCTTAGAGAGAAATTTACGAGCACTAGGTGCAAGAGTGCCAACAGGATTTTTTCCAAGGGAATGAACTAAAAATAGTGTTTCGCCCTATAAAAATATTGAATGATAATTTAGTACTTTACAAGTACATGTTCATTAAAAAGTCTATAAGGAGCGGCTGTAGAAATTCAAACATATGAATATGTTAGTGGCATTGTAAGTCTATGTCAAAATTTTGACATAGACTGACGCAAAACCTAACCTGCTAACCTCAAATTTGACGTAGACACAGTGCTCCCAACATATTATTCATACATTTGAATTTCCACAGCCGCCCCTTATGGACTTTTTTAATGAACATGTAAATACTATCCATTATCAGAAAAATTATTAGTATTATTTTCTACGCTGAAGAACGAAGAAAAACATGCAACCATTGAAGCTGCTTTCAAAAGATTAGTACTTGCTATACTCCTAAGTTTTTTAAAATAGTACTTTTCTACTTTCTCATCTAGTGTTTTTGCTTCAGTGGGTGCGACACTCACTAGTAGATAATTAATAATCACTATTAGTCTGTATAATCTGTGAATGTTTAAAAACACTTGAATTTTAATAATGACAGCAAAGAAGAAATTTAAAATTATAAAGGAATGCGTATGTTCTTTATTTAATTTTATTAAATAATTCTGAAACTACATAAAACAACATACGTTTCAGTGCATATTACAAAAGTATACTGGAAGTAGTCGAAGCTGACTAAATATTGATCTCTTGTATGTTTTACAAACATACAGCTCACCCAAGCTTAGATGGCACTTTTAGAGAAGGGGAATGGCGCTGCTATTTGTACTTTTAAATGCCAAGTCGCTTAACATATGAAGTGTGAATAATTGTAAAGAATTGTGATGTTATTAACGTACATGGTTGTACAGTTGTGATATAATCACAGGAATGTGAACTGGGGTAAATTCAAACTTACTTGACAGTTACGAATGATACAATGACAGTATAACACTTTTTTCTTCTAATGTACAAACACCACTTCTATGGATTTTTTCAAATCTTTTATTAGTTCAAGTGCCTTTTAAGCTTGAGCGAGCTGTATAAACTATATTCATTTACGGAATATATTAATGATAAATAGCATATGTCTGCGTGGAGTCTCGTATAAGTTTATAAAAGATATACAAGGTTTTCAATTTTGAAGCTCATCATTGAGATTTTGAATATGGTAGGAGATACAAAGTCGGAGTGAATTGCACTGTGTAATGCTAAATAATATTCACAGAATAAATTCGACCCAGAAAACTTAATTTTACTTCCTTTTACGATAAAGGAAGTTCAGTTTTTTTTCAAAAACGGCTTTAACTTTTTTTTTCAAACTCTACATTTTTATTACATGTTTAATGTGTATTGATGTGAGATAGGTGATTTTCCAGTTGAATAACTCTAAAATGGGTTTCTTTTGTTTTTTTCAATTTTTTTTATCAACTCGTATTTTAAATACAACACTCGGTATATTATAACATTTTTGAATTCAGCTTAAAATTTTAGAGAAAATTTGTCTCTTCAACTAACGCTTGATTTTGTATGGTTTCTATAGAATTTGTAATTTATTAAAATTTTTAACACTTAATAATAATAATATAATTAAAAATCGAATTTTTGGCTAATTAAAGATCACTGTAAAAGGAAGTTGTGTGCGTGTATCACACCAGTTTTTTTTTAGTTATGTTAAAAAAAATTGTTGTTTTTTTGTTATACGTTAGTTATGTTACTTGGAACAAAAATATTTGAACATTATTAGGATACTTTCTAAAGAATAATTCAAATCCAATTTTAGATTTTCATTTATTTCCATAATTTTCAAGTTGTTGATACTAACTTTCTCATTTTAAATGCACACCAAGGATGATTATGATACCGTGAAGAAGAGCTTAGTCTTCATTCTATTCATATAAGGTTTGATACACTTATTTTCAAAAATAAGCGACATGTAAAACAAATGTTTTTTTGACAGTATGCCATGATGTTTAATCAGAAAACAAATGAAGGCTTTAATTCATACCTCGATCAAGTTGTAGTCGTACTTTAAATTTTTTTTTAACATGTTTGATTCAATTAAAATTTGATGTGATGGGAATGCTGTAATTTATAATAATATATTTTTTACAATAAGAATACATGTAAAGTACGTTTTTTTCCTATAAAAATTTTCAAGGTCAAGATAAAATTGGCAAAACTGCTTTTTTTAAATTATTAGAAAATTTATTTTCGTCAGGTTTTTCTGTAAATGACGTGTCATTTTTACATTTAAAATTAAATTGTCAGCTTTTCTTTTTTGAAAATGAATACGCGTAAAAAATGGAATCTTTTAAAATTAAATGTAAAAAAAGCAATTCTGAGGTGTGCAGAGGAACTGTTGGATCTGCAGCCTAACATGCCAGAATAAGAAGTTTACGAAAAATTACCTAAAACCAAAACTCCTTTAATGCCAGATTTTAAATTTCCCACCAATTTTTAGTTCTAAAAAGTTACTAATACAAATTTTACCAACATATTTTTTTAAAGGAATACATCAACATAAACCCTAAATTCTTTGACCTTCAAAATTTTTATAGGAAAAAACGTACTTTATGTATTATAAAAACAAAATCATAGTGTGGAAAATATAAAATAATTTCAGTGTATTAAATATCACGGCATGCACAAATAGTGATCATTTAAGAAACAGAATGTTTATCACTGTGCAGCGGAAAATCTACCTCTCATAAAAAAATGTACACAATATCTATTTAATTTTTATAGTTTTGTGTGTAATTCTACAAAAAATAAACAGTACAAGTAATTTCTGAAAAAAAAATTCTGTTGAATTTAGTGGCTAAGCATTTTTTGATGACACATTTTTTTATTTAAAAACTTTAATACAATTAAATAATGAACATAAATTTGCCTTTTATATATATTAAGAAAAAAAATTAATGGAAATGCCAATGGAAGCTTTCATTTGTTTTCTGATTAATACGATACGGCCTATTGCTAAAAAAAGTCTTAAAAAGAGAAGAATAAACTCGTTTTAATGGTGTCACAGCTTCCTTTGATGTGCATTGAAAATGAGAAAGTATCAATATTTTGAAAATTATGAAACAATTGAAAAATTTAAATCACATTTTAATTGTTCTTTTAAAGTACTCTCAATAATGTCCAGATAGTTTTTAGTTACATAATAATCGACTTACTACAAAAAAAATGAAAATCTAAGCTTTATGTTTTTTGGACATGACTCAAAGACTAGGGCACAGAATAAACACATAACGGACTCAGAACTTCAGAAGCGACACTCGTGGCGGCATCGAGTAGCTGATTTCAACTATGGGGGCCATATTGAAAGAGAGCAGATTAAGAATAATATATTGGTGGCACTGTAGGTCTATGTCAAATTCAAGGTTAGCAGGTTAGGTTTTGCGTCAGTCTGTGTCAAAACTTCTTGATCTACTCTCTTTCAATATGGCCGCCATAGCTGAAATCGGCTACTTGAACATCAGCATTACAATTTGCTACTTTGCCTCAATTTAACTGACTTTGTATGTCTTATCACTTTCAAAATCCTAATGGTGAGCCTCGAAACTGAATAACCTTAGATAAAGAAACCTCTGAAAGGCATTTTATGTATTGACGCAATTTGTTTCGTAAGTTTAAAGATGCTTTATTAACCAGTTTGTATTTGTAGTGTGTTTTCTAATTTGACATATTGCATTAATAATCAAAAGCACGGAGTGGTTTTTAAAACTGCCAACTTATACATTTAAATTTTTTTACATGAAAAAGTATGCAATATGTTAATATTGTTTTAGGGGCGTACTTAGTTGATTTTGAAGATGTTGGTTTCCTGTAGAAGCTATGTTCGATTTCCTGAAGCTTCAGTTAATTGGTTGGTCAACGAGTAAAGTGACTGTTGTGTTTTCTACATATTATTTATTGAATTCTGTAATTTTATATTAGATTTTTATTATTTACCAATACAAATAACATACTATGTAGTTTTAGTAATAAGTTATTACATTTACTGTTTCAATTTTTGAATGAGACATTTTAAATTGACAGTTTTCCACTGGAATTGTGAAGTATTGAGGATGACAGAATTAATATTTGGGAGGTGCTGATACATACATATTTTGTTAAACGTACTTGCGCCTGTTTTGAGAACAAATAGTGTTACTTTGTGTTGTAAAATTTTTACTCATTGGTAACAAGCATCCACTCAACAAAGAACATTTGGAAATTGAAGTTAATTTGTTTATTTTTTATGCATATTTTTATATATTTATTTTGTACAAATTAAAATAAAGGTATTCCATTATTATACAACTATAGAGGGTGTTCTGTAAGTAGTGTCCATAACTTAAAGAATTGATTCTTCAAGTTATTTTACAAAAAACAATTAAATGAACATATGAGCTAAAGTCCTTCTTTTTCAATATAGAGGCTGTATTCTCAAACATGTTGAGAAATTATCAAAAGCACTCTTAATGTTTAAGGCTGCACTATAGTTATACGTCGACTATTAGATTGAATTGTGTTGTTGCTGTAGAGATCTCTGCTTTCGGTGTAATTTGCACTATTAACTGACACAAGTTAATTTAATTGAAATTGTAATTAACGCATATGCATTGCGAAAACGGTCTGCATAAAATATGTTTTATTTGGTTTTATGTGCTAAGATGTATGCTGAGTATATTTAATTTTGCAAACTTAATATGTCGTAAAAATATATGTTTGGGTTACCTGTGGTGGGCCTGTAATTTCTTGAAGCTTGATTGCTTATTTAGTGGAATGTATGTATATTTCATTTGTAATTTTACATCTGGGGCATTCTTATTTTTCTGTCACTCTTTACACAGTCTATATATTCAGCTGCCTAAATGGTGTATTGTATCTATGCTTTTTTATGTATAGAACAAGTCTTTACTGCAGAGCAGCAAAATCACAGGTAATGGATGGATATTTGCATCACTCCTATTTCCCTATCCGCTTCATTATCTATTTTACCTCCACTTTCAAATCACATTCACCTGAATACTTTTTGGCCTGATTAGTAAAATATAAGAAATGTAACTTAAGTAACGCATTACTTCGTATTTGGTTAGTTCATTTACTTTCTTGCTATGTAAGCATAGGAAGCTCCGTCATCATAGTAATAGACAATCTTTAGTTTACTATCTTATATTAAGTTGTAAATAGTTTTTTTAACTTTTGTTAACTAGGATGTAAAGAAGGGGCTCCATCAAATACAGCGATCAACTGACTAAGGATATACATATTTCATGATCACATCTACATTTCACTGCACGAGTATGTAATAACAATATTGTGCTTCACTAACATCTGCACATGTTTATTCATTTTTGTTTTAACTGTAACTTAAAGTACATAGAAATTGCGTTAGGCCAAGTAACAGATTTTTTTTAAATTTTATTTTAAACATAATGTATTAATTTTATGACATTCAAATTATTAGATTCCGATTTCAATTAAATGTTTGATATTGATATTAATTATGTTATGTATTATGCATCATGGATAAATATACATCAATTATTCTAAAATGGTCAGTTTATTGTATAATGAAATAAATACATTATGCATATGTTATACCTATTTTTCATAGACTTACTATTTTTGTTTCTTGCTCCATTAGCAGTTTTATAGGAATTTGGACCTTGTCAAGTCATGATTATATATGGCATTTAATATTTGGAAAATGATTTAGAGCAAATAATATTTATAAAATCTAGTTTTCATTTGAAGATTTAATTAGGCATTTGTTTCTTGGATTTAAATAATGTTAAAAACTGTAGTGTATGTTCTGAATACTGCTGTGGTAACAATGTAGTGATAGTAGCATCGACTGTTATTTTTGATTTATAGTAAAATTGTGTTTTAAGTACAAAATAGCAATAATTACAGCATACGTAGATAAAAGCTTGATTTTATACCAAAAATCTGTAAATATTATGCATAATCAAGAAAATATTTAATTGATTTTTTTACAATAAAATAAATTGTTTAGTGAAAATATCACAGATATATTTTTATTAAAATTAATTGCTTAAATATCATTTATCAGTTTCGCTTTTTTGAATGTTATTTATGTTACTCTTATTTTTTTAAACATTGTACACATAACTTATATTATAAAAAAGCAAGGTAAAAGAATATCACAAAACAAGATTTTATTTTAGCAAGTGTTAATATTGAACAATTCAATGACATTTGTTCTACTCTCAATAATTTTGATGGAGCCCTGTTTTGGTAGTGCAGTGTAAATATACATTATTAATTTAGCACATATTCTGTTTTGTATTGATTCCAAAATCACACTTAAAAGCAAACTTATTAAGTCGCTGAATTTATGACATTGCAAACATTCAAGCAAAATTGTGCTAATTTAATGTTCTGTAGTATTTTATTGATTCAAATGTTAATTTATTTATTTTATTTTTGCATAGGATGTGACACTAAGCAAGGCAGGAGGTTCCTTAGGTTTTAGTATTATTGGTGGCACAGACCATTCAAGTATTCCATTTGGCGCAAAAGAACCAGGCATATTTATATCACACGTAAGTTAGTAAATTTACACCTTCCAACATATCATGTAAAACTATTCATTGCAGATGGTGCCAGGTGGCACTGCAGCAAGTAGTGGTAAATTACGAGTTGGCGATCGTATTCTTAAAGTAAATGGTACGGATGTGACCCAGGCAACGCATCAAGAAGCTGTCATGGAATTATTGCGTCCAGTTGAACAAATTACATTGTGTGTTCGACACGATCCCTTGCCCGATGGATATCAGGTAAATGATTCATTGAACATTTTTATTGTTGTTTTATAAAATTTTAATTACATGAAACTAATAGAAAAATTCTCCAATTTTGGCAAATATGAACGCATTGTTCATAAAAATTTTTTGTGCGTATATTAAGTCTACTCTGAAAAATATTAATTTAAAACAGTTGTTATTTTAATAAATGCCTTTATTTGTATTAAATTACAGTCACTATAAATTTGTGGAATATGTAAACTTTACTACATCTTAAATTTTATTTTCAAGCATCTTGTGATAAACTATATAAACACTCGAGTAAGTATTTTGTGTTTTACATAAGACAATGTGTTAAAAGTATGTTGAAATAATAAGCACTGACACTAATGCTAAAAAGCAATAGTAAAAACCTTTTTTCTTCAAACGTCAGTAAAATGTGACGTTATACTACTTGATTGATGATGCTAAACTTTCACTTCATTGCCATGGCATCTAAACACTTTATCTGCCGCTCGTGAGTTAAAGTTATAATCTCCGGCAGATAAAGATTTTGTTCACAATGTTGTAAATAATTTGATATAAACGTTTGAAGAAAAAATACTATATGTTATTCGGAGCAAAAGTATTTTTATGTGGCTCGGCTGTACTTATCTGCCTCGCAATCTCGGCAGATAAACCGTCCCGCCACGCCACATAAAGTATAACTTTTGCTCTTAATAACATATTATACTAGTATAGTTTTTCTAGTTTTCAGTAGAGTAGTGTAGTATATATGTTGTACTCAATTAGCAAATTCGGGCAGTGACCGAAATTTATACCCACAACACGTGCACTTTGCAATATAGGCCAGTCATTTAAAACGTCGTAGGTCGCAAAAAATTGCACAGTCCTGATTTTTTCGGATGTTGTTAGGATAGATACCAATACTGTAAAACCAAATTTGCAGCTTCAAAAGACCTGTGCTAACTGCGTGGTGCTCGAAAAACCTTTTTTTTCAGATCTTTTTCAGTATTTGGCTAATTACATCTGAAAGGTGCGTCCTACGGAAAAAGTCGCCCTGTACACTTTTAATGTAGACAAAATTTTCTACAATTTGAGTGTGACATCAGCTTCGTAGGTCCAATACGTCCCCAGAGAGAGCGCTTCAAAAATTGGCTACTTTTCCCAAAAAGTTCGAAATTGTAGTTTTAGCCGTCTTCCGAGCAGAATATTGGTTAAAATACTTATCCTACGAATTAAGTCATGGGAAATGAAGTTGTAGAGCAGTTAGTTAGCTTTAATTTAAGTGTAAGCGGAACCCTATAGGGCCAATAGTCCCCTTGGTATCAGGAAAAAACGAAAAATTAAGGAAATCGGATTTTTCAAGAAATGGAACTTCTGTTATTAATATTGCACAGTTGCCTATAGAATGTTATAAAAATTACATTACATTTATAAATCTGATTTAATATTATATACAGGGTCCGCCAAAAAGTCGGCATATTAAGTGAAACATTTTTATTTTTGATTTATAAAAAAAACTTTTTACGTCAATAATTTGTGTTTGTCGAAAAACCTATTTATCCCCTATCATATATACCGAGTGATTTTTACTTATTTAGAAAATGGAAATTAAATAATATTCAATGAGATTTTTTTAGAGTGTTATTTTTAGCTAACTGAACAATCTCAAGACCAGAAAACCCCTATTTTTTCAACTTTAGCTAAAAATTAACTTTTCAATTTTTAAAATATTTTTCAAAAAATTTCACATACCAAGACTTAATATTAAAATTCAAATTTCTTTATGTGAAGACTTTAAAAATTTATAATAATAAAAAATAATGTAAAATGTTAATTAGTTCTTTAGATTTTTTATTATTTACCGAATAGTAGTGTTTGCATAATTTTTACGTTTTTTATGCAACGCGCTTTTTAGGAGAAATATTTTCAATTCTAATTAATCTCTATTTAAATGGCTTCAAGAAATTCTAATCTAGCCCTGTTAATGAATTACTGTTACAAAAATCCTATAAATGTTCTTTTACAGGTGTCTAAATGAAGTTTAGAAGATGTAAATTGGACAAAGAAAAATCTCCTCATTTAGACAACTGTAAAAGAACAATTACAGGATTTTTGTAACAGTAATTGATTAACAGGGCTAGATTAGAGTTTCTAGAAGCCCAAGTAGATATTAATTAAAATTGAAAAATAGTTCTAAGAAGCGCCTTGCATAAAGAACGGAAAAATTATGCAAACATACTACTATTCGGTAAATAATAAAAAATCTAAAGAAATAATTAACATTTTATATTATTTTTCCCAATTGTAAATCTTTAAAGTGTTCACATAAAAAAATTATAACTTTAATATTAAGTCTTAGTATGCGAAATTTTGAAAAATATTTAAAAAATTGAAAAATTAATGTTTAGCTAAAGTAAAAAAATTAGGGGTTTTCTGGCCTTGAGATTGTTCAGTTAGCTAAAAATAACACATTAAAAGAAATTTTGACAATTTGAAAAAACTCCATTTTCTAAATAAGTAAGAATCACTCGGTATATATATGATAGGGGCTAAATAGGTTTTTAGACAAGCACAAATTATTGACGTAAAACGTTTTTTTTTTTAAATCAAGAATAAAATTTTTTCCCATATGCCGACTTTTTGGTGGACACTGTATATAACATTAAATCAAATTTATAAATGTAATGTAATTTTTATGACATTCTATAGGTAACTGTGCAATATTAATAACAGAAGTTCCATTTCTTGAAAAATCCGATTTTCTTAATTTTTCGTTTTTTCCTGATAACAAGGGAACTATTGGCCCTATAGGGTTCCGCTTACACTTAAATTAAAGCTAAGTAATTGCTCTACAACTTCATTTCCCACGACTTTCTTCGTAGGATAAGTATTTTAACCAGATTTCTGCTCGGAAGACGGCTAAAACTACAATTTCGAACTTTTTGGGAAACTTAGCCAATCTTTGAAGCGCTCTATCTGGGGACGTATTGGACCTACGAAGCTAATGTCACACTCAAATTGTAGAAAATTTTGTCTACTTTAAAAGACTTTTTCCGTAGGATGCACCTTTTAGAAGTAATAAACCAAAAACTGAAAAAAGTTCGAAAAAAAAGGTTTTTCGAGCACCACGCAGTTAGCACAGGTCTTTCGAAGCTGCAAACTTGGTTTTACACTATTGGTATCTATCCTAACAACATTCCAAAAAATCAGGACTGTGCAATTTTTTGCGACCTAACGTGATTTTTGTGTTTACGGTGACTGAACTAATATGCTCAAATCACATTGTGGTTAAATTTATTCGCATTGTTCGGCCACTGAGCGAAGCGTACTATTCACAACGTGTTTTGGGCAAATTAACAAAATCTACAACATGATTTGATGATGAAAGTCGAAAATATACGACGTTACGTATATGTATACAAGCTGATTCGCAGTTTATTTCCCAATCACCCGAAAGTAGCAAGAGAATTCCTCTGCAAACTGCCGAAAATATGTCAGTAAAGGACTCAGGTCAAGGTTTTCTCAGGTGCAACTGCAAGCGATTTTGTACTGACAATAAGTATTCCTGTAAATAGCAAAAAGTCAAATGCAATTTTAAATGCCATGGCTTACTAACGTGCAAAAATAAATAATACATAGTTACAACATTATGTAATCATATATATTTTACTTAATAAACAACTTCAAACACGGTTTCAATCCCTATTGTGAATTTTATGAGGTTGCAATACAAAATACGATGAATTTCCTTCAATCGTGTAGTGGATATTATTAATTTATCCACAACGCGTTCTGAGAGTATTGCAAAGTCCATAACGCATTGTGGGCATAAATTTCAGTCATTGCCCGAATTCGCCAATTGAGTACAACATATACAATATTCAGGATTGAAATTAACAGTGCAACAATCTATTAGTTCTTCAATTTCTGTAAATAATTTAAAATATAAATTTTATCAGAGGCTTAATGGTAATGGTCATTGTTTTTTTTAATATACAGGGTGATTCTTTAATATTGCAAAAAAATTTAAAGACAGATTCTTTGGTTAAAAATAAACAACAAATGTCGCATGAACTTGTGTCCGGAAACGTTTCGTTGCGTTAATTTTTTCATTAATTTACTTTTGATAATTATTAATATTTCAAATTTAATTGATAATTGGCAGGTTGAATGCTAGTAATATGGGCTATTTTTTGTGTCATTACATTTCGATTATTTAATCCAGGGGCGTCTCTGGGTGGGTGCATTTTATTTAAAATTAATAAGAAAAAATAGTCCGATATTTGTATTTCGATAGAGGAATAAAAAATACAACTTTTTTGTTCGTCGAACTTTTTGTTGTACTTCCCTACGATTTAGAGATAAAAAATAACATTTGCTCTGCATTAGTTTATTTTACGTTAGTAACCGTAGAATTTTGTAAAAGTGTCGCTTAGTTTCGTGCTTTGAAATTTACAGTTCCTTTCAAAAAATTAATCACACAAATAGTGAAATGTGCTATATGCATTTTGTGTATGGTCTTGCCGATGGTAATGCATTGGCAGCTAGGCGAATTTATGAGCAAAGATTTCCATGTTTGCTCGTCTCCATCACTGACTTAATGAAACTGGAAGTTTTAATAAACTTACCGCTAAAAACGGGGGCCCCCCGTACAGTTTCAACTCCACAAGTTGACGAAGTGCTCCATGAAATTGAAGAATGTCCTACAACAAGTACAAGAAAGATTGCTGCAAATCTGAATATTAGTCAGTCAACAGTTTTTAGGATATTGAAAAATCAGTTTTTGTATCCATATCATATCCAAGGGGTTCAGGGACTTTTACCAGGCGATTTTTCTCAAAAGAATAGTTTTGTGTCGATGGATGTTAGAAAGAAGTGCACAAAATCCTCATTTTTTGGCAGAAATACTTTTTATCGATGAGGCTAATTTCTCTAGAGAAGCCATAATGAACTTTTACAATAATCACATATGGGCAGAAGATAATCCACATGCAATAGTTGAAAGTCGCCATCAACATCACCACTTGGTTGGCCCATTTTTTTTACCAGGAAGGCTAACTGGAGAAGCCTATCACAATTTACTGCAAAATGAGTTGCCGATACTATTAGAAGACGTCTCTCTTCAATTAAGACGCCAAATGTATTTTATGCACGATGGGGCTCCAGCACATTTTAGTTTAGTTGCACGTCAATATTTGGATGAAGTTTACCCACATCGTTGGATCAGTCGAGGAGGCCCACAATCCTGGCCTCCACGGTTTCCTGATCTAAATTCATTAGATTTTTTTTCTCTGGGGCCATCTGAAACAACTGGTTGATACCACTCCAACAGAAAATGTAGACGAATTAAAGAATCGCATTGTCGCATCGTGTGAGACAATTCGGCACACCCCTGGTATTTTTGAACGTGTTCGGCATTCAATGCGTCATAGGATCGAGGCATGTATTGACGTTAGAGGTGGTCACTTTCACCATAATGTATATACAAAACAGTCAGGTCACTCCTTTGTCAGCACTTTGATGTTGGTGTCCCCGAAAAATTACTGCGCATATGCCAGGTCTCGCTCGCGGAGGCGGGAGTTACCAATCTAATAAAGCGTGCGCAAGCTGTGCCAGTGGCGTGAGTTACGAATTCAAAAAGTTTACGGTTGTTGAACTTAACCGCCAATATCAAGAATATGTTTACTGTACTTACTGCGCATATACTGGGAATCGAAAAGTTGGAATATGCGCCCTGGAATTTGGGGACATAATTTTGGCCGAGTGAAATGACTGTTTTGTGTATAGACTGTGCTTTCACCAACTTTTATAACTCTATGTCTTCGATGGCTTATTCTAATAATTCATTTTATTGGCTCACTGATGTGTATTAATACCCAGAATAAACTAAGTGCACAGCAAATGTTATTTTGTGTTCTTGAAAACGTAGAGGTACGTGGGGTTGTGGTCAGCAAAAATTCAAGGGGCAAAAAAGTTGTATTTTTCATTCCTCTATGGAAATACAAATATCAGACTATTTTTTCTTATTAATATTAAGCGAAATGTAATGACACAAAAAACAGCCCATATTACTAGTATTCAACCTGCTAATTTGAAATGTTAATAATTATCAAAAGTAAATTAATGAAAAAAATTATTATTATATATTTCGGTAACGAAACATTTCCGGACACAAGTTCATAGGACATTTTTTGCAATATTAAAGAATCACCCTGTATATATACATATATATAATCTATTCCTTATCTACTGTTAAATGTAGAGGATTCATTTATTTCTTAAATATTACACTTTCCATTTATCTTCCTTCACCATTTTCCTCCATTCTTTTCTGTCTCTTGCTGAATTCTCGGCTTGCTTTCATGATACATTTTTGTTATTTAATAGTTTTCCAACTTCATTGCCCCATGTATTGCGTGGTCTACCTCTCCTGCTTCGTCCAGTTTTCTTGGTTCCCCATACTTCGTTTACTTGTCTTTTTTTCATCCATTCGTTTTAGATCTCCCCACCATCGCAATTGGCTCATTTCAACGTATTTCCTAGCATTTTCAACTTCTAGTCTGTTCCTAATCATATCGTTTCTTATTTTATCCATAATTGCCATGTTTGCAGCCCTTCTCGGATACTTCATCTCTGCAACTTGTATTTTCTTATGCAGCTTTTCAGTCAAAACCCATGACTCATATTTAACATTAAATCGCGTCACTGCTTTATTGTAGCAATTTGTTTTTATTGTGTAGAATTAATTTTTTCTGTAATTTATTTAAATTAAATATTTTTAAAACTCAGTGGCATGTTTTAATACGAGTTTGTTAAGAGCATTTTGTAGCACGCACGGGTGTAGGAGTAAGTGCTACAATATGCCTTATACACGAGGTATCATACAGTATTTTATCTACTTTGAGACTTTTTTAAACAGAAAAGTAAAATTTCAAAATTTAGGGTATTTCGCGGCATTTGGCAATATTTGTGCGGTGCAATAGAGGCGGCTATTGACAGTTAGATATGTACACGGAACGAACCCTATGGTTGCCAACGTTAAAAGAATTAATTACTTTGTTTCTAGTATTTTTATTATAGCATCGCTTTTTGTCTATTACGATACGCAAACGCAAAGTAGATTAAAGAAAATAAATAAAATTATTTGTTTTTTGAAAATACGAAGTTGATTGATATTTTTATAATAAAATAGAAAGAAATAGTGATTTTTAAATCTACCTTTATTACTACTTATAATTCAATTGAAATTACATTATATTATTTTATAGGAAATATAATAATGCAGAGCCATTGTTTGTTAATGAATTTTTAATAAAATGTTTTAAAAATTGAATTAAACATAAGTGAGTGCTGAGGTGTAGCCTTTATCTCCTGTTAAATTGTTCCCATTATTTCATACCTTCTGCATTTTTTTGTCTGTACCCATATCTTCTTTCTTTTTTAGTATTTTACTGATTACCTAATTACTTAATTCCAATCTTCTCTGGGTCTTCCTTTGTTTTTCTTCCCACACTTAGTTTATCTGTCTTGTTTTCATTCGCCATAAATGTCCAAACCATCATAATTGTAATCTTCCATTTTATCTTGCACGTTTTGAGTTTCCCTTTACTGTCTTTCTGACTGTGCAACCTTCTTCGGTATTCCACATCTTGTGTTTGTATTTTCAACTTCTTTTTAGGTCCATAGTTTTTTTTGTAGTTATTTTATTGCCTCTATTATTTTGTTCATTCTTCTTTTCCATAGGTCTCTTCTTATTCTTTTTCATGGTATACTGTCAAATGCTTTTCCTAGATCCACAAAGCAGATATGTATATACTTCCTTATAGTATTTTATTATTGTTTCAATTATCTTTTTAACACAAAAACAGCGTGTCCCAGAAATAAGCGTTCAAAAAATGCCCATAAAAGGAGCCACTTAGTTAAAACAGTTTATGAAATAATTATGAAAATCGGGCTATGCATTGCTAAATTAAAAATTATTGCAGTTTTACCTAAAAAATGCAGTGGGCCGCTAGTTTTTACTTTACTGTTGTTTTCACATATAATCTCATAAGAGCATTAATTCTTTCCGGAAATTTTTTTGAGTACGTTTCAACAACGTCGTATTAATTTGCCCGAGCGGGACGCGAGGGCAAATTAGGTCGTTGTTGGATGCACAAAAATAATTTCCGGATATGAATTAATGCTCGAATGCAGATTCGGTAAGAAAATCGTAACGACACAAACCCTCAAAAGAAGTAATGTCTACCTACAAAAAATTTCCAAGAAATTTTTGTATTGTCTTGGTTACGTCTCGTGAACTAATTTTTCTATTGGTCATTAATGAGTGTCGTACGATTTTCAGTAATAATAGGACGAGAGGTCAAAATATTGCCGACAATAATTTTTGCGATTCAGATACGAGTTTCTGCGGCGACGAAAATAACGACGAGTGCTTGCACGAGTTGTTATTTTCTAAAGCAACAGAAACGAGACAATCTGAAGAGCAAAAATTGTCTGCAATATTTCGACCTAAAGTCCTATTCGTCTTGACAATTTAACTTTTCATTAAAAAATAGTTACAGAAAAAATTGTCGCTGAAATAAAGCTCCTCGAAATATTGTCACTACAATAATTGTTACAGAAAAAATTGTCGCTGAAATAAAGCTCCTCGAATTATTGTCGCTGAAATAAAGCTCCTCGAATTATTGTCACTAAAATAATCGTTCGATTGGTAGTTTATTTTTAAATTGAAGAATGCCATTGGTTGACAATGACATCAGTTAAATTGTCCCATTAATTTTTGTTAAGAGTATTGTTGATAGTAATAACCATAGCAGCGTTACAAAAATCTTATCACTTTTGAACGTATTTCCTTAGCAACTATATTATTCTGAAAGCCAGCTCGTTTGGTTCGGATAAAGGGGGTTTTTAATCAAATGTCAAAATACTCGGAATACATTTTTTTAAATATTTTGGGGCAATTCTCACCTTCAAGATTCTGCAGTTTTTATGCATTTATTTTTGAGACACCCTGTATATGTTTGTGCATGCTGAATCCTGATCTGAGACCACTCGGATTCTTTTTCACTGTTTTCTTTAATTTCATCTCAAAAATTCTCTCATTTACCTTCCCCGGGACGTGAATAACTCTACTCTCTAATTTTTATTTACATTTTGTGCTGCCACTTCCCAATCGTTACGTATTGTTACCTCCCCCCTTCAACATCAATGGAGTCTAGTAGCTTTCATTTCGCCTCCTGTCTCATACATTCTATTTCCTATGGAGTAATACTATTATGTTATATGTTGCCCTTCCCAGTTTTATTTTATTTATAACATTGTTTAGTTCTTCTGTTAGGTCTTTCTTTGGTATTGTTTTCCATTTTATTCTGATCCTCATAGCTCCATAAAATGTTATTTCCATCTGTTCATCATCTCTGTCTATTGTTTCACTTATCTCTAATATTTTACCTGTATTTGCTTCGTATAATTGAATGTTTTGACCTGTTAGAGAAATTAAGACATTTTAAACAAAAGATGCAAAATTGTGTCATCAACAAATAACTCTTTAAATGAATTTTTAGGAGATACTTATAAATAAGGCTGAAAACGAAAAACTAGGAATGCACATTAAAGGAGGTTTGCAAGGGCAGCGAGGAAATCCTTTGGACCGCACAGATGAAGGTGTATTTATATCCAAAATCAATTCTGTGGGAGCAGCAAGACGTGATGGTCGTCTACGTACTGGCATGAGACTCCTGGAAGTTAATGGCCGCTCTCTGCTGGGTGCTACTCACCAGGAAGCAGTGAATACGCTAAGGTCTTGTGGAGATGCTATTCAACTTGTGGTTTGCAAAGGTTACGACCGTGCTGAAGTCGAAAAAGCTGTAGCTGAAGGTCGACTCACTCGAGCCGGTTCTGGAAGTAGTCGTTCTCAGAGCGTTAGCTCTCTTGACCGAGAGGATGAAGATAGCCAGCAGGTAAAAATATGTTATGTACTTCACACAATTTCAATTTAGAAACTGACTTAAACATTTGGTTGAGCAACATTTCAAAAATATAAAGTAGGTTAAATTGGATTGATTAAAATTGTCAATATTTGAATAAAATTATATGTTTAAAGATAAAGATTTTAAAGTTTGAACGGAAATGTGGTTTGATAAAATGTCAATTTACGTAGGAAAAGAATTCATGTAATACATTTCACCCACATGTTAGCATTCTTTAGAGTTTGTTTTATATGCAAACACTGATAATCTAATATTAACCAATCCACTAAGTGTGTTTCTATCTATGCAAATGTGAATAAAAGGAACGGCTAGATTTTTAGGTGCTTTATTTAACTTATATTAAATTCAAACATCAAGTAACTCATATTTCAATCGAGTTCCCCACTCCACAGAATGGTTATTGAATCTGTAGGATCTTTACTTGCATTTTAAATACAACATAAACATATTTTGTAGTTTATATCACAATCTGAAGTAAATATATCCAGAATTTATATATAACTTGATTTTAGGAGCAGCGTATGAAAACAGAACTAGTCCAATTTGAGAAAGAGGAGGCTGAAAAACGATTGAGACTTCCTGATCCGTCTGAAGAGGACATGTCGTTGGTGGAAGCTAAACAAGGAAGTACCCCTGCAGAAAAAGTGATGGATGTAGTAAGAGCAGTTGAGACGTTGGCACATGGCCCCACAGATTTTGCAGCACCGCCTAAATCACCTGGAGGGCCCAATTCTGAGCTTAAAACTACTACTGTCGTCATGAGCAAACACACCTTAGCACCACAAGCAACAACTGTAAGTACATATTAATAAATTATTGTTGGTGGTGTTTATGTTGGATATAAAATATGATACGAAAATAGCAGTTTTGTAATTGTTGCAGAACATATTAGTATCATTCTTTTTTAGTTTGAGTATTAATTTTATGTGCAACATAATCTCTATACAAAATGACAATTTCGTTGAATTAGTTTTCATTTACAATGTAGATGTGATTTTTAAAATGAAATTAAATATTTTTAAGGGAAGTAGGAATAATTAATAGCTGTGGTCATTCAAGCATTTTCATTGATTTATTTTTTTTTGTAAATGTAAAAGTGTCTATTTAGACACTTGTATTTTCATGCTTTTTTAACTTAATTGCACACAATTTAATTATTATTTATCAATAAATCATGCATTTTTTAAATTCAATGGTCATACTTAGTACAAAAATTGGTAATTGTCATTCTGTACAAATGTAAATTATTTTGAGAATGGGTTACTGTATGTTTTATATATGTTGTTTCCTATAGGTGTCATGATTGTCATCTGCACAGGTTTGTGTTGTTATTCCTTTGTTGCTTATGTGATTTGTGTGCACTTTTAATATTTGAATGACTACTTAAAATTTACAAAGAAAGTGTAATAGGCTATCTGTAAGCTATTTTATACAAAAATGTGTCAGTTGAAAGTAACTATAATTGCATTGTGATTCTTCAAACACTTTTATTTCTTGTTTTAGTTGCTACATGTATTATTTTGCACGAATAGTATTATTTAAATGTTTAGTTGCATATGCAGTCATTGTGACATTAAAAAAAATGTAGATTAATTTTTTACAGCAATTTTCTGGTTGATATAATTTAATGCGGTGTGTAGCATGAAATAAATTTATGGTGTAGCATGGGCATGATGTAATTTAAAAAAAATTAAATGCTGCCTCTATTGCAGAATCGCCAAAGAAAAAGTCCATAACAAATGCTTCGCATTGAAGTCCTTTTGTAGATAGCTGAAGAAATATTTTCTGTTGAGGTGTTTGTGTTTTAGTGATTTTTTAACAGTTATTAAATGAGCGCTACTGGTGCTTACTGGGTGAACTTTTATCACTACTATTGGCATTAGTGCATCACTAATGATGGAAAATATAACAGAACTTTAACAAAGGATGCCAATATAACTTGGAATAAAATTTTATGTATTTGAATTTTATGTTTAAATATAAAGTATTAATCGATTGTACAAATTCATATCAAAAGTACCAATTATTATACAGTCAACTAAGTATGTACTGCCAATATTTATCAATACTGTTAGTGATATTGACCTATTTAGACTATGCATCATCAGTAATTCGGGTACCATTTAGTATTTAAATTTTTATGTTTATAGTACTTATTATAATTACATAATTTTAATAATTAATATGATTATGAAAACGTTCTATCCGTCTCATTATTTAAATACAAATTGGTCCAAAATTTCAAAATTTTAATTATTCATTGCAGAACCATATAATGCCTTCTGTAAAAAGTTCTAAATTTATTGTTTTATTAATACTACATGCTAGTACTACAATATCTTCAAACTTATAGCGTTTAGTATAACATAAATTTCTTTATAGTACAGCTAAAGTTGATATGGAGTCACCTCAGAATTGTAAACTATTATTTTGTAGCACCGTAACTTAGTTGTTACAAATAATGACAGCCACATGTCAATTCTTAAGGTCACATTAATAAAGCTTGCCGAATTAGTGTAGTAGTAGGAGATTAATTTAGACTTGGTATATGGATCCCTGCAAAATTTTATACATGATGGAAAATTGGAAAGTTGTTAATTTTTAATTTACCAATGTGTTCGTTATTTTATCTTAAGTTACCACGTAAATGTATCAGATTCACCCAATTATGGGTGTAGTTACGAACTGAATAAGGTTTACTCCATGGTGTAAAGAATACAAGGTGAAACATTTCCGGAGATGCGCAGTTGTTCAGAAAGTAGAGGGGAGATATCAACCAATGCCCAATGCACCTACTCAGGAATTCCGTCATGGCCATGGAGTAAGATGGAAGGAAACCGATCACTATGCTGGCGGCTCGTCAAAACCTGCGTTGATATTTGCTGCTCTTTAGTAGTACCGTATTCTGCCACTCGGTGCAAATGTTCCACGTCGGGTCAGTTGGCGGCATGGTGGGGGAGGACCCGGCGTGTACAGTGCCTTTATATAGACAGTGGCGATAATACAACTAAGCCACATTTAAATTTAAATCCGTAATCAGAGTCGACTGTGATACACGTTTTACGTTTGGCAGTACTGAAAACATTCGAGATTTGCAGGTTAATATTTGCGTCAGTCTGTGTCCAATAACAAACCAAACCTAACCTACTAATCTCGAATTTGACATAGACTGACAATACACTTCAGTACTGCCAAAAGTATAACACGAATCACAAGTGATTTAGCCTAAACATGGCTGCTAAAACCACGTGATCTAGGGAGCCAATCAAAAATAGGACACTCCATTGTCGCCACTGTCTATATAAAGGCACTGTACCGGCGTGCAACACCAGCGCTGCGAGTGGTAGATACTGTACTATTAAAGAGCCATAAATACCATCGCAGGTTCTGTTGCATGGCAATCGGTTTCCTTTCCTCTTACTCCCTGATCATGGCCGCGATTATGGTGTAACCATGGCTGCAATCGTATATTGTTGCTGGCACTGTCAGTCAATGTCAAATTCAAGGTTAGCAGGTTAGGTTTTTCATCAGTCTGACACAACTAACGCAAAACCTAACCTCGAATTTGACATCAACAATACACTTCAGTACTACCATTCGTGCCCATTGTGGGCCCATTCCTTATTGGTTGAATATGAGGCGCCGCCCACCATGCATCCATTTTGCGGAACGTTACACCTTGTATTTTATGCACCATGGTTTACTCTTTAATTTTCAGAGTTCAAAAAAATTCAGTATCTTAGCTATAAATTTAGTTTGATAAGTAAGTGTCAACAATTTTAAAAAGTTATATGATTAAAGTTAACTTAAAATGCTTCAAAATTAATTTTTGTTACACGCTCCGCAAAATGCTATTTTAGCAGACTAGGGAAATGTTGTCTACTTTAATGGATTTTAGCGGACTGAAAAGTTAACTTAGCAACATATTAGAAACGTAATTTTTTTTAAATTTAAAAATAATTTACGTTTTTCTGACTGATGGCAGACAATTTGAAGAGCTGATAGCAAACAATCTTGTATGCATCACGTACACAAAATAGTTTTAGGGGACTCCTCTCGTTTAAGACTCAGCTCCTTCGTCGCCTCTTCTTTAAAAACGATTTGACCCCTAAAACTCCATATCGTGTGTTCCAAAAAAAACTCATTTGCAACTTGCCATGATAAAAAATTGAAGTTTGCCGTAACTTGAGATATACCCGTTGATGCAAGTGAACTATCAAGTCAGAAAGAACTAAATTACATCTTGACCTTGAATTATTTTCCTAAAAATATAGAAAACACTTAACAAAAACAATTTTTATTGACCGTTATGATTATTACACTCGTTGTTGTGTACATGCCATCTAATTTTGCTTTTTGCTTGATACAATTAAACTCAATGCAGTGTAAACAGATGTGTTCATAAACAAAATGCAGTCTGACATTCACCTACAGACTTAAGTTAAGACTTTACTAGATTTCCTCTCTCTTTCCAAGGCCTACCCTAAATGAGTTTTTTGGAACACACGATACTATTAAAACTATGAACAAAAAAGAAAAATTATTGCAAGATTGGAGGAAGGAAGCTTATTGCAGCAAACTGCTTTTGAATTTAATGCGTCATAAGCTGTGCGAAAATACATTTATATCAAACATCACCTTAAAAATGCAACTATTTTGATTCCCCAACTACATACCTATACTTACATAAAGAGCTTAGTTGCTCAATTTAAAAAAAAATAGTATGTCTAATATTTCTACATCTGCGCGGATGCAAAGTGGTTTTTCTCTGCTTTTAGTATATACCGATGGGGCCATAATTATACGTTGGTGCTGAGTAATGTGAACATAGGCAGTCAAATGAGCTAGGATACAGTTTATGCGCTTTATATGCGTTAGACAGACATAGACTTATAGTTATAAGGCTTCAAATCTAGTATTCTATACTAAATTTCAAATAAGCATGCAGTACTTGGAACTAAGTAGTAATCATAGTTATGACTGTGATTGGTCGAAACAAAGTCATCATTACAACCATCTGAAAATCAAATAGTTTTTCAAAATTTGACGTTCGGTATGAATCCCAAAACTGTGAAAGAAAATTCGATAAATAGTGGACAAAAGCTGCGTTCGGAAAGGTACCTCTGACAGTTCTTTTTCCTCGAAATAATTCGCAGAAAGAGATCGATAATAGCCATCGGCGCGGGTGAAAGTGAGATGAATGAAGATTTCGTGGAAACAGAGCTGTCAGAGGTACCTTTCCGAACGTAGCAAAAATAGACTGACCTACAATGGTTATTTGAAGTATGTAGGACAAAATTATTGTAAAACACGAGCTTGTATTTTTCTAGTGTAAAACTGAGTTTGAGTTTAGAGCGCCACCTACTGCATTCTTATTTGAAACTAGTGAATCACCCGAGCTTCACTTTGCTAATTACACGATTTAATTAAATTAAATATAATTTAATTTTTCTTTATTTTTTCGTACTTTTTTTGAAAATAAAAACCCACCTACAATCTAAGTCCAAAAATTAGCAAAATTTTAAGCTATTATATAATTTAATCGATCCAGTATCTTCTAAATTTCTTTCATAAAGTAACCATTGGTTAGAGGTTTAGATATTTGGTTAGTCTATTACCTAGAGCTAGACTAATGAAGCAGGCTTTATTAAAGGACCAGCAACTTAGAACATCTGAAAGTTCATAATCTAAATATATAATATACCTAAAGCATTTTTTAAATTGGTAAAACAAGCAGGTATATTTATAAATACCAAGCCATTATTGCTTCAATAATCAGCAAACATATATTTTCACTAAATAACTCCGATCGATTTTTACAAAAACAAAATAAAATAACTGCGCAATTTTAAAATCGTGTGAATAGCAAGTTTATTAATCATAATCATAGATTAATAAGTATTACTGCTTAATATTGAAAGTATCAGCGTAATATGCCAACTTCAAAACAGTAATTACTCAAGTTTTTTGTATAATTTTTATAATGACATTAGTTTTTTACGTATCATACTATTATATTTATTTAACATAAAAAAATATAAACTGAAAAAATAATTAAATGTAATAACGTTAAAAGTAATTAAAATACTGTAGTGAATCAATGTTTAAAAGTAGGTAGTTTTGTTTTGTGAGAGTATTTATATACACATTATTTTATAATTTTAATACGTAATGTTGTACCAGTGACTGATTGAGCGGATTTTATCAAAATATATCATAACTATTACTAAATGGCATACCACTTATCAAATATTTTAGTTGTTTAGCGGTATGGTGACATTTATAAAGACAAACTTTGGACCACTTAGTATTGTAATAACAAAATAGTACATGATCTGACCCAATTATTTAAAAAAAACCTGTCTGCATTGGTTAGGTTTGGGTGTTAGTGTTATCAGCCACTGTGGCTATTACCTAGTCTACATAACTTGTTGTTTTGTCACTTGTCTATAAAAAAAAGTCAATTTAAATCATAAAATCTCACCCGCTAAATAAAATTTTAAATTGTTTGACAATCAACATACTTCAAGTGTTTCCTATTTTATCGGGCGCCCTACGTCTATCGCATTCCTTCAAAATATAGTTTGCTGTCAACCAAATATTACAATTTTTACAAGAAGGCTGATTTTCACCTTGCAGTAGATATTGTTTCGTTAAGCAAGTCTGGCTAGTTCCTATTTTGGTCAACACTATAGGTTCTTTTCTAAAAAGGTTACTGTGATAGGGTGTAAAATTTTAATAATTTATGAGTTGTATAGACTTGCGGAAGATTTTATTATTTTTTAGGAGCACAAATTCTTTTTACTTCAGCACAATCTTGTTACGTGCTATTTTTAAATTAGTTGAAAATTATGTTGATGTCCAAGAATTGTCTTAAGTTGCTAGTGATTCCTTACTGTATGCTGGGTTGCCTAGCCACATTTTTCATTTTCTGTATGTATTTTGTAAAATTTTAGACTCTAGGATTGTAAATAGTTTTCAAAAGATTGATGCCATTGATCGTGTAAGATTGTCTTCCTTAGTGCTGTACCTATGATTTTGGAGAATTATTATGAAACTTGTCGTCACCCTTAAGGAATTGTGTGTGAAATTGCTGAAATAAATCTAGTAATGTTAGGATTCATCTTTATTTCTGCGCAATTACTCACTCTTGGCCATCGTTGAAATTCGATAGGTTTCTATTGTTCCTTTCTGAACATCGTCTTTTGATATTGTGTAATTTCAGACCTAGTACCTTTTTAGTACCTCCTAGTGCCTTGCTCGGCATATGTCCCCTCCTGGGCTTTGATGTCATCTCCTAGAAACACCTGGAGAACCAACTTGTAGGCAGCTCTATGCCTTTTGAATCCTGTAGTTCAGGCATGTCAAACATTCGGCCCACACAAAGGGCACTGTAGCGATTAATTGAAATAATTTAGGTAATTCTGCAATAATTTTTATTAAATGATTTCAATTAGTGTGCGGCCCTCATAACAACACAAATGTACCCATATAGCATTCAAGTGACTCTCAGTGTGACATGCTTGCTATAGCTGGTCTTTTCCTCGTGCAACAACTGTGGAGAAACCTGACCCACATGACCTTACACTTTTTTTAGGCAGCTTTTTCCCAGGAACCGGAACCTGCTATATTCCGCCAGGTACCGTCGTTGTATTATTCTCACGTGTTTCTGATCATATAAACTCTCAAACGGTGAAAATAGCATTGGTGCAGTTGCTGTGATAGGGTTTTTTTACCTACGTTTAGTGCTGTCCAATTTCTGGCCGATGGTAGAGAGAATTTCCGACCGATGGTAGAGAGAATTTCCGAAATCTCGCCACAATTTTTTTTTACTGTGATTAGCTTAGTTTTTTGATCATACATTAGAGTGCCAGCTTTGTTCCCGGTGTTTGGTTGCAATCAACTCACTGAATAACACGTTCCACGGCGTTTTAGTTACAACAAATTATGCGAGGGAATACTGAAGCGAATTGAAAATTATTTGTAATTGCTCAGACATATTCAACTTGAAGTGTATTGATACTCTCTTGAGCGTACAGGTTTTTATACGTGGGTTTTCGCGTACTAACAATTTAGATCTTTTTGCGAACGTAACTCCCGTTATCCTCTTTTGTTGGTTTATCTTATATTGCTTATGAGAATTGGGTTACGTGTGCTCATACAGTATTGCGAAGAAAACCGTACTGCTGGTGCTCTTCACTCCATTTATTAAAATTTTATGTCGCAAATCAAACTGTGTACTTATAACAATAATGTTAGTTTTCACAATATTTAAAACGAAGTTAAACTTAAAAATTAAACCTCGAAACTTTCAATAAGTACATTTTTAACAAAATAGAGCTTAGAATTAAGAAGAGATTCTTACAAATAGATTAAAACCTACAAAACTGAGCTTATCCGTTTCATAATTTGTATTCTTATACATATCAGTGTAGCATTTCGCAGATTTGCTTTTACCTTCTCGAATATTATCAAGAGATATTTGTAGTATAAAAAATTAGGTTATATCAATTTTTGGCGTTTTTTAAAATTTATTCTATGAATCGCCTATGTGGTTTAGGGATTTACACCGACACCTGTAGGTTTTCTGGTTTGAACCATCTTGCATCAGTAGCCTCTTCCGGAAACTCCAATCCTGCTCAGGAACTAGCTGGCAAACTTTGCTACACCACGAGACAATTCGTGGACCACCGTGTTGTGAGATAGTTAAGCAATACTGATTATTATTTTTGTGTACAGAAATTCCCCGTGTAGAAGCCTGCCAAATATGCGTTATTTAATTTAGTTAGCATTTTATAAGTTGGAGAAATAGTAGGCACTTGTTAGAAAATCGTTATTCAATTTTTTAAAGCTGTTTTAAAATAGTGATTTACAATACAAGTACGTAAAACTAGTCTAAAGATGCTTTACGTAATGTAGAATATTTTATCTCTGATAGAATTCAGAAAATTTAGTAAATATAAAAAATGTAAATTAAGATTACTACTTGCAATAACAGGTTTTGCTTGATTAAAAATTTTAACTGCGTTGCTAGTGACTGTGCCTAAATCATGTTATTAAACGGTCGTTTTGCAAACTTAAAACTGCCAACTAAGTCAATTTTACACACTATCATAGATAATATTAATTTAATATTACCCTACATACCAATACAAACTTTCTAAAATGTTTTCTGTAAACCTCAATCAATTTTTTCCAAGACAGAGTCTAGGCAGTAATGAAATGACATATTTGGATATATATTTTTTTTAAATATGACGGCTTCTATGCAGAATCTACTGCATCATCAAATTTGGTAAACCTACGATCTTGCAAATAAATTGGCAATTTTAAATTTAACCGTACAGGAATACTTTGATTAATATTATGGAGTACAGTGGCACTTTGGCTATACAATTGAAAACAAATATCCTCGTATATAATAAATTTGTATAGGTGTTTAAATATATGTTATTAAGGAAACATAGTCACATAAGAAGTTAAATATAAATACGCCATTCTAAAAATGAGACAAGGCAATAATTTGTTACACTGTGCCCCACACTATATTTAAAATGGGGCCCCATTTTCTGATTGATTGTATTCTTATTTCATCACTTATATATGAAATGAAGAATAAAATGTTTAAATTTGAAATTAGCAGTAAATCACTTTTTTCCGCTGCTGATCATGTAAGTCAGTGATACAGCCTTAGTAACAAAACGTGTACGTCGGTGATTATATTTGTTTGCTGCTTTTTCTTGACAACGGAACTTAATACTATTATTAAGTTCCTAGGATAATAAAATTAGCAACGCAAGATGCAGATTTAGACGTTTTGTTTCTAAATTGCAAGTGTTTATGTGACATGTGACCATATATCTAATACTTACTATATTGCTAGCGGCTATGAGTGGGAAACTTGCCAAGGAAGTGAGACAGACAACCAACTCTTCAATGTATAATGGTGAGCTGTGTGCAAGCGCGGCGGCGTCGTCTGGCCAATGGGGAAGTGGTCAAGTTTAAAATTCGCTTCTAAAGGCGGAGTTCGAATTCTCACGCATGCGCACGAGACGCGTTATACTCTAAGTGAGACTATGTCGGCGCCGTAATGTTTTCTGACGTTTCCAGGCCCTACTAGCAATATATGTGTATTATATATATGCATGTGACACTCATAGGTAACACGACTCACGAAAATTTATCCTGGTGACAGGTGACAAACCAAACGATTTTTTCAAAAATCTAGGAAAATTTTGATAAGCAGCGGGTAAAATATAATAAGATAACTCGGAATGTATCGCCTATTAACATTTTCGGCAGGCAACAAGCCGCGACTTTGTCTTGGCTTGTACTTGCCTACCTCAAATGTTAATAGGTCCTTACATTCCTTGTGACTTAAATAGCTATTAATGACAATAATTGTTTTGAACTACACTCATTTTTAAAAGTTGATAATTGTTGGATTTACGATTATTTAAACTATTAAAAATGTTATTACCATAAATGTATATTTGAAGTCAGTGTAAAATATATCTCCAGCTAAAAACTCGCTTCATTTTTTATATATTTAGTTTATATATGTAAATTAACAATTGAGTTGAAGTAAAATATTTTGTGGTAAAATTATAGCAACTACTCATATCAAAATATGAGGGTCAGATAATGTACAATTTTGTTATGTACGGAGCTCTACATATAGGTAATTAATTTTAATATAATATCCAGTACATGGTGCTTCATATAGTCAGGGTCAACCAGAAAAGTGCTGTAATATTAAAAATAAGAATCGTACATTATTGTTTTCTCCTGACTTTATTAAGATTAGGGACGGGAACATTGTTAAATATGAGTGTAAAATAAAGTATTCAGAATTGTAAATTGTAACTAAAAAAACTATGCAAAGGATGACAACATTTAAAGCAATAATGAGATATGTTATATGATGGCTGTAATAGAAATAAAATTATTGAGAAGTATTAGATGTGGCCATAAGATCGGAACAGCAAACCGTTTCTTATTTTCAACATTTTTTTTTTCAAAATTTCAATATAACTTATAAATTTTTAATTTATAAAAAAGACTTATTACAATCTTTGTTTAAATTTTCCTGAAGATAACACATTTTATTGTTCGAAATGATACTGTTATACTGCTATTACATTTTTATTATGAGAATTTCTCAGTGGTAATAATAATAAACTAAATATAAATTACTCAACAACAAATGAGAATACTGTAGAATAGTAATTTTTTAAACATAGTAGTTGGCATTTAAAAGTGTTAATCTGCAAATCTAAACCCCGTCCATATACAAACAATATCCATGGTATATCTATGAAAATATATAGAAACATGTGTCATACAATCAACAGAAATACGGTACATCGAGTAAAATGTTAAATTCAGGACTTATGTTAGAAAACTGGATATGCAAGATATATAATAGTTATTTTTCGTTGATCGTTTATTTATGGGTTTCATTAATGTATAGAAAATCGTCTATTAATGACCCTTTTTAATTATTAATGAACGATTTTTTAAAATCGTTTATTAATAACCCCTATTAATGAATGATTTTTTATTAATAGACGATTTTGGTATAGGTAATCAAAGATACCATTAATGTCAAAACTTCGAGTGTCAAATTCTTTTCATGGAATAAAATTAGATTTCCTTCAAATTAATAAGATACGATCAACAGAAAAATATTGTAACTAACTCGTGTGTTAATCGGCGATTAATAATCTCTACAATTAAAATGCCTCAATCATTAATCGCTCTCATTAACGCATTTGTTTGTTAAATAACTATTAACTAGTAAGTGTGTTAATATCGGCGATTAATAAGCGAGACATTTTAACGTGTGAGTGGACCGAATGCATTAATGATTGTCGAGATTAATAATCGCCAGTTAACCCAAGAACTGGTTCCAATATTTTTCCGTTGATCGTATCTTAGTAAATAGGAAAAAAATTAATTTTAGTCGAGGATAACTCCAATTCTAAATGTTACTTGGACAATAATTGTTATTCCATGGCATCTTTGACGGAATCAGTTATTGACCAAATAAAATTGATTCCGAATAGCATGTTACACCTACCTGCCTCTCTGCGCTATAAAACAGATTTTCTCGTAAATATTCCTGCTTTATTCTGGAATTATACTTAAAGATACAATATTTGGACCTTATGGCAGGATTAAGGTAATATCGTTTATGGCCGTTATTGTTAGTGAGAATAGGTTTTATACGTTTTCTACGTTTGACACTCAGTTTTGACATTTATTTGTATTTTCATGTAATTGTTATTTTCATGGCATCGTTGATTAGAAAATTGTTTGTTTGTTTGTTTGTTTATGGACAAGGTGTAGGCATGCAGAGTACCAGGTACCTTAGACACCAATTGCTGTGGTCATACTATCAAAGTCCTACTTAGAATTTTGCTGAAACTAAGGAGTTCCAACCCTAGCAAGGGATCTTTTACATGCTACACATCGCAGTAACATAGGACCCAGGGCTTTACATCACTTCCGAATAATGGCATTCTGTAGAGGCTTTCATCTGCATTTTTTTATTTTTGAAAACCTCACCGGGACCAGGAATCAAACTTGCGACCCTTAGATCAGTAGCCAGAATGCTTAACCACTTTATTAATAGAAAATTATTCATTAATAGGGGTCATTAATGAACGATTTTCTATATATTAATTTAACTCGTAAATAAACAATCAAAGGAAATTTTCTTAAATAAAATTACTTAAACCTCAGAGTTGAGCATGTTTTTATTTTATTGAAAGAGATGTATTGATTTGCTAATTTGCCATCTTTAATCTGTCATGTATTTAATTTATTTTAAATGGCTTATGCGTAGGTATGGTTTACTTGTTTTCTAATTTTGTTTTTTGCATGAAATGCGATTTAACGAGTTATAAGGAAATGAATTTCAAACAAAATTTAGTTTCAACAAAACATTGCAAAATTTAATGATACGATGATGTTTCAAAAATGGGATGTGAGGTTTATACTGTTACATTATCAAAAATATGTATAAGTGGAAATAATAAAATAACAGTGACAAAACATTGCTAATATCCCCGTATTGAATAACTACAATGGTAATATAAATTCAAGTTGTCACTTTTTAACCAATTTTGTCAAGGCCAGACGCAGACTTTAGTACGATAATAGTCCGGAATTTATGGTTCTGAAATATGCCAGGGAAAACTGCAAGAAATGAAATGCAAAAAAAAATATATATTAATTTCCTTCTGTTTTAGTTTCTTACTCCATAATCACTGTTAACTATACAGTAGTGGATAAATTCGTTAAAAATTTAAGGAATAACTTTTGAAAAACGCTGGGATCCGTCGATTTTTACTTCCTTTTACTATAAAGGAAGTATTGGATTCACCCCAAAAATTCGAAATTGAGTTTTCAACGGATCTTCACGTTTTAGAGTCCCCTGATCTTAAAAAACATATTTTTTTTCATTGGTCTGTCTGTCTGTGTGTCTGTCTGTCTGTGTGTCTGTCTGTCTGTGTGTGTGTCTGTCTGTCTGTGAACAGAATACAGTGAAATCTCCCATAAGCGGACACGCACGGTGCCAAAGTTTTTGTCCGGTTATTAGAGGCGTCCGCTTAAGGGAAAAATCTATTTTTAGGTTTAAAAAAGTTGTAGTACTATGCAAAGGTATACGCGCTAACAATACAGATAAGAATAATAAAATAATTGAAACAAAGATTGCTTATTATACTTTCCACATGTACAGCTGCGGAAACATAAAGCGGGACACTAAAATTTGCCGTAGTTAAATTGTCTAAATGAACTCATTGTTGATGTTATCCCAAGCTGCTTATATTGCATTAACCAGTTCATTTGGTTCACGGGCACATGATAGATAGGATTTCATAAACAATTAGGAAGCCAAAATTAGAGTATTCAAATAGTGAAAAATGGCGCTATAGAACCTGTCCCGGTTTATGTTTCCGCGACTGTACCTGTTTCTAAATATTTTGACAGTTTGAATAGGTACTTTAAAGTCATTACTTTCTTTAGCAAAGCATTTAAAATTTTTCACTGTTAATGCTTCCGTGTAGGTCTTGATTACATTCTCACAAATTTCTAAGTCGCCATCGTTTTCTAATTCTGCCAACTGCACATCAACGCCAGCTGATTCACCTGAAATTTCGGTTACATCATCTTCCACGATTATTTCTTTGTCAATGTTTATACATTCGTCAGGGTCGACGTTTTCGATTTCTGGGATATTTGTATACAGTTCAGCCACTACTGATAAGGGTAAATCGTCCTCTGGTTCAAATTGATTACAGTGGTGTAACTTGATACACGTAGACGCCGTGGCCGGGGGGGGGCTCTGAGCCTAGTTTTCTTATTTTTTCCTTCCATAAAAGCAAGCAGGAAAAATTCCTTCTATTTTTATTTTTATCATAATGGGATGCCCATGCAAAAGGCAAAGTAGTTATGAATTATTGCTGTCCTCTAAAATCAAGCGACATGGATTGTTTTGTAATAATATGGCCCATAGGCTAACTAAAGTGTCGAATTTCCTGCAGTCATAACATCGCCCGTATTGCAAAGGAATTCTATAGTTTAACAACATGATCATTAAATGTTGGATTTATGGATTGTCTTGACGCCTCACGACATTAGCTGGGCCTGCATTTTGAAGTGTCCGTACAAGAGAGATTCACAGTCGAAAAATGGTGTCCGTGTCCGTTTAAGAGAGTGTCCGTTTAATAGAGAAAATTTTATTAGTAAAGTTAATGCAAGCAAGTTGGTTCCCAACAAAATGTCCGTGTAAGAGATGTGTCCGCTTATTAGAGGTGTCCGGTAAGGGAGATTTCACTGTATCTCAAAAACGAAAAGAGGTATGGCGTTGAAACTTCATATATAAGTTTTGTGTAGTATGTAGATGAGACAGCAAGCTTTTGAAGAAAATCGCATAACCGGAAGTAGGTGTTTACTCTTGTGATTTTTCAGTTTTTTTCGATTTTTTCAAAAACGGCTCTAACGATTTTTTTTAAACTTTACATTTTTACTACATTTTTAATGTGTATTGATGTGAAATAGGTGATTTTCCAGTTGAATACTTCTAAAGTGGGTTTCTTTTGTTTTTTTTCTATTTTTTCTATTAACTCCTATTTTAAATAAAACACCCGGTATATTATTACATTTTTGAATTCACCTTAAAATTCTAGAGAAAATTTGTCTCTTCAACTAACGCTCTATTTTGTACCGTTTTTGTAGTATTTGTAATTTTTGAAAATTTTTCACAAACGGCTAAAAATTAAAAATGAAATTTTTGACTGATTACAAGAACACTGTAAAAGGAAGTTGTGTGAGTGTATCACACCAGATTTTTATTTTTATTTGCGAATTTTTTCAAACAAAATCTATACATACAGGGTGATATAAGACGTCATCGATGTTTTTTTTTAAATAGCCACCTCTTTTTTTACAGAATTTGAAAGAACACATTTTTTACTTACGCTAAGCTTATTTTTGAGTATAGGTCACATGACCAAAAATTAAGAAAAACAATTTTAAAATTGCAAAATACTGAATTTAATTGCAATGATAACTTCAAAAACCACTAAATTAAATGTTCAAATTGTGCATCGTTGGCTGCCTGACAGCAGCCAAGACGACCGACATGTTTTTTATTGATTAATGACATTGATAAACGCGCAAAATCATACTTTCTCAAATTATATTAAGTAGTTTGCAATTTTAAAATTGTTTTTCTTAATTTTTGGTCATGTGACCTATACTCAAAAATAAGCTTAGCGTAAGTAAAAAATGTGTTCTTTTAAACTCCGTAATAAAAAAGAGTGTTTGCCCTTAAAAAAAACATCGATGACATCATACTTCCTACGCAGGTCACCCTGTATGTATGCATTTTATTTGAAAAATGCTCAAATAAAAATAAAAATTGTAGATCTCAGTGTTTTTTCCAAAAGTTATTCCTTGAATTTTTAACGAATTTATCGACTACTATACGAAAGCACTGTATACTTGTTTTTTAAACAATTTAGCAAAGATTTTCAAAATTGTTGACATTTTCATAAGTTTATGTCGCACATGTAACAGTTCTAATATCTTTTATATTAAAAAAAGAACATGCTGATTAAACCCAACACTTCCCAAAAAAATGTTTGCATTAATTCATTGCATTACACTACCCTACTCTTTTTTGTATGGTTAATAATGAAAAGTTGATAGCTGTTCATATATTTTATAATTTTTCATTTATATTTTTGCAGCAGTAACAAATTCAAAACTTTTTAATTTAAAGGGGTTTTACACAAAGTCGAATGCATCAAAGTTGTTTATAGTAGGCCTTGATACATGTGTACATAAATCATTATCCTGCAATAAAATATTAGCAATTTGACTTTGTAACAGTGAAGTAAAGCAACATTTTTGTTTTATAAACACATTATTTAATTAATAGTTTTGAGTCTGAGCTAGTACACAGCTGTATGTGTCCATATGTTACACTTGATCGTTTTGTGGTAAATTAAATATTTTCATTAAATTAGGATATAAAATGTGGCATACCATAATTTGACCCGCTTTAGAGTATACAATGCCATTTATAATTTTGCCTATCATGAATTATTTATTACAATTAAAATTTTTTAAACAGATATTAATAGTTTGTTTTTTTGTTGAGGAGAAAAAATTTAACAAACATATAAAACCAAATTATATTATAACATTATTAATATTTTACAAAATATGTTCCTCCAGTCTATATAAATTTTACATAAAAGTCATGAAAACAGTTACAAGTTACAATACAAATCAGACTCGTGTACATATTATTCTATTAGTCGATAGGTACATCAAGCATGGGCTCAGACTTGAAAATATTAGTTAATGCACATTTTTAAAGAATTTCTTTTGCACTCACTTTAAGATAATATTTACGTTGGTTATTTAATGGCATTACAGTGTCAAAAATACCGATGAAGTGATAAATACTATCAACACCAAACTATTAATACGTCCCTAATAGAGATGTAATTAAGGATAGAATTATCATTATTATTACAGTGATATGTTGTATTTGTAAATAATAATTTTTGATAATTAAGTCTATATTAATCAGTGAATCGTATGTCGTGTAAATTATTTTGTCATTGCTAGCTGCATATACATATATCAAAATACTCCTATGGTTGAAATAAAAAGCTTTTGTAAATTCTAATGTCCATTTAAAGAGAAACGTACACGTAATGTTGTAATTTCAAAGTAATGATTTTGTTTTTGTGTTATTTAAAAGTGAAATATTTAAAAATCAAGTTTTAATTGTTTCATCTAGAATGTATCACATATGAATGTATTTTTGAATTGTTAATGTTTTTAATTAAAAGTATATATGGTAAAATATATATTTGGTACATATATATCATGCTTTAATATCATTCGCATACTCCTTGTCTAGTTCTTTGTATTGTGCTTACTGGTGGTGGATGTATTTGAATTTTACATGGTATTATATGCAGTGGTATATTCTAACAGGGAAATATGGTACTCTCTTCTACTTTGCCCAAAACATCTAAACGTAACACACATGTGAATACAGGCACACTTCAACATATCGCCTCTTCCTATCCTGCTTCCTCTTCTGATTCAGATTATGGGACATCTATTGATGGTGTACAGAACACCTCAAGAAATTACAATACTGCAGATTACCATAACCAATATAATTCTGCACATAGTCGTTCTTCATTTGAACATAGACAGAGTTTTGGAGATTTTCAAAATTTACATAAGGATTCTAATATTGAAAGTGCTGTATTACATGCAGTCAGTCTTCAATATCTTCCCAGTGACATAAAATTACAAAATGAAACTCTTGCAGGTACTACACATAGATTTAGTCTCCAAGATATACCACCTCCAGACCTCCCAAGTTTGGAACTACAGTCAGATTTGGTAGTACCACCCCCATTAGACTTCACTAGCTTAAGCAATTATGAACAGTTACCAGATACTTTGCCTTCTCCACCACCACCACTGTTTGCTGATGATTATTCTGTGACTGAACCTCTATGGGAGACAAATTGTGTTTCCGGGAATAATAATTACAGTAGTAATTCCTTTCACTATCAGCAAAACAATATTTCGCTATTAGAAGCATACCCACATATATCTCATTTTGATACCATAACAGAAGAGCATGTTTTATTACCCAATATGACTTCCGCTTTTCCAATCACAACATCTGAACATCAACAACAAAATATTTCAACAAACGCACATAAAGTTTCTAATTTTGAAGATCATGACATTAGTAGATATATTGTTCCTAGTCCTCCATCATTCAGTTCCGATATAGATATTCAAGAATCCTTGTCGAGAACATCCAACATTGCTCAGTCTGATGCTGTATCTAGACAAGTAAATGATTATGAAACAAAGACACATACTGTCAGTACACATTACAAAAATATATCGCCCGTGTTTTCAGACAAAATACAGAATTCATCACATACTGAACAGTCATCTATTGATACATTCAATGATGATCCTAGCACAATATATTGTAGTATGCCATCATTGGACACCTCGACACCTACTATTACTGTTGGAATGAATAATTCTAAAAAAGACGTTCCCACTCTACAACTTCAAAGACAAGTAGCTCTAGATATTGGTGATTCATTCATGTCCACAAATTTACCTTCTGTGGGTAGTACAGATACTTATACTTTGCAAAGTATCACTAAAACTGAATCACAAAAATTCATATATTATGATGATACTGCAGAATTTCTTGAAAAATCAAATCAACAATATGTAGTTGAATCTCCTCCCGAAACCCCTCCACCTCCTATTCCTTCAGGTTCACCACCACCGTTGCCCAAAACTCCACCTCCACCACTAATATCTGGATCAAATATGTACTCCAACAGTCCATTTTCTATTATACAAAAAGAAGATAAAAATTCAATGTACCTAACTCCTGCTGATAGTATAATTCCTCGTGAACCTGTTTATGCCACACCAGTGAATCAAACTCCTCAAATGCGCCACAAACCACCCCTTGCTCCAAGACCTCCTTCTATCATTTCTACTAACACGCATGTCACAGCCATGGGGATAGAGTCTGGGCAACAGAATGATAGTGGGAATCGTGCGGCGAATCAAAAGGTAAATTTATGTGGCCAAATGTTGTTGTTATTTAAACACTTACTAATTTTGTAATCATTTAGAGAATAATTTTGTCAAAGTAGTAACCTGTCAATTTGTTTATTTAAAACGTAATAGATTAAAACTTGTTTTATTAAAAATAATAATATAATACAATTATGTATAATATTAATTTGTTATTTAGTTGAATAAAATTAGTATTGTTTGATACTATCAATTGTAAAGTTGCATTTTATAAATTTTTGCAAATTTATTTCATATAATTGACATAATTTTCGAATCGCAGCATAGGAACTATTTTGTTCAACTAAAGAAACTTTTTTTTTAGATTGCCATTGATAATAAATTCCTTTTTTTTTCTTTATTCTAATTAGTATTATTAAATGTAAAGCATGTTGTTAGTGTAAGGATACCTTATTGCTTTCTTAGCAATTAGTATAAACCACACAAACCATATTAATTTAATAATTTATGTTGCATATACTGGTATCGCTAACATTGACTTGAAAACAATCATTCAGGTTATTTTTAAATGTATAAACTTACACTGTTTTCATATATTTGCTGATATTTATGTATGTTTTTTTTCATAGCCACCCCAGTCACCAAAGAGTAATTCTACAAAAATGTCTGTCAGTGACAAGAAAAAATTCTTCGAAAATGCCATGGAAGAGAGTCAAAGGCCTTCACCTAAGCCTGGTAAGTAAAATTAAAATAGATTCCCTAATACTTTATTTAGATGCAGTGATGAAATTTGTTTTGCGTTTAGCTTTGATAATTTTCTAAAATCAGAATGAGAATAATTGACTTTGGAAAAGAAACGATGCGTACAATAGTGTGAAGGCAATATTATGATCAAGTATGTTGGCTAATGTCAGTAATATGGTCACAATATACAGGTTGCCTAGAATTGTACGGAACATGACAATTCCATGAGTTGGAAAAGGTTCAAACGCTCTGCTATAAGAGTAACAGAAATAAACTCTATTCACTATAGTCCCGGATTGTCAATGTCAAAATCCAATTAAAAGCAACTCTTTCACCCGTATGCATAGTCGTTCGCCAGCGGCTCGTCAGCGACTCGCCGGAGTTTCATTATGAATAGTATGTTGGCGGCACTGTACATCTATGTCAAATTCAAGGTTAGCAGGTTAGATTTTGTGTCAGTTTCTGTCAAAACTGACGGAAAACCTAACCTGATAACCTCGAATTTGACATAGACGTACAGTGCCGCCAACATACTATTCATAACGAAAGGTCGGCGAGCCGCTGGCGAACGACTATGCATACGGGTGTTAATATCATGGTTAATACTTTTAAGTCAAGTTATGGGTAACTAGAAACAATTAATTAAGTTACTAATGTCAAAACTATAAATTATAGGTTATGACTTAAGCAAAAATAAATAAAAGTTGCCAGGTAACAAAAACGCAGGTTTTAAAAATTACACTTTGGGTTGTCCAACCTAGTAATAACAAAAAAACCAATAGAAATTCATCAGTGCTACCATAAAATGTCATTTTTGACAATCCGGGACTATAGTGAATGGAGTATAGAAAATGCAATATTTACTTTGGTACTTTCTAGCTGGACACAATTCCCAAGTTAATGAAATTTTGGGATATTGTTTGGGGATGGTGTGGGGTGTGGAATCTGAGTTTTCAACTTTGAGAACCCTGTGCAAACTCAGGGAGGGCCGAAAAAGCTTGACATTTTCGGACTTTTTTCGGTTTTTTGCGTATATCTTTTGAACCATGTGTTTTTCGGGAAAAACGTCTTTATACAAAGCTGTAGAGCATTACATTTCCTTCAATTATAAATGGTTAAAATTATTTGTTGACGCAGTACTTACTTACCGAGATACAGCAGTTGAAAAATGGAACAAATTTCTCAAAATGTAAAAAAAAAATAAATGCAGGTTTTTTAACATATCTATGTATACTATACATACTATGTATAATAATAATGGTGAGGCATTAACACCCTATGAATGAGCTTGGCCTGCAAGGCGGAAGGTCAGAGATTCCGTATCCTCGCTCTCACACCCGGCTGTCGCGTGTCAAATTCATGACACGTGGTGATGTGGTGAGCATCACGCATTAGACAACCGCATTATTACCCCTTATTCTTTCGAACGCAGGTCCCCAATTATTTAAACCGACTGGGTAGGCTGCCCGCCAGGCATTGATCTGGGATTTGAACTCCAGACCTCCGCGCCGCAGTCCAATGCTCTAACCATCGAACCACGCTGGCATACATACTATGTATGGTCAAGTTAAATGTTAATAGACTCAATCTTATGGTAAAAGTGACGCTCCCAAATGTAGCCAACACGATTTTGACAAAAGCAAGAGAGCGAGGTAGAATGGGGGCGGAAAATTGAAGGCCGTATAACAGTCTTGGATAGTTTCAACACAGATTTAGTTGCAGTAAACGCTGAATACCACCAAAAGTGTATTGTCAATTTTTACACAATGCTTGCACGTGTCCAAAAAAGGCCTGGACGTTCTAGTACTCCCAACTATGATCAAGACATGGAAATTATATTCAAGTTTCTTGAAGAGAATAGTGACGAGTGCCAGTTTTCCATTGGACAGTTGCTTGATCAGGTACCTGAAGATTCTCGTGCACACGTGAAAACTTTGAAAAGGCGTTTGGAGGAGAAGTATAAAGGCGACATAATCATAATCTCTCTCAACAACAACAACGGAGGAGGAGGAAAAGAGAGAATCTCTCTCTTTTCCTCCTCCTCCGTTGTTGTTGTTGAGAGAAAAGAAGGAGACCCTCAAGAAGAAAGAGCTTGAATTGTCAAAACCGCAGGAAACATTATTTTGGAAGATATTCGCTCAAAAATGTTCAACACTGCTGCTTATCCTCGAATTGATAATGTTTTTGCTGGTTGCCATATTTTTGTCCCAGAAACACTGCTTCTTCTCCTGCATACGATTATTTTGACGAATAAACGGGGTTTACTGGATTCATGGAAGAACAAATGTTTTGCTCTGGCACATGTTATTATGCTAGCCGTGCTTCCAAAATCATTCCTGTCTCCCATTATGATTGGAGTTGCAACGTATGTGTACAAGAAGTTTGGGTCCAAGCTTCTTCTAAACCTCCTAGCTACGCTGGAATTTTTAGCTAGCTATGAAGAGGCTAGTAGGCTTGAAGGATCCTATGTGCTGCAGGCAAAGAAAGTCGTTGTTGATGAGTCAGCCAGTTTATATTTGATAATGCAGACTTCAATGTGAACACACTGGATGGACATGGCACATTCCACACCATGGGAGGAATAATGGCTGTCACCGGCACTGCTTGTAAGAATTCGTCCTAGGCCGACTTCAACGAAGACGATACAGATGAAGAATGTGAGGACCAGCGTATAGCATACATAGATATGTTGAAAAATGAAAGTTATGAGGCAAAAACCTGCATTTATTCGTTTTTTTTTACATTTTGAGAAATTTGTTCCATTTTTCAACTGCTGTATCTCGGTAAGTATTCAGTCAACAAATAATTTTGACCAATTAAAATTGAAGGAAATGTAATGCTCCACAACTTTGTATAAGGATGTTTTTCTCGAAAAACACATGTTTCAGAAGATATAACCAAAAATCGAAAAAAGTTCGAAAATTTTAAAGTTTTTTGCCCCTCCCCGAGTTCGCACAGGGTCCTCGAGGTCGAAAACTCAGATTCCACACCTCATACCATCCCCAATCAATATTCCAAAATTTCATTAACTTGGGAATTGTGGCCAGGTAATCCCCCTCATTATGTACCTGCTGACCGGAATATACAGATTGCGGCAGACAACTAGGACCATAGCAAAAGCAAGGGGACCTTACATGTGGCCGTAATTGTATTTAAAAAATTTAAAAATCGAATATATACTTTGTATTTATAATGAGCCTAACGACCTACTGCTATCGTACATTGATTGTTCACTTGTTAAACACAATTACGGCCACATGTAAGGTTCTCTTGCTTTTGCTGTGGTCCTAGTTGTCTGCCGCAATCTGTATAGCAAATAGTAACGTGTGAGCAAACGAAAATGAATTCAAGTTTGGCTTTGAAATATTTGTTGCATGAATAATATGTTGATGGCACTGTAAGTCTATCTCAAATTTGAGGTTAGCAGGTTAGGTTTTCTGTCAGTTTTGACATAGACTGACACAAAACATAACCTGCTAACCTCGAATTTGACATAGACTTACAGTGCCACCAACATATTATTCAAACAATAAATATTTCAAAGCCAACCTTGATTTCATTTTCGTTTGCTCACATGGTATTAGAACCTTTTTCAACTCACAGAATTACCATGTTTCGTACAATTTTAGGCAACCTGTATAATCAATCTTGTAATAGTTATAATATATTTACATTTTTATTTGCAATGTTATGGTTAATAGAGAGCTATAGTCTGTTTTTTTGCTTTATGATTCCGAGCAAGCTTTGCTTTTGCAATTTTGTAACAGTGTAGGTAGTTGGTTACAAAGAAAAAACACTAGTAATGTCAAAAACTTATTACAACTGTCAATGTGTTATCTCTTATAAGCACTGTTATACATAATGAAAGCTACAATTAACTGAATCACTGACATTAAATAAGGTATTGCTTTATTTTAAGAAATTTTATTTAAACATGGTTGTTATCTAACTGTACAGAAACGTCATAAAATTTCTATATGTTCTAATGTGAAAATATATTATTAAAAACTTGCTGAAGATTTTTGTTTGCAAATCTGTGTTGTAGAAGTTATTATTTATGCTAAACATATAAGAGGGATTAATGGTTTTTTCAACATTGCCTAAAAATGCCACCGTTTATACACTTATGATAGTAGCTGTCATTATTCTCCGAACCCAATAGTAAGTCACACCCTGTTAAAAATCCTGCATGCAAAATAATATATCTCTTTCCCTCCGCCTTAACTTTAGATGGATTACTTTTCAAGTCTGTGTCGTGGGTCCACCTATGCAGACTGGTTCCATTGCGAAATATTCAGTTTCATCCAAAAACCGGAACATACATTTTTCACTAGAATTTCGAAATTGTAAATATTTCTTTTAAAAAGTGATCTTCGTCGAAATTAAATGATTCTTCTCACAAACCAATTTTCTTCCATTCACAATTTTGTATTTATATCCCATATTTTTTAATGTGTAGTATAATTTTAAACGAGTCCTGATATAATTTATTTCTTCTCTTGCACGTCGCAATAAATTATCCAAAGTAAAAAAATTCCAAAGTTTCTTAATGTTCTTCCTGAAACTATAGTCCAGTGGTCGCCAACCTGTCGATCGCGAGCTACCGGTAGCTCGCGGGGGCAATTCTGGTAGCTCTCACAACGAAAATACAAAATCAGAGAAGCTTCCTAAAATTCCACAAAAAATCTAATTGTCATAATATTAAACATAAACAGCGGCAACGTTGCGGCGAGCGATCTGCCGCTGACGCCATCAAGCTAGAATCGGCTAGAATCGGCTAGAACCGACCAGCCGGACCAGTGCGTTAGTGTTCGAGAACGATCTGGGTTGCTTTGAACGGGATAAATACGCACGGCGCGGCGACATTGCGCTTAGTTTAAAACTGAACGCGTAACCAACGTCCAGCGGTTGGGTTAGTAGTGAACAACAAAAAATAATATTATGGCAAGCAGTTGTAAGAAGGTAACGACATACCACTTTCATTCGGAATGGGAAGAACAATACTTTTTTACAGAAGTTAAAGATAAAAATGTGTGTTTGTTATGTAATACTTCGGTCTCCGTTGCTAAAAAAGGAAATATTGAGAGACATCATAAAACTGTACATTCTAATTTTGAAAAATCATTCCCACTACATTCTGCCGCCAGAAAGGAGAAACTGAAACAGTTAAAAAAGCAGTTAATTGGACAACAATCAATATTTTTAAGAACAATCGACAAAAATAAGGCTGCAACTGAAGCATCGAACCGTGTGTCCCAGATAATTGCACAAAAAAAGAAACCTTATGAAGACGGGGAAATGATAAAACAGGCGTTTTTAAAAGCTGTTGACTCGTTATTTGCCAACTTTAGAAACAAGACGAGATAGTTTCAGCTATAAAATCTATGCAACTTTCTGCTAATACAGTGATGAGACGTGTAGAAGTAATGAGCAATGATATTTTTTTACAGTTAAGAACTGACTTAGATAACTGTGTTTATTTTTCACTTCAACTGGATGAATCAACAGATGTCGTTGACACTGTCCAGATGGCCGTGTTCGTCAGGATGGTTTTTAGTGATTTTACGATTAAAGAAGATCTTTTGAAGTTTATTCCACTGAAAGGACACACTACTGGACAGGAGTTGTTTTCTCATTTAAAAAATATTATTTCTTCCGAGAAAATTCCAATATCGAAAATGGTAGGCTTGACAACCGATGGCGCTCCAGCTATGGTGGGTTTTGATAAGGGTCTGGTGGCGTTATGTCGTAAAGATGAAACTTTTCCGCAATTTCTCTCTTACCACTGCATTATCCATCAGGAAGCATTATGTGGAAATTTCCTGAAACTAAACAACGTTATGAAACTGGTGGTAAAAATTGTGAACAAGATTAGAGCTCAAGCGTTAGAAAGAAGATTATTCAAAACCTTGGCCGATGAAGTTGACTGTCAATACGGGGACCTACTCCTTCACTCTGAAGTCCGATGGTTAAGTAGAGGACGGGTGCTGAAACGTTTTAATGATGTCCTATCTGGCATAGTTCAATTTTTCAAAAAACGCGATGAACCGACTCCGGAACTAGAAAATTCAATCTGGCTTAGAGATTTTGGTTTTCTCGTGGACATTACCGAGAAATTAAACGAACTTAATTTGCAGCTTCAGGGGAGAGACAAAGAACTAGCAGAAATGATTTCTGATATAAAAGCATTTATCAAAAAGCTGGAGTTTTGGAAACAAAACCTAATTAACAGCGATGCCAAGCATTTTCCTATTCTTTCAGAAAAAATATCTCAAAATCCATTAGAACCCTATGACAGCAAATATCATGTAGAAATAGTTTCTACCCTGAAGAATAACTTTAAAAATCGTTTTAAGGATTTCAACGAAATGGCTTTAGTAGCGCAGTTTGTTGTTTCACCCTTTATGGAAATTGATATCCAACAGTTTGCAACTTGTGTTATGCAGAACTTTGGCGAAGACATCGCTGCAACAGAAATGGAAGTAATTGATTTTCAAAATGATTTAGCCTTAAAATCGTTAGTCTCAAGTACCAAATGTATCTGGCCTATTGTAAGTAAAGACAAATATTCAGTTCTATGCCGTGTTGCCTTGAAAGTGAAAGCATTATTCAGTTCAACCTATTTGTGTGAATCTTCTTTTTCCAATATGAAGTTTATTAAGAACAAATATCGCAATCGACTTACAGATGAACATTTGGATAATTGTATTCGAATGGCTGTATCAAATTATACTGCAAACATTAAAAAAATCATTGATGAGTCTGAGTGTCAGCCTTCTCATTGAACGTGCTTTTTTATTTTTCAATGTTTATGTTCATGATAGTGCGTTACTTTTTTGTTGTTATTATTAACTATTTTTAAATCTTACGTGACATGCCGTTGTGGCTGGATAAAAGTTTGTGTTTATTTTTCAAACAACTTCGTTTGGTAGGTAGGAATGTAGTTATTATTAGTACCTATGTATTATGTATTACCAGTTAAATAAATAGTAAAATAAATACATATAATGATAAATTAACTGTGGATTATTTCATTTACGTTGCGTTACGTGGCTTCCGTGTGGGTAGCTCGCTGTTTATTCCAAAATTAACAAGTAGCTCAACACATTGAAGAGGTTGGCGACCACTGCTATAGTCCTCCCAAGTTAAATAGTTATTTACCTAACAAGTTCGGGAAGTTAATTTTCCCGAATGAGCACTTTGTTTGCAGCACGACCGAAGGGAGTGCTGCATGTAGTGCGAATTCGGGAAAATTCTTCCCGAAAGAGGTAGGTACAATGATTTTTGTAACGAATAACTCAAAATATTTGAAAAAGTTAAAAAAATATTATTTAGTGTTTTACAACTTTACTGAGTTGGCAGCACAAATAACAAAATTTTTATACGTATCCTAGCACCTGTTAGCTTTTGTTGACGTTTACAGCGCCCCTGGAACACACAATTGCCATAGTTTTTGTGGGAAAGTAAAAAACACCCCGGTGCGGGAAAAGTCATTTTCGGCGCATCGGGAATGACCGGGAAATATGAATTTTGAAATCATGAGTGCAAAAAATTAGTTTTCCTTTTTCGTATTGTCATTCGGTTGTTGCTGGAGTTGTGATTTTGCTTCATCTATTAGAATATTAAACACAGTTGCATTCAAAATAGCATAATAACAAATTGTAAGAAATTTTATAATGGTTTAATTATTAATACTTACATCAAAGATTTGACCAACTATTCCAATGATGGCTGTTTTACGTAATTTACCATTGATATCTTTTATGTTAGTAAAACAGCGTTTTATAGCTACGTAAGCTTTAGTATTAATGCTGCTTTTTCGTGGCATTTTATTAAACGTTATTGAAGTGTTAACATGACAATTTCGGCGACCTTGATTTTGACGTTAGGTATATTTTGTAACTAAACTGTTGTACACTGCTAAAATAATATAAATGCAAAACCTGCTCTGAATCATAAAGGGAAAAAACAGACTATATTTCAAACATCTTCATTATTACCATCTGTTACAAAAAGGTTTTGAAATTTGTAGCCAGAATATAATGATGAACATTTGTTGCTTACATTAATTTAAGGTCAGCAGCATTTAGGATAGTACAGATTTTTTCTAATGCAACTAAGTCTCTCTCACCGTTGATTAGATCACCATGCATGGCGCTTATTTTGAACACTCGGTGTATAATTTGTATCATTTAATAATACAGCTATTGTTCTATTTTTTTCCCAGAAAAAGTATTCAGTTACTTAAGTGCAGATGAAGTCGAGAAAATGCGAGCGGAAGAAGAAAAGAAAATTGCAACGTTATCACGTGCTGAAATTAGCTCGCTGAGTGCCCTGGACCATTCTGATGATGAATCAGTTGACTCACAGCCAACAAGGTAAATAAGTTCTTAAACAAAGCACGAGGACATGCTATTAGATAAGTAGCATATTTACAGTAAATATACTGATTTTATAGTTCTTTCGTGATGAATAATGTGTTGCTTCCATTTTATGGAAGTTCAATATTGCAGCAATAAAAAATTTCATAACAAACGACTAGCAAGAAATCCATAAAACGTATCAACCACTAAATTTTTGTAGCTCACATAATATATTTCTCATTGATGTATTTGAGAAGCAGTTATTAAAAACCTTTATTCACAACCATATATGTAATAAGTAAAGCTGATATTATATGGCAAATGCATATTATGTTTAATTGATATGCCATCAAAACTTTTTGCAGATGTATACGAATTATGCGAAAACAAATCGTTTAAGCCAAGTTTTGTTTTGCATATTTTGCATATTTATACCTTTTTGAGCATACTTTCTGGATTTTGCATATTTGGTTATATTTAGCAATAATTTGTAATGTAGGTATGGACTTTTGAGATTTTTTTGCAAATTTTACTATTTCATAAAATTTATTAATAACATTTTTGTGTGCGACTGAGATATATACTTTCATTTTCTGCCGCTGGAGTGCAGTAAGCGTATCAAAATAAGCAGAGGAAAAGGGGAAGTCCCTATTAAAATGTTTGACTATATAAACATGGTCTGTCAGCTTTATGTTGACTTAGAACGTGATGTTTGCGTTGACAGTTCATATTTATGTTTATACAGTCAAAGAATAAAGTAAATAACGCATGACGAAGCGCTGTGCTGCAACGTTGTTTAGTTGTTCTACGTTCCACATTCGATCATCAATACGATCATACGATCAATACTAATTTAGTGCTTCTTAAGGGTTCTATTATTAAATTTATTAATATGCCGAAGGAAAATTCACTAGTATTGATGTGGATAAAGAATTATCCCGAACTAGTTCTTGAGAATGACAGTGTGTTTTGTAAATACTGCAGCAAAACTGTAAGTTAATTTAATTGTTTTACACGTTCTGTTATTTATTCAGATTTTTTTCAGATATCATATGATAAAAAATTTCAAATAACTTAGCATCTTGGCACTACGTTGCATAAAAATAATTTGAGAAAGTTTAAAATTTCATCCCAACTCACTTTAAATCAATCATTTGTTTCAACGTCTAAGAATACAAAACTAGATTCTTTCCGTCTTGACTTGTGCAATGCTTTAATTGCTGCGAATATTCCGTTTTCCAAATTAGATAATCCAACGTTTAATTAATTTTTGGAAAAGTACACTAAAATGTCAATACCTGCAAGAACCACATTAAGAAACAAATACGTTGACATAATATTTGAGGAGACAATGAACAAAATTAAAGAAATAATTGGAAACAGCCACATTTATTTTGTTGTAGATGAAACAACAGATACTTGTGGGCGATATATTGCCAACTTATTAATCGGTATTTTAGATGAAAATTGTGCCGGAAAATCATATTTAATTGCCACGCAAGAATTAGATAGAACAAATAATGTAACAATATCAAAATTTGTACATGATTCTTTGACAAGGTTTTACCTACCAGAGGCTGTTCCAGGTGAAAAAATTTTACTAATGTTGTCAGATGCGGCGGCGTATATGGTGAGGTCTGCACAGAATCTGAAGGTTTTTTACAATAATTTGATCCACGTTACATGTTTGGCCTATGGTGTCAACAGAATAGCGGAAGAAATACGTAACGAATTCCAAGATATTAATAGCTTGATAAATACAGTAAAAAAAATATTTAACAAAGCACCGCTACGAGTCCAATGTTATAAAGAAAATCTTCCTGGTTTGCCCCTTCCACCTCAACCTATTATTACAAGGTGGGGTACTTGGCTGAATGCGGCTCTTTTTTATGCTGACAATTTCGAGGTAATAAAACGAATTGTTAGTTCTTTCTCCGACGATTCAACAGCAATCAAAGATTGCAAAATTATTTTAAATATAAATACACTGGCTCAAGAGTTAGTTTTTATTAAAGCAAATTATGGATTTATTACTGAAGTACTAAAGAAGCTAGAGACACAAGGTTTAGAACTCTCCGAATCTATAGAATTAGTTCAGACCTTAAAAAATAGAATCAACAACGTTAGAGGAACAACTGCAGATCGGATAAAAACTAAACTCCGGGACGTTTTAAGAAAAAATGAGGGATTCAATCAGCTTATAAAAATATGCAATATATTGAAAGGAAACCATGAAGACACTATTCAACTGAATGTAGCAATAATAAGCAAATTTAAATTCGCCCCAGTTACATCAGTTGATGTAGAAAGAAGTTTTTCCTGTTACAAGCAAATATTATCGGATCGCAGACAATCTTTTTTAATTGAAAATTTAGAAAAACACATTATCGTTAATGTTTTTAACACTGTGACAAATTAGAAATATTACTTTTTTATGTATATCCAATAGTTTCGCATAGTTTGTTTCCATTGTATTTTATGTATTTACTTCTTTTCTTTATTTTGTTAAAAAAATATCGTTTATTTATAACAATTATATGTTTTTATGATATAATATTTGAATAAAAACTAGAGAAATAAATATACTCACACAAAATAATTAAAATTTTTACATTATTTAGAATACTTCTACTTATTTTCAAAAAAATTAGAGCATATTATGTGCATATATTGTAACTTTGGGTGCATATAGTCAACAAAATGTATGCATATATATGCGCATATATTCTTACATTTGAGTGCATATAATTATCAGCTTTAGTAATAAGATCATTACTGACTTTTAAAAAGTTGGAAAATGAGCTATTCCCAACTTGTAACTTTCCAACCGGTCGGAAAAGTGATTGCCGTCGCACCGGTTGAAAATGAATCCATTCCCGATCGCTGTGTAGGTGGGACACTGGGAATCTCGTTCATCCATTCATGCGCGTCACAACCTGTCTGATCATAATATAATAATATTTCCAATTATTGTTTAGAATAAAGTGGTTGCGAATAAAATAGTATACATACCACGGTGAAAAGTTTTATTCCTGTCTCGAGATAAAGTTGACCTCGACGCTTCGCATCTCGGATAACTACTTAGTCTCTCGACAGGAATGAAACACTTTCCACCTCGGTATGTAATATACTACTTCATATCTATGTAGAATATTATATTATACTTCCATGAATGTAGTTTTAGTAAAACATAACTGCCACTTTAAATAAGTCTCATTCAATACCTCTTAATAAACGCACTGTTCATAAACAGTAAGTAATTCAATATCAACATTTTAAGAATAATCCAGTGTATTCAAAATACAATAATAAATAATGAATAGATTTTTAATTAATAAAATAGTGCTTTGTGATATATGACAGTTTCTACATTATTAGGAAAGGGTATTCTACTAAATTATCAGCAGTAAATAGCCTTATATTTGGAAACAGAACTCAACGTACTCATTTACTACCTATTCACAAAACTTGTGAACTGTCAAAACGCTGTCAAGTTGGTACCTTGTTTTAATTCTGTTTTGGAACTTCTGCTTGCTGATTTTGGCAGCACTGAAATGTTTTAAATTTAAAAACTTAACTTGCGTCACACTTCTTGTAAAATAAATAATCTCCCAATTTCTTTAATTTTTCTGCATACACTTCAATTGCAATGGAACAGAAACGAAAGAGGGTTTTATTATTGGAAAGGGAGAAAAGGCTACAGTTGATTATTGCAAAGAAAAACTAGAAGAAAATAGTTTTGACTTTTGACACATGTAACATAACCTTAACTTTAAATATCACTAGAAATCACTAGATCCCAAGTACATTCCCAAAAAAACTGTAATTTCCAGGTACACTCAGCAAATATTTAAAAAAATTGACATTGACAGTTCATGAGTTTTGTGAATGGATAATATATATCAACTACTGGAAGTTTGTTAGACGTCGTCTCTTCCCAGAGTGGTAAAGCCGAAAGATTTCTTTGATGCCATTTTATACAAAATCAACACACATCGTCGAATAGTTAGAACATTCCTCGGTCGATAACTATAAGTTACTATATAGAACATAGACAGGCACAAACACATTATCTTTTGCATAATCCATGTGAAGACTCTCTAGATATTTTCAATTAAAACATAATAATGTCGGACTAATGAAATATTTTTCTTTTTCATCTTGTTTCCATCAAGGTCTGCGATTGTATTTTTATGTCTAAATTATAGAAATTCCATTAGTTTAGAAAAAACTGTTTACATTCCAATGAAACTGAATTTTGCCATTTGTTTTGCATATAATTCTATTAATAGCAATCCTGAGCCCTCAGAGTAGATTTTTCATTAGGTAAAAATACTGAGAACAAAAAAATTCTTTGACTGTATTTGTATTTTTTTTTAAATTAAAGGTATCCAAGTTTAAAGTGCATCAAACAGTCGTCACGTAAAATAACACAGCATGATTTGTAGAAGCCTAATTTGCTATTCAATGTGTACTGTGATGGACGTAACTTTCTAACTTCCATTAGGCATGCCGTGTCACATACCCATTGCAAATATGCCTTTACGGCATTGATGCTGTTCAATAATTTTTATAATTAGAGTGAATTCATATTTTACCGATATCAGTTTTTCCCATTTTCTGTCCTTTATAATAATTAGTTTTTTAAACAAATAATTATTTTTGTCATTTAGGCCTGCAAGCACTATAGGAATAGTTCGTACAGCGAAAGCAGAGCGTCGTTTAAGGGACCGCTTAAGAGAAGAAGGTTTACTGACGGATGAGGATGAATTTAATTTATCACCTGCAGAAGAAAGGACTCTTCGTGCTGAAAAGAGAGCAGCTTGGAGACAAGCACGTCTCAAATCTTTAGAACAGGATGCAATTCAAGCTCAAATGGTAATCAAATCAATGACGGACATGGTAGCATCTGGAGAAGTTCCCCCACCCCCCACCATACAAGAAGATCCTCCCGTTAAACAGTCAGAGGTAACTTTATCAGCTATTATTTATTATACATTTCAAATGTAGCATGAATCAATCCAGTTTGATTCGCCCATTAATTAACTGATCGTGAAACTGTGTTCCTGTATTTTCGTTTGTTTAATTTTCATAAAAATTTCAATGTTTAACTAACCCTTGAGTGCTAACATAACTGGACCTGGTACGTGTCCAGGGCAATGGTACTAACAGCATTGCATGTATTCAGCTCAGGCCCTCTAGTGCTGATTTCCCCAAGCTGGCGGTGCGCAGCAAACCTGGAAATACCACAGTACGTGAGAGTGAGAAGATACTAGGAGAGACAGTGACTCGAAGAACTGAAGAGTACATCGACGATGCCACAGGTGAAAAACGCGTGCGCACCGTCGAATATGTAGAGAAGCTGATCGAGAGAGAGGTATAGCCCCATTCAACAACATACACGTATGCTTGCACGCACACTGGTTAGTTTCACTCTTTTGTAGCACTCTGTAAGCTGTCCTGTATACACTGGTACACTTTTATTGACTAGCAGTTAGTGTAGTGGGTTGGTTGGTTGGCTTTTATTGCATGATTTGGGTTCGAATCGTTGTAATTAGCTAGTATACACTGAATTTAAGAAAGAGCATTATTTTATTACTTTTTCTTAATTATTCGAAGAATAGAAAAAGATAAATGATTACATAATATAATATAAAATTGAGTCAATAGTTTTTGAGGATAACTTGATTGCTGCTATAATAGTTATTTACTATACAAATGGTATAACAGCACTATGCATTATCACACATGTATTGTACAAAATTTTATCTACAACTGCCCAAAATTGAGAAAAGTGCATTAAGAAAAATGTCAGATCTGTCATTTTAAAAAATATTTTAGTAGGCAAATGTCATTATGTCATTCATTTGACACTATTTCAGTTAGGCAATGAAGCCATTACACCACAAGTGGTGTAATGAGCTTCATTACATAACGGAAATAGTGTCAAAAGAGTGACATAATGAGTTACTTATCCCACTGGAGTAGATAAAAACCTTTAAAGGACTGATATTGCCATTATAATTGCAATAATTTATTTAGTCTGAATTATACAGTGCGATTATAAAAATGTTTGCAGAAATGCAACTCTGGAAAACAAAATCAATATCTTATGTTACCTCACATACTTCACTGAATTCAAATTAAGGTGAAAATCCTACGACACTCATTAATGACCAATAGAAAAATTAGTTCACGAGCCGTAACCAAGACAACAACAAAATTTCTTGGAATTTTTTGTAGGTAGACTAACCTAACTGTGATTAATTAATAAGTGGAAATGTTTTGACATTCACTGTTGTTAATATGTTGGTGACACTGTAAGTCCAAATTTGAGGTTAGCAGGTTAGGTTTTGCGTCAGTTTTGACACAGACTGACGCAAAACCTAACCTGCTAACCTCGAATTTGACATAGACTTACAGTGCCACTAACATATTAACAACTTACTATGGATACATTTTTAATATCACTTGATATTTTATTTTCGAGTAAAATTTAAATTATACCTTTTATGGCCGTGTTGCTACGATTTTCTTGCCGAATCTCCATTCTAGCATTAATTCATGTCCAGTAATTTTCTTATCGTGCACAGAACAACGTAACCGGCCCTTGCGCACCGCTCGTGCCAATTAATACGTTGTTTCTGTGCATTCTAAAAAATTACTGGAAAGAATTATTGCTCTTATGAGATTATAAGTGAAAGATATATACTATATAAGAACTGATTTCATCTTATGTATATAAGAACTCAAGATATTTTAATGAAATCATATTTTAGAAATGGAGTTTAAGAAAATTGTGAATGAAAATGCAGCATTAAGCTATTATAAACGAATTTAGACAAAAATATATAATTGCATGTGGCATAAAGTAAAGCAAATTTTTTTTCTATAATCATTTTCAAGGTCAACTTTCTAGGGGATAAGTTGCATTCCTGCAAGGTCCCTAGTTTTAATAACGTTGGTACATAGATTTTTAGTTCTTTTTTTCCACTAAAAAGATGATTGTCATTTTGACAGATGTCACAATAGTGGGTAAAATGAACAGCATAGTAAAATATTGCAAATTTATTAATTATTAAACTTACAATATTTGAAAATAAACATAATGAACGTTTGCAAAATTAAAGGTAGTTGTAATTAAACGACTGAAAGAATGATAAATTTTGACATTCTAAATTGACACATATCCATAATTTTAAAAAAGTTCTACGAACACGAGGTATAAAAATTTCCTAGCGTTTTAATCACATATCTACCAACATTGTAACACTTTGACAGTTATTATAGAAAAAAAAACGTACTTTACATGGTGCATGTGCTAAAACGTACAGTTGAAAATTGGCAGCTGCCTTTGTCTAAACATTTTTATGATCCCACTGTATATTTCTTGGCACATAATTTTATAAATCACTACAAATTTATCATGATTGAAATAATCAGTAATGCAATTATTTGATGAACTAATTTTAGTTTTGAAGTTAATGTCTGCTATTTTCCAATTAAAATTAATTAAAAACATTCAAAGTTATTCAATTTAACAAAATAGAAAAAAGTTTTTTATAAATATTGTTAAATCTGGTTAGGAATTCTTCGATTTTTCAATACTCAATTGGATGCGGAAAAGTTGAATTTTTCCAAACTAGAATGGAAAAATAAGACAAAAAAGAATCAATGCAAAATTTATTTTTTATATATGACTACAAAATTAGAGCAGAAAGGCAGAAAGAAAGAGAGCAACGATTTTATGTTATAGGATAATTAAATAATGAGTAATTTTTTACCGGATTTAACAAAATCTTGTGTACAATACATTGGGAAAAGCATGTTTTTCCGTTTACGACGTCTAAAACGGAAAAACATCACTTTTTCCAACTTATTGTACAAATATCTGTTTAAATTTTGCAGATTTTGGAACTCATTGTATTATTTATATAGTGAATAAATTAAACATCTGCATTTTCTTTACTAAAGTTTTAAACTGTAGCTTTCAATAGATCTGAAAATGAAATCAAACTATGTATGAATGAAAACATTGGTCCCTTTTTTGTAGAAGTTAAATTTATTCATTGTTTGTTTCTTGTTTCATGATAAAAGAATGTTACTCGTAATCCTTCTCATTCTTTTCTTTTATCCATACACCTAAATCGATTGATGTACTTATATAGACAAAATATAAGCATAAAAGTTGCATATGTAATTTTTAATGGGCATGCAATAGTAACTCATCATTTCTTTAATTCAGAAGTGAAGAATTACAAATATTTTTGCAACATAAAAATGTAACTCGGTGTAATTGACAACATGCTTTTTGTATACACTGAATTATTCTTTAAGCATGAGCATTTGCTTATTTAGGGTTAAAACTGGTAAATCACACTATTTTCCTTCAGAAACAGCATGTTGCAAGAGGGAGGGTAAATCAAAATAGTGGAATTTCCATAATAGATGCACTTAAGAGTTGTATATTTTGAAAGTACCTATTATTGGAAATTTCGCTGTACACAGTTATATAATTTTATAAGTAGTAAAAACTTGATCATTTTATTTGAGAAATTCTGTAATTGTTCAGTTTTTTAATATTATTTTTTATTATGGTTTTAGCATTTTGAATTGTAGCAATCTTCAAGCAACGTTTGCTACTCATGGTTGGAAACGATTTTTATATCACTGTTGTAATCAAATTTCTCATTAAAGGAATTGCAATATTGTTAATATTTCATAGATGAGGTTAGAATACAATCGAGTAGTGTACTATTCAAAATAATAATTTTTTAAATCGACAGTGAAGAACGTTGAAATCGTCATTAAAATACGAAAAATCGGCAGTAAAGTGTTCCATTGTTTTACGATTTTTTTTTTAGGTGGCGATGCGACAGATAAACGTCAACCGACGTCAATATAACCTACAAATGTTACTTAAAATGTTGTAATTTCATGATTTCTCGATTAAAAAAAAAACAATGTACCCCTCGGCGCTGAAGTTCCTTTTTATCCCTCATGTAGCTTATTCACATTTGTGATAAAAAGTTCAACTTCAATGCCTTAATATACAAATTACTATTTTAGACACCCATTCTGAAAATCATGCATTACTGTACAATTTTTAGGCTGGAAAGTACTTCTGTACAGAACTAGTCTGGAAAATTGATGGTTTGAAACATTTGTTGACTGTGGTTACGAAGGAAATCAACTACAAATATCTTTATTTTATCCTATTATGTTATTATGACAATAACTCCTTAGTAACAAGTTGCGTTAAGATGCATTTAACACCACTAGTGTTGTTAAGAAAAATAACATAACGATATTTTATTAGCATCTAATCACATGTTGACAGCACTGAAGTGTATTGTCAGTCTATATCAAATTGGATGTTAGTAGGTTAGGTTTTGTTTGTTATTTGACAGAAACTGACGCAAAACTTAACCTGAAAATCTCAAATTTAACGTAACCTGACAGTACTACCAACAATATAGTATTGAGTTTTTATCTTACTAGTGATACCACCACTAGCTGTTGTAAGTGTCATTAATAACCATTTTTCCTAGTTTTAAAAAAAATTAGTATTTTAGGATAAAATAAACCGTGTTACGATATACGTAACGTTATCTGCTTTCTACATTACTCGCGAATTTGAAAGAACTCGCTCCTAACGTCGCTCGTTCATTCAAACTATTCTCTCGTAATGTAAAAAGCTTGATAACGTTACTTGCATCGTAAATTACTATTACATAGTTTCGAAAGTATAATGTGTCTGTTACTGTATGGATTTAAAAACAGTTATAAACGTTTTACACATTCATTTTGATCATAATAACACTGAAGTGTTAGTAAGTAATGCAGGACAAAAAAAAAACAGATGAAGAGTGCTTTGACGAAAATGTTGTTTATGTTTCATAAGGCGTAACTTGCAGCACTTGGAGCAGTTTAACCTCCAGTTGGTGGTTAAGTGTCTTTGCATCAATTCAGTGGGGTTAAACAGTATTTTCTACCCCAAATTTTTAAAGTGGTATTCTCAAAATTACTGAATGAAAAGTAGCCATTATCGATATGTACTAAGGTATAGAATATTGAAGATCAAGTTTGCCATTATACCATAAAGTTATAAGAAATATTTAAGAAGTTTCACGTTCAGAAACTGAAACTGTTTAGTTTTTTGTTCCATATTTTTAAAGGAATTTAAATTTAAAATGGTTTTTTCTATGGTTGTGTCGAAGTGACAACTTTTTGCTCAATTTCTAGTCTGAAAAGTGACGTTTATAACGCTCTTAATAGTAGCGCTCGAATTATGTCTTCTTAACACATTGCCATTGGAGGCGTGTTTTAATAATTTATTAAAACACGCTTTACCGTAAGTTTGAATATCAACATAACCTAGAATACAATGTGACGGAAAAAGTATCACTGTTTTTATATTTCTGTTACGATCGTAGAAAAAATAGCGTATGATACACGTGTATAAAAGCCATTAAAGCACTAGCGACGTTAAAAGCACGACGCGCTAGCGGAGTGCTTTTAAACTCGTCGCATGTACTTATACACTAGTATCATAATATACTATTATGAAATTTTTAGACAAAATTGAAAGTACAGAATTGCATTCCGGAATGTGATACATTATGGGTAAGGTCGCTAGAACAACACCACAATAAATTGCAAACAATTGTCAGTAACCCGTAAGAATAACTCGATTCTACCAACCTTGCAAAATACTCGTTGTTCGGCCATCTAGTGGTCAAGCTTAGAAATACCCCCTCCCCCAACTCACTGTCGTAGGCACTCTAGACAGGTTTTAACATTTGGCATGAGTGTCCCTACTTGTTTGATTTATACACGCTGATATTATGCAGGACATGTGCTAGCAAACTTTTTCAAAGATTCTTGGCTAGAGCTGATCGATCTAAATTGTAACAAAATGCTAACTTGCCACAGAAAACAAATAGAGTGGAATATGCAGCTCAAATGACATTTTATAAAGTTGGCAAGATCAGTTTGGTAATAATAGAAAGAAATAGAGATAGTGGTTCTTATAATTTGACATAATTTCAAATGTCATTAAATAATTTGGTTGAGGTTATGATACAAACAGTTCGACCAACTCAAAAAGCATGCGTATGTAATTGACTATTTTCCTCACACACTTCAAGCCAATGAAATCTTTTAAATTTCGGAGATTCATCCAATCCGATCCCAATTATGCGATAATTTGCACTAGTACAAATTGCCTTGTCATCTAATTAGCAACGCGCATGATGGATTAACGAGATTCCCACTGTCTCTACCTACTATCTAGCAAAACCACTGCCAAATTAGCGGGGGAAAAAGACCCTGTTAACTTTTATTCTGGAAATAGTCCGCAAAATACCCCTCTTGCATACCAAATTGATTCTAATTTTGTCTCGTGCACTCGACAAAATGCTCGACAATTTGGCATGCACTAGGGATATTACTAATGAAAATTCCATAAGCCTATAAGGGGACACGATTTTATTTATTTTTAATTATTTAGCCATCTAAACGAACAAATAAAGTAACAAATCACAAACTATCAACCACACTCCAGAAAATTTAGAAATGACAGGTTTTTTTCTGTCAGAATTACTATTATCTCTGATTTTGTGTTAATTGTTATCAAAATGCTAATCCAGGTAGCACTGCAATTGGTAATTTGGGTTGCATATTCTACCCTATTTATTTGTTACATGGTAATAAAGTGATATTATTATTATTATTATTATATTAACGATTATATTAGTAGGTATTGAAAAATACTCTGCAAATGTAACACCTTGCCTATTAATAGAAAAGGTATCTAAATTTATCAGTTTGTCGTTAAAAATGCTACCACACTGGAGATTCATGAAAGTATAGAAGATTGTTCTTGCAATTTTCAGCGAAGTGGGGGTCTGGACTGAAATGCCAGAGTATGCATCGTTTACCACACTAATTCAGATTGTCAGGGTATAACTAAAATAAGGGTAGATTGCCAGAATAAATACACATTTTTATAGTCCATTTACTTGACATCTGCACTGTCAGTGTGAAATTTAAAAAAAATGTCTCGACTATACCTCAAAAATAATGTGTTTTTTATTAGACTGTACAGTAATTTAATTGTTAAAATGTGTAAAATAGCAGTGGTGCATATATCTAATACTTACTATATTGCTAACGGCTATGAGTGGGAAACTTACCAAGGAAGTGAGACAGACAACCAACTCTTCAATGTATAATGGTGAGCTGTGTGCAAGCGCGGCGGCGTCGTCCGGCCAATGGGGAAGTGGTCAAGTTTAAAATTCGCTTCTAAAGGCGGAGTTCGAATTCTCACGTATGCGCACGAGACGCGTTATACTCTAAGTGAGACTATGTCGGCGCCGTAATGTTTTCTGACGTTTCCGGGCCCTACTAGCAATATATGTGTATTATATATATGATTATGGTACCTAAGTATTTAAATGTTTCTACCTGTTCAAGTTTTTCACCGTTCACACATATATTCACTGTTTTGTTTTGGTCACTTATCACAATCACTTTGGTTTTCTCCCTGTTTATTCTTAGTCCCCTCTTTTCTAATGCTGTCTTCCATCTGTTCATATTTTCGTTCATGTCTTTTTCTGATTTTGCAAATACTGCGATATCGTCTGCGAAGGCACATTCTGTTATTTCCACTCTCTTCATGTTCCAGTTTCCTATCATTATTCCCTTTGCTTCTTTTCTTGTCTCTTTGATTACTTCAGCCATGACTACTAGGAACAATATAGGGCTCATTTTCCCTCCTTGTCTTACTCCTTGTGTTGTGATGAATTCCTCTGAGTTTTCATTGTGTGTTCTAATATAATTTCTCGTTTTCTTGTACAAAGATTTTACTGCTTCCAATAGATTGTCTTTTACCCCTCTTTTCTGTAGGTTCTTCCATATGTCCTCTCTAGGAACGCTGTCGAAGGCCTTCTCCAGATCAATAAAACAGTGTAAGCTTCTTTATTATATGTTAATGTTTTTTCCATTATCTGTCTTATCGTGAATATCTGTTCCTGTGTGTTGTGCCCTGCTCTGAATCCACTTTGGAGTCTATGGGCTGTTTCTCCACTATTTTCCTTATTCTTGTGTCTAAAATCCTTTCATAGATCTTCCCCGGCACACTCAGTAGTGAAATGCCCCTGTAATTTTGGCATTCTTTGTTGTTTCCCTTTTTGAAGATCGGAACTATCAGTGCTACTTCCAGTCCTTGGGTATTACTTTTCCTGCCCACGCCATTCTACATATTTTCAGCAGTAACCTTCGTCCCAACGGTCCCATACTTTTAATCTCTTCCGGTGTTATTTCGTCGTGTCCTGCTGCTTTCCCCACTTTTAGTCTGTGTATAGCCTCTTCGAACTCTTCCTCTGTTATTGTTTAGTTTTTCTCTTCTTTTTCTTTTGGCTCCCTCTTATCATTTCCATTGTTTACCTTCACACTGTCAACTCCTATTCCCAGTAGTATTCTTTCCGCCTGCTAATTATTGCTTATTTTTCTGTAATTACTTCTCCATTCTTGTTTTTTATGTACATATTTTGTTCTGGAGTTTTCTTTGGTTGTCTAAGGTTTTTAAGCACTTTGAAAAAAAGTTTTTGGTGACTCCTGCTGTCCTCCTCTAATTTGGCTCCGAACTCCTCCCATGTGTCTTTCTTTGCCTTCTGTATTTCTTCTTTCGCTACTTTCCTTTGTTTCCTGTACTCTTCATAGCTTTGGTTTGTCTTTCCTGTATATATCTTCTCCATAGCTCCTTATTTTTGCTCACTTCATTTTTCACCTTTTGGTTGCACCATCTCGTCTGTTTTTTCTGTTGCTCCTTGATAATTGTGCTCCCGCAAGCGTTCTTTGCTGCTGTTTTTTATGACTCTTTTAAACCTTTCCCACTCCGTTTCAATGTCATTTGTTTCCTTGTTCCTTTGTCTTATACATTCTTCCCTTACTTCTTCCTGGTACTTCTTCCTTTAGCTTGTACGTTTTTATTTTCTTGTTTCTAACCGTGTTCTCACTTTTTATTTTTCTTACTTTCTCATCGTCTCCCTGAATATCTGTTGTCACCATATAGTGGTTGCTCCCTATTTCCGGTCCTCTTCTAGCTCTTGCCTCTTTTTTTTAAGTTTGCTTGTTCGGTTATTACATAATCTATTAGTGATTTTTCTCCTCTCGTTTCCATTACTCTCGTGTATTTATGGATATCCTTGTGCTTAAACTTTGTGTTTGTGATTACCATGTTATTTAGAAGGCAGAAGTCTTATCAGTCTTCTTCCATTATTGTTTATATGGCTTTCTCCGAATTGGCCCATTACTTGTTCTTGTCCCTCTACTTTATTCCCTACCCTTGCGTTTAGATCACCTAGTATAATTATTTGCCCGTTTGTCTCTTCTGTTACTGCTTGTATTATTTTCCAGAATTTGTCTTTATTCTCCTTATTTTCGTTTGGTCCATACACTGCTATCAGAGTAGTTTTTTCTCGTCTTTTCTTTTTCATTTTCATTGCCATAATTCTTTATGATATATACTTTACTTCTTTTATTTCTTTTTTTATTTCATTTGTTACTATTAATCCTACTCCAGCTTGTGCATTCTTTGTTTCTTCTACCCCACTATAGTTTAGCAGAAATCCGTTTTCTAGCACCTCACTTCCTTGTCCCTTCTTTTTGGTCTCTGTTATCGCTAGTATTTGTACCTTCGCTTTCTCCATTTCCTCTACTATTTCCACCTTTTTGCCAATCCTCGCACATTCCATGTACCTATCCTGCTTCTTTGTTTTTTCTTAGTTTTTTCTCCCTTTTTTCTTTCTCTGCTATTTCCATTGCCATTGTCCGTTTTCTCGCCTGGTTTCGTTGCCGTATTTCCGTCTCGATTCCTTTTTACTTTTTGAGAACTTGGCTTCTGGGGTATCAGTTTCTTTTAAACTGCCCCCCTCTTCGTCCGTCCATATATATTTTCTACCTTCTATCTCTAGCCTTTGGAAACCTACTCGTGTCCTCTTTCCTTTCTCCTTCTCCGCCCTTGCTACTTTCCTAATTGCAGCCTGTATTTTTTGTTCTTCGAGTGTAAGGTCACTGTCTAGATAGATCTGGTCCTGTAATAGTTTTTTCTTCTGTCTTAGTACTTTTAGTTTGTCATAAAAACTTTTAAACTTTATTATAAGCGGTTGTTTTCCCACTTTATATACGTCTTCAATGTCCGCATTCACTCCTATTTCTTCCTGTATGAATTCCTTTATTTCTTGTTTCATATTATTCTCGTTAAGCTTTTTTCCCTTCATCACTAGGTTATTTCTTTTGTTATTTCGTTCGTGGTTCTCCATTCTTGTCTTCCGTATTCTTATCTCTTCTTTTAGTTTTCCGTTCTCTCTTTCCCATTCTACTTCCTTCTTTATAAATTCCTCTTTAAGTTCTCGTAGGTCTTCCCCATATTTTTTCATCTGGACGGTTATCGCATTTACATTTCCTTTTGTACTTTCTGTATCACTTTTTAATTTCTTTTAGCTGCGAGCTTACGCTTTTCATAAATTCTTAGATTTTTTCCATCTCTGCGTGTAGCTCGTTTTCTTTTGTGGGTGGCGACCTAGCTATTAGTTTACTTCTTTTAAAGCTTTCTTCTCCCTCTATTGTAGCTGGATCTTCTCTACTTGTTTTTCCCACTCTCTTCCTCTTGATCACAAAATCTGTTAAATTTTCTGTGCTTTCTGACCTTCCACTTATCACTGGTCTCTAAAATTCCTCTCAATATTAAGAGCCACGCCACTGAATTTGTAATAAAACAAGCAGGCGGGTAACAGAAGATTTAAAATTAGCTAAAGAAATTTTATAAAGTGATGTTTTGACACAATTTTATTTCCTCCTGACTTGTTAAAAGGTCGTTTACTATCGTCTGAATGGACTTGGTAAATGAGTGTTTACAGGCACGGTGCCTGTAAAATGTTGCCGTGGCAACTTTACAAGTATCTGGTTTTCTAATAAACACATCCTCTATTAATTTCTAAGATTTTCAGCAAGAGGAAATAAAACGTATGCGGCTTGCTTACAATTAGCCATTATTAGGGCTCATTGGATTACAGGGCTCGCTCCTATGTCACGCACCCTGCAAATTATCCGGCTCGCCCAGCTAATTTAGTAAGCTTGCCACGTAAATAACTATTATCGAATTTCATATGGTAATGTGGTACTTTGCACCATAGCAACCATTGTAGCATAGCAACGACGATTTGTTTAACATTTGCCAATACTGAAATGTATTGTTGGTGACACTGTAAGTCTATTTCAAATTCGAAGTTAGGTTAGGTTTTGCGTCAGTTTTGACCTAGACTGACACAGAACCTAACCTGCTAACGTCAAATATGACATCGACTTACAGTGTCACCAACAACACACTTCAGTACTGCCAAACACATAACTTCAACTGGAGCTGATTATTGTGTTTTAGTACATAAAAACGAGTTCTGCTCAGCTTGGTTATGTTTTGACCTTTATTGTCACTTTTATATAAAAATCTAATATTTCATATTTCTACAAGAAATAATGTGATGAAATAGTGTACGAACCGCGTTAGAAAAGTGGTTTTACTGAACTCGTATTGCTATTTAAGTACTCGCTAACGCTCATATTTATTGAGTAAAACTTCACTTTTCTAAATTTGTTGCGTAATATATTATTATCCAATACCTCTCAATATTTTAACAATCGCAATATCAATATTACACAGTAGTGAACTCGAGAAGAGGAAAACGCTGAAAAAACAGTTAATACAGGCAAAGAAAAAGGATATAATGTAAAATTAAAGGTAACAACAGCACTACATAAAATTCCTTTGTAAAAATATGGACGAATCAAATCTCCATTATTAATAATACCACACCAAACATTAATTCCGAAGTGTCCTTGGTTTTCAATTGGATTGACAAACTGTGGATTTTCAGTAGCCCCAAAATTTTCATTTTTTATTGTTGGGCTTACTGTTACTAACAAAACAGCTTTCGTCCGTCTACAACACATGCTGAAAAAACTAATTGTCATTGATGTCTAAGTTTTCCATCACTTGGGCAACATAATTAATTCTTCGTTGTTGATGTTGATCTGACAAGTGTTCTAAGCTGTGAAGTTTATAATCGTGACAACCATTTTCTTTCAAAATTTTTTGTACTGAACTATATTTTAAATTCAACTCACGACAGGCTTGCCGAATCGAGTTTCTTCAATGGTCTTCAAAATACTGCAAAACAGTGGTAACAATATTGTCAGAATTGACCCTTTTAACAGATTTTGTTCCCTTTCGAGAAGAAAATTCCACGTTATTTGCATGTAAATTGCGTTCCAATCTTGTAAATATTTTTAAGCTTGAAATAACACGTTCTACGGGGGGTATCTCTGAGCATATAACTGAACTACTCTTCTAGAGCTTCTAGAGATTCTCCATAAACTAGTAACATGTTGACTTTTTCGTTGTGCGTGAACATTTTTCAAAGTCAAAGGACAAAAAAACAAAATTTGTCGACCATTAGTTTAATTATTGACAGATGCGACTTTGCTATTTGTTTCCAAAGGCTACTTGTTTAAATCGTGACGATTGTGAATTTTTGATAATACTTTTTTTTACAAATGAGACATCAAGTTTTGCTCACCCTGTACATTTTAATGCTGACGAATATTTAAAAAATCTATTGGACATAGCCATCGTAATTTTTAAGAAAACTATTTTAATGTCTAAAAAACTAAAATTTTCAATTTTGGTTTTTTGTTGTTTATTGTTGCTTAGAACAAAACTAGTTTGACATTAGAGCACTTTTTGAAGAACAATTAAAATCTGATTTTAGATTTTCGGCCATGTTTAATTGATCTGATTATTCAACACTATAATGAACGAACCAATGGAAATTGTTCAATTTGTCAGAAACGGCCAATAAAAATTGACTGTCATTGAAAACACCTAATGTCACAGTGTTTTCACGCGATTCCGATTGGTTTCAATGATTTCAATTTAGTGAGTAGCCTTTGACTGACATTTCGCCAAAACGTCAAAGTGGAGTTTGCAAATCAGCGTCGTTCTAAAAACTCATAATAATCGTGTTGGAAGCTCCAGTATTGAATTAATAGTGGAAAACGTTAAAAATGTGTGCTGTCGAACACGGTAAAGGTCATCTACCCATATTGTTGAATAATCTTTCCAAATACCACTCAAGGCAAAATTTTTTAAGAGAATTTTTTTTCGTCAACATACAAATTATTGCAAATTTCTCTCAACAAAAACTGCTCAAATTCCACTCGACCTACGGTCTCGCGGAATTTTTAACACAGTTTTGGTTTCGAGAAATTTAAACGCAATAATTTGCATGTGAACGAAAAAAATTCTCAAAGAATTTTCACCTTTTGTGGTATTACCCTTGAAAACAAACAAATAACACAAAGTTTACATTAGCTTTTTTAAAAACTCGATAAGTAGAAAAAAACGCTATTAATTCGTGTAGTGATCTGGAATTTTAAATAAATTGTGTTGATTTCTATCGTGCTAAAAGACAGAAATCAAAATAGATTCTCCTCCCTTTTAATGGCCCCAAATTGATTTTAAGAATAATGTATGTATTAAGTAACGTCATATTTTTTTTTTAAACAATGAGTATGAGAAATTCAATAATTACATTTTACAACAGAAGATTACTACAGTATCATTGTAACCAGATTTATTGAAATAGTATTTTAAAATATATCTTCAGAAAATATACCTAATTTGACACTGATAATGGTTATTAGTTAAAACGATGATTAAATGTGGCTCATATAAAGTGATCAAGTTATTCAACATTAAAATAATAATTATATGTTTCTAACTGATATATTTTAATTTTTATAGGTGGAAACATTACAGGAGAAAATAATATCTTTAGAGTTAACTAAAACTGATGAAGGTAATTTGGATATTTCTGTTAATGGTAATAGTAAATGTGCTGAAGAAGACGAGTTAGAATCTGAAGAGCCTACAACGCCCACTACTGGAGAAGATCGCAGCTTGGGTGACGAAGCAACTACTACTACTAATAATAAGAAAAAGAAACGAAAGCGTTCTAGAAAAGGGAAACATTGATGTTACAAGCTGCAATATGTGTGTCAATTTTTGATGAATCATGTTTTAAGGTGAATGGGTTTTTATATAATTATACTTAGTGTAATTATTTTAAATTATTTTATTATGTAAATGTACAAAGTATTTAATATTTGTAATACATATTTTATGTGAAACACCTGTTTAATGACTAGGTATTATGTATGAGCTTTGATTAATTGAAAAGTATTTTTTAGCATTACATAAAGAATATTTTAAATGTGGTGGTTTATGTTTGCTTTGTCATTTTATAAACATTACACATTGTGCTATTGATTGATACAGTTTTAAATTTAAATAAAAAATAGTAAATATTTAGTGGTTTATTGATAATTCAAAAACTTTATACAACGTAGCGTTCTTATTATGAGGCACTTGCCAGGCATCTCCATTGGGGAGATATACCCGTTGAGAGCAAAGTGCAGGTGAGCTATGACTGCTATGAGACAGTCAAATTGTTGAAAGTTGCACTCGAACATGTACGAGCCCAAAATCATATTAGTTCGCCCGCTTGCATTTTGTTACATTATTTTTAACCCCTAGTAAATAATACAAATCAAACAAATTCAACGTCAAAAAACTACAACAAGAATACAATTAATTTAACACCTTATTAGGCAAAATAATTAAATATAAATCTTATATAACTAGTGAAAAATAAATAACTCAGATTTTACGTATAAATTATAAAAATTTCAAAATAAAATCACCACTGCGTAACATCGCCTCTATTGTTTAAAACTGCATCAATGCGTTTCAACAAGGTGTTTACTAAATCTTCACATTCTTTCCGAGCTAACGAATGCCATATATATAATTTTAACTCAATTATAAGTTCAGGCTGGGTGATTTCTGAGATTTTTCATGCAATTCCACAAAGTCTCAATTGGAGACATCTCGGAGCTGCTAGAAGTCCAGTCTAATAACGTAATATCATTTTCATTCATCCACAACTTCACTTTCTTTGCGGTATGGAAGGGGGGCTATCTTGTTGGAAAATATAGTTGTCCCCATTAGACTGCAATTCATCAATGGTAGGCAAAAGATGATCTTTTAAAATGTCAATGTATTTGCTAGCATTGATAATTCGTTCCTCAAAGTGAAGTCTACCAACGGTAGAAGAAGACATGTATCCCCATACCGTAATTGAAGCAGGATGCTTCACTTTTTTTCAAAGTTAATCTGGATGGTAAGTTTCTGATTTTTCCTAATTACTCTACTTCACGAATCTCCCACTCAAAGCTCAAATCTTGATTTGTCACTCCATTCTTGAAT
>OW679194.1:112307281-112465935 GCA_940337035.1 Agriotes lineatus
AGTCTTCCTTTTCTCTTCTAAGATTGAACATGTAGGCTGGAACCTGAAAAAGGATGTTAAACTTTAAGCTGTTGTAAACCTGTATTATGGTGAAAAGCAAACTGAACACGTTTTTGGTTGGTTATTACCCCCCCCCCCCCCCCCTGATATTTGTTGACTGTTAATTACTAGTATTCTTCGAGACCGAACAACATCGTACGCGCTAAAGCCATTGTGTGACGTGGTCGAACGCCATGTCAGTTGTAGGTACTCTTCTATGGGCGGCATTGGTTGTCTTTTACACTCTCAACTCCAAGTTTTTTGGTGGATTCCTGAGGGATACTGTCGTTGTTTTGAGGCCGACAAAGGAAATTTTCTGTAGTTGCGTGACGCTTGCTAAAAGAAATTCTTGGCTTGGTTGGGTTTTTCAGCGACTGATCAACGCTGAGGACCTGTAGTTAAAATCAGTTTTTGTTTTTATTTCACCTATCGAGTTCCTGACGTCATCGCCGCGATAACTCCCGATACGTAGAATATGCTCAGCGCGTTTGTTTTAGTTCGAACCATCCGTACCGCAGAAAGTTATAAAATATATTGTGTGCGTTTGTTTCAATTCAAAGCGACTAGAAGTCTTACGGGTTGTTCACTAAAGCCATTTTAAAATTTCATAACTTGTAACCAGTCACTTAGTTTTTGGAAATTTGGTTTTTTTGATAACTTATGCCTATTTAAACACGATATTCTCTTAATATCGTCATACCGTTTCATCGGGGATCTCCTTGTGGGCATCTGGTCGTGTATGGACTCAAGTGTATAATATTCTGAGTATAGTATTAGTATATAGCTAGGCGGGTACTGCGACACTGGATAACATGTGCATTCGAAGCATTACGTCATCATCCCCGTAAGGGTGAATCAAGGTGGTTGAAGAGTTTCTTTTAGAAAAACAAGTACTTTTTTTGTTAACAATGACCAGGAGGTCGTTGTAGGGAAAGAAGTAATTGTTTTATCAGCAATGACCAGAAGGCATTATTACCAAAGAATTTCTTGTAGGAGAAGAATCCATTTTTTACAGCAATGTCCAGAAAGTCTTAGTGTGGTGGTTGTAAAAAATGTGTAAACAATGACTAGAAAGAGCTCTTGAGTATTATAAGTAGATAACGGTTGCAGTGTATTGTTTGTTGCGTAACTTAAGTGTTTTAGACAGGACTGAATTAGGTAAGCGTGAAAGAAGTAAGCTTATTTCACTATTTTATAAGGCTCGATGGTCTAGCAGTAAGGGCACCCTCGGTTGCAATTGTTTCGTTTTGTCTACCACAGCCAATTACCACTAGAGTCGCTTTATATTTAAAATCTATATGTGTAATGGATGGTTTACTTTGACATTTATAATAATATGATGATTAAAATTGTGTAAACATTTTACATAGAACTGTAAATTTTTTCTGATTAAAGTCAATATTCAAAATATCATAGGAATACATTTCTGAATGTAAGTATAATTTCAAGTTTGTTAAATTACAATGATCTAAGTGATTTGAGTTCTTTGTTTTATCATTTTGCTTACAGGTTTGAAAACCAACGATAACAAATCGTGGTTTTTTAAGTTGGTTAGCCCATCTGTGTTTCATTGTTTGCTGTAACAAAGAAAATTCATAGAGTTCCCAACTTATGAATGCAATATCTAGGTCCACATCTTTTTCAGTATCTGCTGTTGCTGTATGAGGCACCTTTCATAAGACTTTATCTAACATTACCTACCTTATGTTGTTTTCGGCAGGATTGGTTAATTGAATAGCATTTAATTCTAAATTACTGTAATATCATTGTTAACAAAACTCAATTTATTACTAGATTTTACTCAATCAATCAATTTGCCTTCTATATAAAGATAACTCTGTGAAGGTCGAGTTATGAGATTTTGAGGTTGTATTGGTATTCTAATTTTATTGTTGTTATTAAAGGTGGTAGCTGCATATGGTTGGTGGGTATGACATATGTCTACAAGAACACTTTCTCCAACATTTAAAACGTTGAAACTCATTTTGTTTGTTTTATGAGTAAGAACCGGAAAAATCTTAGTTTGGTTTGCACTAACTCAAATCCCAATGTCTTGTATTTTTGGGAATAATACGTAGATCCAAACCTAGTAAGTTACCAATGTTATTTGACTTTTGAAAACTATACGGATGGGGCCATAATTATATATAACAGCAATGAGATAACATGAATAACAAAATAGAATGCTTGAGTAAGAAAGAGATGCCATACGAAGAAATTATTTTAGTAGGCATGTTTAGTCGACAAATGTCATAATTAAATTAAGCATCAAGCCTTCTCAAATATTTGCTACTATGTTTATCTCTTTTTAACTCAAGCAATACGTGTTATATTCTTGTTCATGTTATCTCATTGCTGTTATATATAATTGTGGCCCCATCGGTATAACCAGGGTTGTCAGTATTAAATATTTCTAAAATCCTTTTGTGTGATTTTCACTGTGATTACATTAAAAAAATTGAAATACGGCTAAATTATTATACACTGATACTGATAGTTTAATTTATAATTTTTTTTGAAGACATTTATGAACACATAAAAAAGGATATATCTAAATTTCACACATTAGACTATATAGTGTCTTTGGAATACCATTGCAAATAAAAAGATTTTAGGACTACTAAAAGATAAAAATAATGGAAATATTATAACCGAATATATTGGAATACGATCAAAATTATATACATTACGAGAAAAAAATGAAGAACTAAAAAAACTAATAAATGGGGGATTAGATAACTCACAAATAGAAAATGTTATTTCAAATTTTGAAACTTTAAAACAAGCAAAAGGCGTTACAAAATCATCTTTAAAGGCTATAACATTTGAAGACTACTATCCATGTTTTTTAATCATTCAAAATATACGGTACCACCCACCCAAGTAAAGCGCCCCTTCGTGCTTTCCAAAAATACTTCGACACTCAGCATCATTTCGTTTCGCTAATACAATGAAATGTTATGAACCAGTAATTTATAAAACAAAAATTAAAAATTTTCTTTTCCACGACGATCATACCTCAAAAGTTGGTGTTGCCTTCATTTTCGGAGGACCTATTGTATGAAAATTGTTCAAGACTTCAGGAAGGTTCTTGGCGACCGAAATCGTGTATACATACGAACATACATACACCGCACAGCACGTTTAGGCACCCCCCAATACGAGGGAGGGATGTAGTATTTACCAAAAGATCCGCACAGCCGAGACGAAGATTTGGTATAATGGGTTCATTAGTCGGTTGGCTCGAATTTTAGAGATATTTGACTTAGAGTGGTTTTCGATATGAGGAAATTTCAATACTTCGTACACTTCGTGTCGAAGTAAAGAGAAAAATACCAAAATTTAATTAGATCAGAAAAGCACGAAGTATATACAATTCATAAAAGTTTTATTAATATACGTAGAGAATTGTAAATTTCATAACCCCTGATACATTACTATGAGGATTTATTCTATACCCATTTTTCATACTATTTTGAAAATACTACTTATGAAAATGATGTAAGTTCAAATTATAAGTATAAAAAACTAATAAGTTTAATCTCTTTATAGAAAGTGAGCAAACATGATGCAATTTGGGAGAAAGTAAAAAATAAAAATAGATTTCTCAAACTCATCATGTCACCAGAAACAACAAGGAGAATATGCCCCACCACTCCAACCACATCCACATCTGCAAACCGTATAAATAAGAAAGCGGTTTGAGATATTGGAAACCATATACTGTAGAGTTTGTGCTGCAGGGTATATAACTCTGCCGAAGAATTGTCGAATAACAGCCGAGTAAGTTCTTTTCTTTCAAAATAATAATAAAAAGAGAGATGCCTGTACCAGTTAAGTATAGGTGTCCAAAATGAAATGGGGAAACCGATCAAGAACGACGAAAATGTCTTGCTTACACATTTCATGAGATTAAAGCAAATGTGTTGCTAAACATGTGTCTCAAACATATTTCAGGAAAACCAGCTACTAACTATTATTATGTAATACTGATCTCAGCCTGGTGATATCCCCTATAATTTTATTTATTTTTTATTTATTTTTAGCCATTTAAAATTTAATTCAGATGAAATAAGCTTACTACCTTCACGATTACCTTATTCAGTCTTGTCTAAAACACATAGGAAAGGCAACCAACAATACACCGTTATCTACTTTATAATACTGCAGAGCTTCTTCTGGCCATTGTTTACACCTTTTTCTACAACCACCACATTAAGACATTCTGATGGTTGTTGTAGAAAAGTTATTATTTTTTACAAGAAATTATTTGGTAACATGACCTTCTGGTCATTGCTGCAAAAAATCGTCTTTCCCTACAACAACCTTCTGGTCATTGTTGACAGAAAAAGTACTTCTTTTCCTACAAGAAACTTTTTACAATACCCAAGAGTTTGTTCTGGTCATTGTTTTCACCTTTTTCTACAAACACCATATGAAGACCTTGTGGTCATTGATGTCAAAGAAATTACGTCTTTTCCTACAATAAATTCTTAGGTAAGAAGACCTTCTGGTCATTGCTGACAAAAAATACTTCTTTTCCTACCACGACGGTCTAGTCATTGTTGACAGAAAAGGTACTCCTTTTCCTACAAGAAACTCTTCAGTTACCTTGATTTACTTCTAAGGGGATGAGGACGTAGTGCATTGGATGGACATGCCATCAGTGTTGCAGTACCCGCCCATCTATACTACAATTCTGCTGCTCTATCTCCTTGATACGACTAGAGCGAGGGCCCCATATGTGAGAGGGATATGGCTAGCGTCAAAAGAATACACAATTTCATATACCAGGTAGCTCAGCGGTTGGTGGCCGTTAACGAACAGTGGGTGGTTTGGACCTTCTGGAAATGGGTAGCAACGTGTTTTAGATATTGTTTATTATAAGTTTTTATCGCAATCTTAACTCTAATATGTACAGTGAATGATATTTATGTACAGAAACAAAGGTCGGGGAACTGGGCCGCTGGGGACCTTCGTAGATGGCGGTGGCGGCGCTGGCTCCATCGGCTGGAGGGGATTCAGCAGGGCGTTCAGGCGCGGCGCGGCCAGGGGTTGTCCTGTGCGTCCGAAGGTGCTGTCCTGCTTGTGGAGGGGCGGGATTGATCAGCGGCTAAGATGCTTCTGGGACCTGGAAAAGATATCCAAGCGAAGCGGTCTAGCAGCGGATGAGCTCCTTGCAGACGTTGGCGTAACTGGTAAGCTCTTTGTAGAGACTGGCGGATCTGATGAGGTCCTTGTAGAGGGTTGCTAATGGTAGGATAGGACTAACTAGGAGGTTCGATCCCAAAGCTACAATGACTTTGCGGATTCCAGACTGGAACAAAGTAGTAGTGTGCGATCCCAAAAGCTTTAATTGAGTTGCAAATTGCAGGCTAGGATAAACTAGAAGGTCGTTCTCAAAAGCTTTAATGATCTTCTGCTAAAATGCGCTAGCTTATAAAGAGACGGATTCTTTGTTTTAGCTGTTCTTGGCTCCTATTGGCTGGTGTGGAAGGAGAAATTGGTGTAAATATTTCCCGAATTCCAAATTTTTGTTTCAACTTTTTATGGTATTGTTGTGCAGAGCTTGTGGGGAATTGTACAATCCTTGCGATTTGGCGTCGTTTGAATCTAAACTTGACGTCTCTAGCAGTATTATTATGGTTTTCGTCTCATATGTGCCGCGACTAACGTTTCTGGCGTAATTCCTTTCTTAGTGATTTGAGTCGCGCGGCTTTGCTCTGAAGTTAGATAAATGTTGAGCTTGATTTTAATTCACTCTTGGCGTTTATCATAGAAGTCGGTTAATATGAGTATTGTTTGTGTCCTGTATCATAGACATGCTGGCGAAATCAGGTCTTTCATCAAAGCCGCTTGCGGTCCCTACAGCTCGGCTGCGAGAGTCAGCAAAATCTGTTTATAATAGCACTTTCATTTGGGATAATCTTGCTCTGAGTCGCTGCGTTCTTTTAATGTGTCAATTTACATTTGGTATTTGCTCGCGTTTTTATCTCAGATCATCCTTATTTCGCTTTTTACTACCTGCCCTCCAAATCGCCACCTTGATGTTGTTATTATATCTCTCTTTGGGCGATTCTCATTTTTTTCAATGTTACTTCCCGTGGTTGCCGTAGCTGTACAAAGACATGAGATATTGGGTTGCATAAATATTATTAAGCACGACAGTCTAAAAATGGCTTATTCTCATTATTTCGTCTCACGTAATAGAATTTTCTTCTAAGTCGTCGTGTTTGTTGTCTCCTTCTGATTAAGTTTCGTCTCGAGCAACTCTGATGTTCTGTCAGTGATCTATGAGCGATTCATGGCAATTTGCAAACTTCTAATGAGTTGTACCTAGGTCGCTGCAAAAAGCCGCCAGTCGCCACTGGAAAGCCTACCACCCGGTGGACAGTCGTGCTCTAGCTTCGTTGGGTTTCTTAGGGTTTTGTGGCGCATGTGTTCAACAAACTCAGGTCAGGTTTTTTCCATATGCATCCCATCTTTATGCCTGCTACCGAGACAGTATAAATCTAAAGAGCTACTTATGGCCATTGCTTCAATTCAAAGATGCCTGGAGCGCATAAGTTCTGTGAATTACTTATTGAAATTGATTGAATGCATAACATTTTAACATTTTGTATTTACGAATTTTGCCTGCTTAATAATACAGGGTATTTAAAAATACTTTCGGATATTTTACCCACTTATAGATCTTATCAATACAAACAAAAAGTTTTAATAAACATGGGTCCGGAAATGCTTTGTTTCTGAGATACAGAGTGCTAGATTTAAAAATAAATCTCGGCCGCCTCTGGAATAAATAATTAAAATCTAAGTGTACCAAAACATGAGCATTAATAGCACCAGTAAACTTTCAACGTTTCACTAAAATTGGCTAAGTGGTTTTAAGATATTGAAGCATTTAGTTTTTGTCTTAACAGGTTCAGAGATGTGCAAAAATATGGGCTTTAATTTTTTTCTTGAAAACAAAGCGAGATCCTATAAAATCTCAGGAGACAAAAAAGTTGTAGTTTTAGTTGCTTTATTAAAAAAATATATAAGAATTGCAAAAAATCTAGTAGGCGTTATTTCTTTTTTGTGAAAAAAACCTCTCCGATATGCCCTGTGGGCACGCTCCTGGACTTATTACATCGACTGTAATAGGTCCAAAAGATACCACATAAAGTCATAAACAAACTGTAAAAATTTCAGATAACATAAAAAACAAAATTAAAAAAAACTTTAACACCCTGTATCTCGGAAACGACCCATGTTTATGAGGACAGTTTTGTTTCTATTGATGAGATCTATAGGTGGGTAAAATATTCCAAACGTATTTTTTAAACACGTTGTATATGTCTAATTAACTAACCTGTCGTTGCTTATTTATTTTAATAATGTTTTGTATTTTCGGATTTCTTTCTGTATTGTTTATTATTTTTAAAATAGTAAACGGGTATAATTTTATTGAAGCGCACTCTGAAACGATAAGTTCGTTTAAGTATAAATGCATTTTTGATGAGGGATGTATTGCGTAAAATACGTTAATAAATAATTTTCTAACAGCGTGATGAAGCAGTCTATCAATTAGGACTGTGATTTTTAGTTCCAAGCGCCATATTTACCCATTTCCTCTATTTGCTTGCATACTTTATGTTTTACTTTCTGGGTTTACTTTGAATATAACGAACCTATTGGTATTTTGTGTAATATTAATTTTGATATAAACTTTTTGGCTGTAGTTGTATTTAATAGCTTTCAATAAGTACCTTGAATTACACTGCTGATGTCCCTTTAATTTTATAGTGGAATCTTTGCGAGTTTCTGTTTTCGCGTGGCCTGGTACTTCAACTTATCTCTGGATTATTCTTTTAGTTGATGAGTCGATATCTTCTCGTTTTCAGATTAGAATTTGAGAGAGCCCCTTACGGAAATTAGATTTGCTTAAACCGTTGGTCAGATTGAACTTAGTGTTGTCGCGGGATGGCAACGGCGTTTATTCTCCATTTTGTTATGCAGTTTTCGCCCTAGTATAATTTCGATGCAGACGTCTATAAAGTCGGCGTGGGTTGAGCGTGAGGTACAGATCAGCAACACGTCCGGGGAAAAGGTTAGAAAGCTGAAAGTAGGCAAAGGAGCCGGACGTGTGTTGTAGGCCAGAGCCAACTACATAATTAAAAGGTTTGTTAATTTTTACTACCCTCGTCTGAAAGACGAAGGAAGTATTGTAATCACAAAAAAATCACCTTCCGAGATTTCTTCATATTTTCACGTTTCAGGGTCCCTAAATGACGAAAAACAGGTTTTCTCAATTCTGTCTGTCTGTCTGTCTGTCTGTCTGCCTGTTGGCGGTATAACTTAAAAACTATTTCTTGGAAAAAGACAATATTTTGCATACATATTATGTATCTACCTGGCATGGAACCGTGAAAATTTCGGACCAATATATATAAAGTGAGCACCTTAAAAAAATTTGGTCTGTTGGCTACATTCTGTGGGAAGATTAGAGTTACTGATTTGGGACAGTTGGAGACGTCTTGTCTATAGAAGGGACCTTTCATTGCAGAAAGGTACGTCAGAGCTTGGATCAGTAGACAGAGAGGAGCTTGTATCAGTAGGCAGAGAGGAGGAGGTTGGTTTACATCCTGAACGTTGTGGAGATCAATTGAAAGGTAATTACTAGAAAAAGGCAAATTAAAGACTATAAAAGTGAATTAGTTATCAAAGAATTACTTACTGTGTTTTTAATATTGTTGTGTAATAGGGAAACAATCTGTATTTGTCATATGAATTTCAAATTTGTTTTGACATTTGGTTGACATAAGTATTAATTTATGAAAATGAGAATTAAAATATTAGAAAATCAATCTTTTAGAAAACAAGTAACTAGATAAAAGAATCCATCCTTTTTGAGTTTTCAGGAGCTATTGATAATAGTAATTATTGACATTATAATACAAAATAGGGCAGTTTATAATTTTAAAAGCTGATCGGTGTCGATAGTTGAATGTTCAGTACAAATTTGAGGCACAGCAACGAGTAGCCAGTGCAATATACAAAGTGGCCCGCGTAAGAGGTATGACGTCATCGTTGTTTTTTAAATGGAAACCTCCTTTTTATTACGGAATATGAAAGAACGCATCCCTTTACTTACGCTAAGCTAATTTATGAGTATAGGTCACGTGACCAAAAATTAAAAACAATTAAAATTGCAAAATACTAAATTTAATTGCAATTCAAAAAAACTAAATTAAATGTTTAAATTGTGCACCGCTGTCTGCCTGACAGTAGCCAAAACGACTGACATGTTTTTTATTGATTGCTGTCATTGATGAAAACGTAAAATCATACTTCCTAAAATAAATTTAGTATTTTGCAGTTTTAAAATTGTTTTTCTTAATACTTAGTCAGGTGACCTATACTCAAAAATCAACTTAACGTAAGTACAAAAATGCGTTCTTTCATATTCTGTAATCAAAAAGAGGGTTTCCATTAAAAAAGAACATCGATGACGTCATATTTCCTACGCGGGTCACCCTGTATATATAGATTTTATTTGAAAAAATGCACAAATAAAAATAAAAATCGGCGGGTCTCAGCATTTTTTCCAAAAGTTGTTACTTGAAGGTTTAACGAATTCATCCACTACTTTACGAAAGCACTGTATAATTATATACGTATAAAGGAAAATTACAACCCGCCCCAATCAACCCAGAGCCGTAACCACTGGTACTGGTAACTTGAAATGTAGATGGACGGTTCAATTTGTTACGCAAGATAGTGCTAAGAAAGGATTTTTTGAAATTCGACCCCTAAGGGGCTGAAAAAGAGTAAAATGTGTTTTTATTTTCTCTTGGTTGGTTAAACGGTCATTTACTGTCGTTTGAACTGTCTTGGTAAATAAATCTTTACAGGCCAGGTGCCTGTAAAGTGTTACTGTCGTCTGAACTGACCGGTAAATGAGTCTTTACAGGCCAGGCGCCTGTAAAATGCTGCCATCGCGACTTTACAAGCACCTTGTTTTTTAATAGATACATCCTTTATTAATCACTAATATGCATTTTTAGGATTTGCAGCAAGAGGAAATAAAACGTTGTACGCGGTTCGCTTGCAATTAGCCTTTATTGGGGCTCACCGCATTACAGGGCTCGCTCCTACGTCGCTCACCCTGCAAATAATCCGGCTCGCCTAAAAGCTAATTTACTAAGCTTGCCACCTAAATAACTATTACAAATTCCTCAATATCTCTTAGGCCCGATGAGATATCGAGTTGGCGTATACTTGCAAAGATTGTCAATGCAAATGCCTAGAAACGTATTTCAGGATTTTTTCCTAATAAACCCCTAAAGGGGTGAATCTGGAGTAGGGGTGAATTAAAGAACCCTTGATATGTCCCTTGTGTGTTGAGTTATAGCATTATTTTTTGGCATACAGGTTTAAGGATTTTTTGAAATTTTACCGTAAAGGGCAAAAAATGAAAAATTGGAAAAGGATAAGGGGTTAACATTTTCATATTTTTCGCTGTAGGTTCATTTCTGAATAACATGAGTTAAAAGGAATTTTTTGAAATTCTACCTCTAGGAGAATGAAAAGAGGTAAACTATGTTCCCACAAATGCCTTAATATCTCTTAGGCCCGATAAGATATCGACTTGGTGTTTTCTTGCATAGGTATGCAATAGAAATGTATAAAAACACATTTCAGAACTTTTTCCTAATCAACCCTTAAAGGTGCAAATCCACATTCGGGGTGAATTATAAAACCCATTGTATCACCTGTGTTTGTTAAGTTAGAGCATTATTTTTAGCGTATAGATGTATTTTTAAAAGTGGTGTAAGGGTTTTTGTAACTTTTGCCCCTAAATGGGTAAAATGGTTAAAATTGAAAGGGGTAGGGGGTTACAATTATCAACTTTTTTCGCTGTGGGTTTATTTCAGGAATTTTTAGAAATTCTACCCCCTAGGGGGGGTGAAAAGAGATAAACTTTGTTTTCACGAATTCCTTAATATTTCTTAAACCCGATAAGATATCGACTTGGTATTTACTTGCAAAGGTTTCCTATACATATGTCTGAAAACGTATTTTAGAAATTTGCTTTAATCCACCCCTAAAGTTGCAAATTTTCATTTGTGCTAAATTATAGAACCCATTGTATATCCTGTGTTCGTTGAGTTAGATCATTATTTTTTGGCATTTAGACGTCTTTTTAAAATTTTTAGAAGTAGTTTTAAAAGTTAAAAAAAAATATTATTCTGATACAATGTATATGAATAAAAGATAAAGCACCGACTCAACAACGCAGAGCCGTAGTAATCCTGGTATCAGGAACTTGACGTTTGGCAAGAAGAGTCTTTTCGTTACGTAGGGAAGTGCTAGAAAAGGAGTTTTCGAATATCCCCCTTAAAGGGAAGAAAAGGGGTAAAATGGCTTCTCACGAATTCACCAATATCTCTAAAGCCTGATAATATATCGATTTGGTTTTTTCTTAGAAAGGTTGCCTGTACAAGTTCCTAAACGCGTAATTTAGAATTGTGCACGAATCATCTACTAAAAGTGTGAATTTGGGTTCAGGGGTGACTTATAGTACCTTTTATCTCTCCTGTGTCTATTGAATCAGACCGTGGATTTTGGGAATATGTGTTTTTTAGATCTTTGAAAAGTGGTTTAGAGTTTTTTCGAAATTTCTTTTCTAAAGGAGAAAAAATGGGGTAAAAGTAAAAAGGAGTCGAAGAAGAAGTTAAAGTTATTGCTTCTTTCGCAATGATAATTTTTATTTTATTTTTGAAATACTAAAACTAGAGTTTTATCAAACTATCTTTGTCAAAATAGGTTATTTTCAAATTTCCAGTCCGGATTTCATTCAAACCATAGTTGTGCTTCTGCATTGTTAAAAGTAACGGATGATATTGTTCGCGCTAGTGACGAAGGTAGTCTTTTGTATTTGTATTGTATTGTATTGTAGTGGTGTAGTGATGAGAGTTGGTTGGATGCCATACAGCACTGCAGCCTCTTGGCTTATTGTGCTGCTCATCATTACACTTATTCAGTAAAAAAGGTCTGCCGTTTTTATTAGGTTTAGTAGCCTTTTCACCAGGTGTTCTCTTGTTAGAGTATCTCGAGGGTTGTCTCCCTCCAGGAGTGTGTGTCTCCATCGGGCAAGAGCTTTACAATCGAAAATGACATGAGAGGCTGTTTCATCCTCCTCATTACAGAGTCTACAAATGGGTTCTTCTATGAGAATTCCCATTGTGTGCATATGTTTACGAAGGTTACAGTGACCGGTTATCAGCCCCGTCACTAGCCTAATTTGATGTCTGCTTAGTCGCAGTAGGTCATCTGTCAGTTTTTCAGATGATTTCCTTAGCATCATCTGGCTATGGCTTAGTCCTTCCACACAGTTCCAGTGGTTTTGATGTCGTATGTTTATCCATCTGGTTAGCCAGCTGCGGACTGTCGTTTTGGTGACTCCAAATACTGGTTCAGGGCCAGTGAATGGTGTTTCTAATCCCTTTTTTGCAAGAGAATCTGCTTTTTCATTACCTTGTATACTCTTATGCCCCGACACCCAAATTAGAGTTATCCTATTGTGGTTAGCGAGGGTTAAAAGGTTTTGAAGGCAGTCCCAGATCAATCTTGAGTTGATCCGATAGCTAGCTAGGGCTTTTATAGCCGCCTGGCTGTCTGTTAGGACAAAGATGTCTCTACCTCGGTAATTTCTTGTTATATAGGTAGTCTTATGGCTTTAATTCTTCTCTATTTTTCCAAAGCCTTTGATACAATTAATCATGAGATACTTCTTGCTGTTTTATAGCATTTCGGATTCGATAGAACTCCATTGCAATTATTTTTTAATTATCTTCAAAACAGGCAGCAACGTGTTCTCATTCGAAATGAACAATCTGATTAACTAGAAATTAAATATGGCGTTCCGCAAGGATCTATTTTAGGTCCGCTACTTTATATAATTTATTCTTCGGGTTTATGTAATACTTTAAAGCACTGTGTGTATCATCAGTATGCAGATGACACGCAGTTATATTATTCGTTCAATCCCTGCTTGTAGTCGTATAAATGAAGATCTAGATAATTTAGTTAAATTTTGTTCTGCCCATTCACTTATAATTAATCGTGCAAAATCAGTTGTTATGTTTTTTGGTGGTAGAAATAATAGACTTTTACAATTGCCTCACATTCAGATAATGATTAATGATAATATAATTCCATGTAAAGACGTTGCCCGAAATTTGGGCCTAACCTTAGATTATAAACTTATATTTCGTGAGCATGTAAATATTTGCATTCGTAGAGCTTACGCAAATCTTAAACTTATTTATTAGACACATTTTGAACAAAAATATCAAGGCGCTTTTATGTAACTTTTATGGACCTTGTATCGATAATATCACCAGTACAAGAATTCAAATGGTTCAGAACTCATGTCTACGACTTATTCATGGCATTAAACGTCGGGAAAATATAACATACAAAATTAAAGAGACCAACTGGCTCAACATGAATAAGCGTCGAATTCTGCATTGCTTAGTATTTTTTCATAAAATAATTCATACTAAAACTCCTCCTTATCTATACTTCAAAATCAAATTTCATACGGATATTCATAATTTGAATTTGAGACATAGGATATTAATAGATTGTTGCATACATCGCTCTGAGTTATTTAAACGTTCTTTCTCTTATAATGTTTCGAAGCTTTATAATTCCATTCCGCCTTCACTGAAAATTCTTCCTTTGACTACTTTTAAAGTTCAAATTTGAAATATGCTACTTAATAATGTTATATAATTTCGGAAACTCTTTTATTAACGGGTGCAACTTGATAACATTGTTACTTTTTATAATTGTGAGTGATTTGGCATTGTATATTGTATATTCTAGATTATACTCGTATATTATAGATTGGATATGGCATATGGTATATACTATATTGTATTTTGTACATTTTTTATTGCATTATGTGTATTTTTGTGTATTTTGAGTATTTTTGAGTATTTTTATTGTATTTGGTTTCAGTTATTTTGCTAGGTGGTAAGTAAGAGCAGGGGTTTCTTTTACAGAGGTCATCTGATTGCCATCTAATTTCCTATAAATTATTTATAATGCATTTCATAAAAATTACTATTGTTTTACTTTTTGGAAATAAACTTTATCATTATTATTATTATTATTATAAACTATAAAAGGGGAACGACAGTTAAATACACATTTTCAGGGGATACGTAATGCATAAAAGAGTTATGGAGAACTTTTTTCGGAAGAATATTGTTTTTCTTTTATCTACAATATTGTTTTGCAGCGTTTGTTAGTTCAACATATTGTTATGATACATGAGGCAGTGTAATTAATTTCAATAAAGAAATATTTGAAACAAATGAGCTTGGAAGAATGATATAATTAAATCTTGATGGGTGTTAAATTTCAAACATTATTAATAAATTTAATTGAGACAATGAGAGAAGAGATTTTGATATTGATTAAATATGTTAATTTAATAGTTACAGAAAATTTTAATAAAATACAAGCCCAGGTAACGATTGACAAATGTGTTATAATGATAATGTGAATTGTTAAATTGTAAATAATGGATAATTTAAAATATGTAATGGTGCAGTAAGAATAGTATCCAACAAGAACAAGTTTTTGTTTAAGGGTAGTTACATAAATAAACTCAAAGAAAAATGTATAACTTATTATGAAATGTGATATTTATTAAATAAAAATCGAAATTGCTGCAGAATTTGTATAGTTGTTTGGTTGATATACAAATGAGGGTGTTATTAAGAAATATACGAGGTATTAAGGATGGACACTAAATGTTAATATAAAAAAATACTCACAATCGGTGAAGAGATTGTTAAGTACTGCAAAATACATTAAAAGAACTACAGAACAACAAAATTGGATGGAATTGAATTTATTGATTGGCGTGTCGCATAATTACATGTTCATGTTTGACATTGGTGGTTGCATCGAAATAAGGTGATTAAGCTGGAGCGGGATTTGTGGTAGTATCAGAGTTGGACAACATCGGAGGAGATTGCAGAGTGCTGAAAGATATTTAAAGAAGAAACAAGATAAGAGCTGTTGCAGTTAGAAACTTGAAACTTACCAGGTTTTGTTGAAGTTGAAGCTGCCGTTTGACAGAGAGATTGCAGCCGGCATCAGCAGAGGTATTGGATTTTGTTGACAGGTGTAGGCTGTAGGTGTCAGGAGAGGACGACGTTGGGATCCTTTGGGAAGTAGGAGGCACTGGTGTAAGGAATTGTGCGAGTGAAGCTGAATAAGTGACAAGGTTTGTTAGAAATTAATATTAAAACATTTTATATAAAGATCAATCAGTGAAATACAATAATACAAGGCAATATTTGATTTGATGAATTGATTAATGTAAAAATACAATTGTCGATACCTGGTTTGTTGAGATTTAGAAATCAGTTTGACAGTAAACTTCATTAACTGTAATATTGACATAGAGAGATAGAGATCTTGATTTGGCGAACCACCTGAGATAAGAGAACTTGATTTATTTTTATTAAAGAATTATTATTGAATTTGAAAGGGCATCACATTAATAAAAGTATAGTTTTATATAGCCACATCATAATAATATTGAGTGAGGGGGGAGGGGGGCCCTTTAGAATTCATTTAAGATTTAGAAGAAAAAACAAACATTTGTAGTCCGTACGAAGAACGAGTATCTTGCTAGTTTAAAATATAACAAGCTTAAGCCGATCGATTAATTTCGTTCTCACTAGTTTTGAAACATATTTTGCCTTACACAAACAAAACCTTGACCACTAAATAATGATATTCTGGAGATTACCTACCCACACAGCATAAAACCAGCGAAGTTCTTACAGACTTTATAAATAATATATTTGTTTTAATTACTATAAAAAAAGTTCATACGTCGACCAGAGTGCTGGATGAGAACCAAAAACCTGCCGCAGCAGTAGCTAACAATTAACTTCGGTTAAATTTGTCTTAATTGCTTTTTAAGGGTAGTCTAAAAACGCTTTAATTACAGCAATCGAGCCATATATCGATGCAGTTGCATTTTGTCCGTCAGTCGCCATGGAAGTTGCGGGCAAGGAGGACGAGAACTGGCTCACCAAGCCCAGGACAGAGGATAGAAGCAAGTTTTCTTACCGCATCGCCTCGGACAACGTAAATTGGCTCCTGAAGATCGCCAAGGTGTTTCTCGACTCCTTGGGGTGCTGGCCGGACCACCAAAATAAAGCGACGGTCTTTGTTAACCTCTTCTCCATCTTCAGTTTTACGGGCATGGTAATCGCCCAGATCGCTTACATTCTGGACAAGCACACTGACTTACCTTTTGCTGCCGACGCACTTACTGGAGTCGTGTCTTCGGTTGAAGTAAGACTTATTTTGTTTAGGACAAAAAATAAAATTTAAACAATATTTTTTTGGAAATTATACTGGTAGTATACAAAATTTCATTTGCACCTCGGGTAGTATTGTCTATTTTTCGGTGCATTCTCGACCGAAAAGTAATAATTATTGTCCTTAGTACATAAATAATTATTAATGAGAATAGAACCACATATGCGGGGGACCAAACAGCTATTATATTTCTTAAAAGCAAAATTTTTAAGAATTTGTCTTGAATTGATTCCTAATATTTCAGCCAGCTAAGCAATTGTGTGAATTTTTCATATAGCTATAAAGTTTAATCTCGACAAGTACTGAGTTCTAGAAGCAAATCTACAGTTAAGTGTGTCAAATTCGTTTGATAGCACCTTGTAGTTCCAATTAACTTTAAATATTGGCCTTTTTAATTGCAATAACTATACTATCATCTTTACGATAAGCATGAAAAATTTAGTTCGTCTATTATATGGTCTAAGGCTATCAAGATTCGGAAACTTTTAAAATTCAAATCCCGAATCTAAAAACATTTGGATCCATAAAATTCGAATGGTCGAATCTGAAAACAAGTTTAGAATCTGAACACAAGGTTTGAATATGCGAATCTAAACAAGAGTTGCTAATCTGAGCGCGAAATTCAAATTTCAACAGTGATACAAACCTACGAATCTGAGACATTAATAGCAGGAGCAATTCCGGACAAGCTGAAATAAATTTTAATCTATTCTGTTGGAAACATTTATTAATTTTGCACCCCTTGGCAGGCCCGGATTTAACCGTCATGTTAAAATAATGGCCAAAAATTTTATATTTTTCCTAATATTAGTGAATATCTCGATTAGTATCAACTTTCTAGTAGTTGTGTGTTATACTTTGTTCTTATACTATTTTTGTTCTCTCTGGCTTTTATTTTGACTTTAATCTTTGCTCTCACTAGCGCATGGTCCGATCCTATGTCAGCCCCATTCATCACCCTCACATTTAGTAGGCTATTTCTATGTCTTCTTTCTATGGTGACGTAATCAATTTGACTTCTGGGCTTCCTTCCTGGTCCTATCTATGTGATTTTGTGTTTCAGCTTATGAGGGAAGAGGCTTCCTCTTATCAGTAGATTGTTTATTGTACAAAACTCCAAAAACCTTTCCTCATTATCGTTTCTCTGTTTTATACTTTTCTTTCCCATAATTTCTTCTATACCTTCATTCTCATTTCCGATTTTTATGTTTCTTCATTTGTTTATCATATGTTTTTTGTAATTCTTTGTAATATTCCTCTTTTTTGTCTTGTGCCTCTGTATTTGTTGGGGCATAAGTGTTAATTGTTGTGATGTTGAAGAACTTCGCGTTAAATCTGGCCACAATTATTCTTTCCGACACCGCTTCCCAGTCTAAGAGTGCTCTTTTTGCTTCTCGGTCTATTACAAAGCCGACCCCGTGTTCATGTGCGGCATCTTCTTGCGTTTTCCCTGAGTATAGTAGCGTTTTTCCTCGCTCTAGCTTTAGTTCTCCGTTTCCGAGCCATCTTATTTCACTTAATGCTAAGATCATTATTCTATACTTTTCCATCTCGTTTATTATTTGATTTATTTTTTCCCTTGCTACCATGGTTCTTATATTCCAGAACCCTATGTATTTCACTTTTCTTATGTCTATCATTTCTTTACTATTTATGTCCTTCCCGTTGTCCGTGATAACATAGCGTTCGTCATCAGTGTTTTCTTGCCGGGGTATATTTAGTAGATTTTTGGCTTTTTTACCTCCCTTCTCTGCGCTCTATCTTTTCATCTTGTAGCTCGTCTTCCTCAATTTGGACTGGCGAGCGTTGATTTGTCGTTCCTCCTTTCTTGTTCTTCTTTTCTTCTAATTGTTGCAGCGTGAAACTTTTGACATCAAGAATTAGTTTATCACAATTCATAACAGCTCTGGAGGCTTTCATATGTGTTATTAACTTTTTCCTTTGTTGGCGTACTTTCTTTGAGAAATCATCTGTAATCCATACTTTTGTGTCTTTTGAATTTTTTAGGTCCTCCCCTGCTTTCTTAATTTGTGTTTTCTTCTACCATGTGTTTGTTTCCATTAATATGGGTCTAGTTTTGTGACTTTCATATTTTCCTACTCTTCTTACTTCTTGGACTTCCTGCTCTATATTTATTTGAATTCCTATATCTTTTAACATCATGCGGATTTTCTTTCAACCACAGGTCCGTTTCTTGCTCATTTTCCTTAATTCCTTGTAAAATTAGCTTCTGTTTTCGCATCTTTTTTTCTAAAAATTCTAATCTTTCTTCTTGTTCTTTGTTTTGTTGTTTTAGTTTAGAAACTTTTCCCTGGTTAATTTTTTCATTTCGCCGCTGTGGCCTGCGGTGCTCAATACCCCGCGGATATCTACGTTTCCTGTTAAACTTGCCTTGCCGGATTTCTCGCTTGTGTACGTATTTAAACGACTCAACTTCTCCTTTTTTATTTACCATACTATCTTTCCTTTTTGGTAATTATCCACTAATTTAGTTTTAATTTTATTACGCAATCGTTACGCCCGCTTTTATATTTTAAATTACATGATTTTACCGTTATAATTCACTAATTCAATGCACTACGTTTGCACGTTTACTTCCCCTGCCCGCTCGTACTCCGTTTATATTTTTCCTAATATTAGTGAATATCTCGATTAGTATCAACTTTTGAACAAAATACGTGGTTATCAAAATTAAAGAAGATTAAATTATCTACAAAATTGTTCCCTGCATTTTTGTCATATATTCGCTTATTTCGAATCCATAAACGTCGAAATATTTTTCTCCGAGCATTTGCTTCTTTTAATTATGATTGACGTTCGATGCGACAAACATTCTTTTTTGGTACTATATACGATATACAATTTCTATTAGGTGAATATATTACGTCGCTTACTTCGTATTCGCTTACGCACCACGTAGAGGTAGAGCACTCGGCTCGTGTTTTATAAGTGTGAAACAATAAAGAAGCCAACCTGCGATCGATCACTAATAATAATGAATGGTGGTATAATCGCAGATCAACCCCCTTATCATTTATACACCACGGTAGCTCTGAAATGTTATTACTCACCGCAATAACCTAGCTAGCTTCAAATTCGGTGGCCTTAGGTCGCAGATTTCTATCATCAGCTGAACTGCTGCAAGCTCTTTTAATAATAAGAAAAACACAGGGCGCCAGAAATCACAGATTTCGAGAAATAAATAAAATTACAGCAACAATCAGGTTTATTTGGTTAATAAATAATAGTTGCTTGCAACATCGTAATTAGGTCTGCAAATTGTTAATCACAAAGTTTAAATACAGTATAAAACTAATGCTGAAAATGCAGCACGCACAAAAAATATGTGAACCTCTTTTGGGCTCTTGGATCGAATATGATTGTAATTCAATGAAGGAGTAAGCTTACCACTGTCATATATTTTAACCGTTATCTCGGTATTGATAGTAAAATAGCGTGAGGGCACTTTTTACAAAATTCTTAATACGTATTCATTAAGCAAAACTTTAAATTTGTGAATTGTAAATTTAGGAACAGTTAATACATTATTATTTAAATTTGTAAAGCGTAGTTTTAAATTGGTAAATTGTAAATCGGAAGCGTCGTTACAATCGATTCAGCCAACAATTCATAGGCGGACGTGGTTATCAACAAAAGTTGAAACAAGACTAACCTGGATAGTGATAAAAAAACGTTGCCGGCAGGCACTGAATTGGTCCAGGAATAGCTTAACGTAAGCCGACAGCAATCTCGAACTCGTGGCCGAATTTGATAATGGAATAGACGCTCCTTGTACTACTTGGCAAGCTCAAGGTGACATTCCAGAAATGAGTTGCGGGTCTAAGTTATTGATTAAAGTGTTAATTAGGAAACCCAGATAAAGAGTCGTCTAAAAACGGCATCTAATACCGTCGTTTAAAAGTGACGTTAAAGAATATCGTCAAAAAGCTAATAAAAAAACGGAAAATTACTAAACTTGAATATCAAACCAAGGAGCGTAAACATACCTGATTTTAGTCATCAGCTCACAAACGAAGTCAATTAAAAATTGGTGCAGTAGCACGCTGGAATGCCTTCGTAGAAGCAAGTTGCTTCAAGCGAATGCAGAAATAGAATGCCCGCAAAACAACGGAATAGCGGCTCGCTGGCGCAAAGCGATAACAAGTGAATTTCGGAAAAACCAAAACCAGCACTTTTGCGCGAACAAAATTTGATATCGTTTGAAATACAGCGAATAATAATTTAAGTGGGAATATACAGGCTGGCCCGGAAGTGATTAAATGGCGAAACAAATAGCAGGAGCTGAAGATTTGTTTCAAGTGATATGCATCAATTTTTTTTCTCTTTTTTGATGTTGATGGTTGTTCAATATAACTCTCAATATTATCTTGACCCTCAACAACATCCGTCTGATATTCCAGATTTAGTTCATATTCTTCGGAATGTTCTACTGATTGTTCTATATCGTCGTCTAATTCCACCACGTCCACATTATCAAACAAAATTTGTTCTGGCAGAAACCACACATACTGAGCAATGCAAACCTGCTTTGCGACAGTTACAAGCTAGATTATAGCCTGTAGCGCATTTACAAGAAATGAGCTTCAGTAATTCTTGGGGAGATGTCTTTTATTCTGAATAATAATATACAGAATACACAAGGCTAGGTTCAGCATGACTGTTCTTACACCTAAACTTGCAAAATATAAATACTTCAATTGGCCGCAAAAAGCATCGCAGCCAAGTTCAAACCAATCTATTATAATGGCAATGTGCAATCAACAAGATTGCTCGCATGTAAGATGAATGGGTGGAAAGTTGGCATTTCACTGAGACGATAACAAGACGTTAAAATATTTTTTAAATGATATATATAAGACATGGACTTATAGTCCACCTTTAGTTTGTTTAACACATTAGCTACTTGATAAGTAAAACATGCTTTAAATTTTTCAGTTTTGTGTTTCGGGATTGTAACCAACTGTAATGGGCGGACTTTGACATTACATATATATATTAGAACGGAAAATAACTCTATCATACAGATATTTAGGACATTTAGTGACAATAACTTTGTGATACATGGTGGCAAAATGCATCAATGGTCTATTGCATGTATTCAACCACCTGGTTTCTGTTAATTTATAAGAGACAGAGTCACATTTTCGAATGCCATATATATAACGTCACAAGCCCTTGTTGCAGCATATTCTTATCACCAATATTTAAGCATGGCTCATAAACTACGTCGCAATAATTTACATGAGAAAGAACTAAGGCATCGCACAAAAGAGTCCTTATTTTCATAGTTAAGTAACTTCTATACGGATATAAAATTCTTAAACTGCCATATGCCCTTTTTAATATTTTCACTACTTGTTGGCTAAATTTTAAATCACAATCAATTGTCAACCCTAAATTTTTTACTGTATCGGCAAGCCCAATGGATTGATTACCAACCCAGATATTAATGTAAGGAAGAACTAAATCACGAAGTTTACTCGGTCCAAACAAAATAGCACTGGTTTTTGCGGAATTAATAATTAAAGAGTGATTATTCAAAATGTCAACAATATTTTTTATATCTTCGTTAATATGGGAACAATCCAACGCTCCCTCATCTGCACTGAATGAATAATATATTTGAATATCATCAGCATATTTTTGACTACTATAGCATTTCAAAATCTTATTAAAATTAGATGTATAAACTGTAAATAACAAAGGTCCCAATATTGAGCCCTGTGGGACACCTGATTGCAGAGTAAGTACGTTAGACCTATCGTTCTTCATTTTAACCATTTGCTTTATATTATTCAAATAAAATTTAAATAATCGAAGATTCTCCAAACCCAATGTACTGCAGTAACGCAAGCAACACCTCGTGATTCAGCGTATCAAAAGCCTTGCTATAATCCAAGAGCACAAGCAGCGTCAATCTGTTACTGTCTGTTTGCCTTAATACATCGTCACATATATTACATAGGGCAGAACTGCAACTATACCCGGGTCTAAATCCGGATTGAGTTTCGGGAATGATGTTATGTTGACACGCATACTGTCTAATTTGAAAATCCATAACTTTTTCTAACACTTTTGATAGCACTGGTTAAATGCTAACAGGCTGAAAATCTTTAAGCTGAGTCGGATTACTGGTCTTTGGCGGTGGTGTTACTACTGCTAACTGCCATTTTTCAGGAAAAGTTCCTTCATTAAGACAGAAATTTACTATATGATTTATGTAAGGTAATATATGTGGCAAACATAATTTGATCATATTGATATTGATACCATCGGCTCCTGCAGATGTTGTTTTTATTGTATAAATTACTTTTAAAATTATTTGTTCGTCAACCTCAGCGAAATTGAATGTCGAGTTATTTGCCAGAAGTTTATTAGTTTTATAATAAGTCACGAGTTCATCAGTGCTATTGCTTGGTACTGGAACAGAGATAAAAAAGTAGTCATTAAATTTATTTTGATCCCTTAGTGATAACGGTATGGTCTCTTTTGATTTGGAATGTATATTGTATTTATCGAGTTTTTTCCACAGTGATTTACTATCAAAAGTTTGTAGTTCATGTTCAAAAAATGCTTTTTTCTCATTGCGTACTGCTTGTGTTGTTAAATTACGAATCTGCTTGTAATAATGCGCTTGTCTTTTACTTTTTTAAAATCTCTTTAGTGCATTATCCCTTAGCCTCATCGTCAATCTAATATTGTCAGTGATCCACGGTGCAAACGGCTTGGTAAATCTAGATACAATTACTAGTGCCTGGTGATCGAAAAGTAAGTTTAATAAACCTTCCAGAAACTCAATTTTAGAATTAATGGCATTTATATTACAAATTTCTGAAAATGGTAACGATTTTAATTCTGAATCAAATGCATTTAGGTCAAAATGTTTAAAAGATCGATAAACTCGAAATTTATGTTTGTAGACATCCCTTTTAATCAGCAATATGTAATAAATTAATTGATGATCCGTTATGTTGTTATTGTATGTGTGGCAGTGTCACAAGTGATTCTTGTGGGATGCTCGATTATTTGTTTCAAATTATAGCTATCAATTAACGACTTCAACTGAATTGTTTCCCGATCTGCTATATTAAGCATATTTATATTAAAGTCACCCATGGATATTAACTCATTACATTCACCGACGAACGAGATAATCGAATTATCGAGTTCATTTCGAAAAACATTAAAGTTCAAATCTGGAGGTCTGTATACAACTCCAAAAATATATTCCTTTTTATGTATTTTAACTTTAATCCACAATTGCTCGATAGATTCCGAAGAAGGTAACAAAGTCACTTCTAGGAAATTTTCGAAGTAAAATGCCAACCCTCCCCCTCACTTCATAGCTCTGTCATTACGTATTACTTTATAACCAGGTATTTGAATAGATCTATCATTAATTTCATCTTTGTTCAAACTATGTTTGATCATGGGTTTTAAGTAAATAGTGTGAAATAAACTGTAATCAAGTAAACACAAAAGTTTACGCAATTAGTCCACGAAAACTGCATAACTTGCGCCAGATAAGATATGTGTCAAGTTTCTGTGTCATGATAACAATTAAATGTAAGCGACACATGCAATCAAGCGCCAGTTCCGTATTTACAAACAGACGTTGCACTTTTTACATGTGTAGTATATCGTACGTCAAATCACAACGCTGCGATTCTGCAATGATAGTGGGTCAACATAACAACTCAAGCATTCAGAATTACGTTAGTTTAAACATATATGATTGTAATTTTTAATAATAGGTCGTAAACACGGCATACATTTATTGTATATATAGCTCTGTGATACGTTTTAAGAATTAAATATACCTTTAACCACGATCGTATATTCATTGATGGGGACGAACACAGGCTCCAAATGTTCGTAAAGAGTTGGCATGGCCTGGCCTTCTCACCCTGTCTCTTAACAATAACCTAAGTTCCACATCTCCTGTCAAAAAACTAAACTGGTTTTACAACAAACATAAAAGGTGCTAAATTCCAATTAATTTTGGCTACCATCTTTTACAATTTTTTAACCAAGTTTCTTCTATAGCTATTATATTGTAATGATTAGTTAATACTAAATCCCTCAACGCATGCATAAATTTTGTTAAAGAGCGAATATTTACATGAAGAAACTGAAACTCATAAGTTTTCAGTAAAACTACCTAAAAACTAAAATTAAAGGTTTTAATACATGTACCTACTACTAAAATAATTATTAAAATATAAGGCCAAAATAAAACTAATTTGCTTTACTGCATGTGTCATGGCAATATTATTATTAGGAATACGCATATCAACTTCTAGATATTTATGATATTATAATAATAAAGAACACAAAACCAAAAACAGGTATAACGCAAAAAGTGATCCTGCTACCTTACTCACCTATTTCATTAATATCTTTCGTATCCTTGACCGTCCATATCTTGTTTCTCATTCTCACCTTGAAGGTCCGATCTGTTGTCCAAACATTTCGATACCCAAATTTTTGATACCGCGTTTTGGTTAGATCCTCCTTCACTACTATCTTTGTTCCCGCAAATTTCCTTCTGTTATTAATCAGCGAACTTCTATATTTGTAGCTTGTAAACTTGACGATTACTGGCCGATGTTTACCTTCTTGATGTATTCCTAAACGGTGACACCGGTCTATAGAATCTGAAGTTATAGCAATAGCTGTATTTTTACACACTTCTATAATTTTTTCTTCGAAATTCTCATTTTCTTCCTCTAAGATTCCAAAGATACGTACATTGTTTCTTCGCGTCTATTGTTCCAATACGTCGATTTGTACTTCGCATCGTTCTCCAACTTGGGGCTGTTTGGGTCTTTGACAATTTGAGTAGCTCTCTGTAAGTCTTTCTCTCTCTGTAGAAGTTTAACAAACTTCATTTTTCCCCGCCTGTATAATGCGGAAACAGTATAGCAGCAACTAAATGCGTGTAGAAATAGAATGTTGTCCCTAATTAAAGTATCTAAATTTATATTATGACGTTTAACACTAAAGCTTATCAAAGTTTTCAAACCTTTGGGTTCGCTACACTCGTTTTTCCATTGGTTAAGCTGCTTTGACAAATATAACAGTTTTCTGGATTCGCCATTGCTTTCGTGTTTCCAAACCTTGTACACGCAAACACACACAACCTTATTAACTATATAATTATGCCAATAGAACACACGCTATACGGACCTCTGTCGCAAACAAACAAGAAACCACTAAATAGAAACGCAATAAGATTCGTTTATAGAAATTGGAATTCGTACTGACGCATCGGATCCTGAGATTTAAATTTACCCTTACTTAACATTAAAATCTCTGCCTTAGATTCAAATTCGGATTCGATTGCTAGTCTTAGGATGTTCTACCTTTAACATTTTTTTATCTTTGACGTTCTTCCATTGATTCCAAGAATCAAATAGTTCAAGATGCTTTTCAGCTGCCTAGAGTATAACAAATATTGTGTCCACGCAAGCCCTGCTGTTTTTCACCTATCGGGAGATATTGTAGGAGTTTTCTGTTATATTCGTAAGACTTATTCCGTCATAGGGTTGTTCTTATCACTTTTTTTAAATAAACATATCGCAAAGAGCTAGTATTTCTATTCTTAGTTCCTAAATTTAACAATAAAATAACTGAAATTAATTATGATCAAGCGCAGATTGAACACATCGAATTATTTTTGTGCACCTTTTTCGGTGCTCCTTAGACATAAGTCCTGTAAGCCCGGTATATAGTACACGTTATTTTCGCATTGTGTTACAGGCCTTCGTTAGACAAAATCAGTTTTATGTTATAAGCAAATTTTTGATCTATGGATGAAGAATGCACTTAATGTAGGAGGATCTTAATTTGATAAACTTATGCATGGATCCAGACATTTGCTAAATTAATAACCAACTTTTCCAAAAACGGCAGCAAATTGCAATGGGTAATAGTTTATCTTCTCTTATAATGAATATATTGTACTGGCTCTACGGTGTAAAGTGTACTTAATGACTTTTACTTTACTTTATGTTATTCTCAATCAATTCTTTTTTTAAATTGAATTTTCCATTAACTGATTTGCCTTTGTATATTATAAATGATCAATATTATTAAATTGCTAACTCCGGTAGCAACATTTTTTTACACTTAACTGAAACACAGGTAGAATTTGCTCATAATTTAGACTGCTTCTATTCCTGAATATGATTTTTTTATTCTATGACAACTTGTACGTCTGTCACCTGTCACTTCAAACCAGTGCAAAATTAATTACAAATACCTTCCCGTTACATTACTTGTCATTCAACCATTTCAAATGGTAAGTACTCCCTTAATTAAAATTACCTCACTTCACTCTTTCTATATTTTCTTTCAGTTTTTACTTAAATGCCAGTATTCTGTCACCTGTTCATGGACTGGATAATCTCTTTTATCAAGTCAAACGCATCCAGCAATTTCACAAAGATCTCCCAATGTCCAAACAAATCCCAGCACGAACTCTAACAAAACAAAATCCCCTAACCGGCAAATACTTCCTGGACAAAACAAGACAGGATACACGCTACTTTCTCCAATGTGATTACCAAGATTGACCAGAAGCAACCGCCATGCCTTCCTTTTAAAACGCACAGGTTGACAACCCAGTACTACAAAACTCGACTAGATGACAATGACAACATTTACACACAACAAATGATCGTTGAGCTTCTTCTGGAGATGAACTGAAATTGCAGTAATGGTTTGCAACTTCTGGATATCCGAAAAATCTTTATTCTATTAGTTATTTCATAACTGGCTCAACTGTACAGTAACTTTACCTAGGGTGGTTAGTGTCAATGTATAGTCTATCTATTTGTCACCATCTGCAGTTGGAAGCCAGAAACTTGATGCGCAGTGGGAAGGGACTTACAGTACAATAGTCGGAGCAGCAGTCAAAATACATTCTCGTTAAGAGCCAATACAGTGTTTGTTATTTATTATATATTTACGCAATTCAAAATCCTTATTACTATACATCGGTATCTTATTATTTTGTGTTTCCCAGGCAGCTGGGAGGCGAGTTCTGGGAATGATCCTGGCGAAGCGCTTCTCGAGGGTAGTCTCCATCATCCTCTATGACTTCTGGCAATCGGACCTTGTCGGGGTAGAGATGCACAAAGAGATCAACGACGGCAGTTGGGTGGTGGTGGGATCCATAATGTTCGAGGCCTGCCAGGCGACCGGCTACGGGTTCCAGTGCGGAGGGATCCCGTTGCAGTATCACATGCAGCCGCAGCGCTCGAAGTCCTGGTTTCCGTACATGGAGAGCCCCTACTACGAAGTGCTCTACATCTGGGAGTACCTCCTATGCGCAGATCTAGGTGCGATGATAGTGGGCTTTGACTTTTTCCTTGTGACCCTCGTCTGGTGTTGCGTGGCGCAGTTCAAGGTATTGAGGCAGTACCTTCTGGTCAATTTCTAAAAGACAGTTGAGAGGGATAAGGCTGCTCCTAAGGGGCAGCGGTCGGAGGCGATGAAGTTGATCCTCGTCATTTTACGGAGGCACAATAATTTAATTAAGTAAGGATACCTTTTTCAAGAGTGCAAAATAAACCCTGTTTAGAATTAAGATCTTTTCTCTACTAGTTGTCCAAATACGAAACCAATAAACGCCATGAAGTTACATAAGACACCAAGATGAATAATTTTAGCTGATACATCCCAGAACGGCATCTCTTGAAAAATATTGGATTTATTTTGTTCAAACTTTGATATAACGATGCTACGTTAAGGATGTAGATTTTTATTTATTAAAAAAAGCTATTTTTAGATGTTGGATAAAAGTTCATCGTTTATTCGATAAAGGTTGTGGATAAATTTCTTTTATACTACTTTACTCTTACGCGACTTCCCTTGGTAGTAGTGAGGATAAGGAATTACAGACTAGTACATTTAATTCGGTTTATTAGCTCTACATCCCAGTGGTCTTCCATTATGTAGAATTTTTTTGTCTTCTACTTTTCTCTTTGTTTCAACTTTTATTAGCTAGGACTAATCTCTGTTTTCTTGATTTGCGGCAACTAGTCTGTAGAGTAGGTGAACCAACTTATGTGTACTGTGCGATCCCCCCCCCCCCCCCCCCCCCGGAAAGGCATCCGTTTTATTCTTGGGGTCCAAAGTACCTCATATGCGCGACTCTAACTACTTATTATTCGTAAGCTCAATCTGACAGCTGAACACAGAATTTTTGCCAGTGCAATTAACGTTAATTTGAATGTTTAACAGCGTGAAATGAGGCAAGGAAACCTCAGGTAAATTGATTCACGAATTTGTTTATAGGTGTGACTCTTGGAAATGCGATGTGCTTCTTCTGCAGGCTTTATTCTCGGAGTTCAACAACTTTCTCTAGCTCTGAACACTCAATTATAGCTAGAAGGTTTTCCCGAACTTGGACCGACGAAAGAGCAGGTGACGCCGTTGGAGTTTTGCTGTTGAAGCCGCTCCCCTCGTTACAAATGCTGGTTCGGGATGCTCTTGCAGACTCCTCTGGTGTACTGGAATGGAGACCGCTGGGTTCCGTTGCTTAAATAGGCCGAAATCGATCTTCGGGAACTCTAGGTATCGGCCGCCGTTGTTTCCTCGGAGACGAATGAAAAAATTTACACAATTTATGTAGCGGAACTTTCCACAAACGTTCCCACAGGTGCACGGTTACTTGAATAATAAAAGTGTATACTTTTTATAATTGTAAAACACTTTTATTGTTGCAAAAACATTAATTTTTGGGACAAGCTTCTAATTTTCAATTGTTCTGTTTTGTTCAACGAAAAGGCATCACCTTGCTATGATACCGTGATCTGCTTATGTTAGATGGAAATTAATTTTGATAACAAATACACATAAACTGAGTAAAGTTTGATTACATGATTCTTAATATTAACATTTTCTTAAATCTAAAAATTGTTTTTATTGCTTATAGCTAATATTGTTCTTTCTCGTTACACACACAAGTTTTAGAAATCACTGCTCTGCTTTTGCACTTTGTTTTTATTAATGCACTGGTATTCGAGTTTACAATTTTTACACACTTGTTTTTTTCTCTTCCGTTGCCTAATTCTGGACTGCTCTTTGCAATTTATATTTTATCCTTATCTTGCTTTTATCTACCTTTCAGATTGCTTGCCTGTATTTGCGCTTTTGCAAAGAGACCTCTGCCACTAGTAATTTCCACTCCCAAATGATTGATTTGTATCGCGTTTTCAACCACACCACCTTCTATTTCTAATTTCACCTTATGGGATGTTTGCTCACTATCATAGGTTTGTCGTTGTCAGTGAATATTAGCATGTTACACTTCTTTCCTGTAGTAAAGTGGTTTTTGCTGCTCTCGGAGTTGAGTTGTGTTATTATTTAAGGAAGTTTTGCAATCACTATCATTTTACAATGCTATTTGTTTGTACACGTATGTTAATAAACTTTATTTTGTTTGTTTTGTAGTATTTCTGTTTTTACTTCCTATACACATTGTGTTCAATATTGTTTTTTAACTTTGCAAAGTTGTCTTTCTTATCGTATTTGTTTATATTCAGCGCACTTTTTAAATGTTCGACAGACTTTGTATACAAAAGCGATCTTTTTTCTTCCGTGTCAGTTCTTTAGTTCTGTCATCAACCCACAGTAGTATCAAATGCTTACTTATGGACTCCACAGCAGAACAGAACAGTCCATACATAGTAGTTGGATTATCCTCTCATAGAGCTGCAAGTTGCGGTTATCATTGCATAGAAATCGTATCACCTTTGATTAGTTTGGCGATTGCTATTCGACGCCAGAGTGTAGTTGGTTCACATTTCAATTAATTTGGTCCTGTTTAATAATGTTGACAGATTTTTAATATTGTCAAATAGGATCACTGCATCATCAGCATACCTTATTGAGACGATCACCATTCACTTTCACTCGGTATCAGATTGGAGAGCTATAGTATGATCTAAAATTATTTTCATCTAGTAAGGCTATGGAATGGTTCCTAATTTAGCAATGCAACTATAATTCACTAAAAAATAAAACGTCAAGTTTAACATTTAGGTACAAACATAGTTGCACTCATAAATTAGGAACGATTGCCATAGCCATACTAGATGAAGGTAATTTTTTTATCATACTCTATTTTGAATAACTATAACCATGTTGAACAGTGTTGGAGAAATAACACAACCCCGGCTTACATATCGTTTAATAGTTATGTCATCCACTCCAGAAAAGGTTTAATTAATGTGATCTCTGTTAATAACGGAGTATTTCCGTTCTTTAATTTCTTCTTTCACGCTTTATTATTTCTTTAGTGTCGCAATTTAACATGCAATGCGAATAGAGACTGCCTGGGCATGTGGGCATCTCCTGAAGATCTGGTTCATACCTGTTCCTTAATTATAAGATATGGTTCAAGAGACTGATTATTCCCTGCCAGAGCGTTGTTTAGCTTTCTCTGTATGCGATAGCAGTAAAAATTGACTTAAATCAGATTTTCACGACTATTGTACAACACATTCAATATCTGCATGGTTTTCGTCTGGGTCCCTCGATATTAATACTCGAAAAACACTTTTGTTCTTCAGGTCGGGGTATTTGTGAACGTCTATGGCTCAAAGTTATTACTTTGCGTTCTCTGAAATTTCTCGAAATTTGTTGATCTTATTTTGGTACAGGTTTAAACATAAAGAAGACGCAGGAAAAACAACTAAACAAAAATCACTCTTATAATTAAAATTATAGCACCTGCAAGGAGATTGAAAGTATGCTGACTGTTTACATTCTGCTGCTCTATGTGGGTACTGTTGGAACGAAAGTCCTTTCCGGGTTTGTTATGGTAAAAATATTTAATGTAAGTGAAAGTGTTAATAGCTAAATGGTAATAAAATTTCAGACCGTTGTGAAGAACAATGTTGGGAAAGCGAAACTGTTTCCTTATTTCTTGGGTCACATGATTCAGATTTTCATCTACTGCTACGTGGGAAACGAATTAATAATAGAGGTATTGCAAATTTTACACGTGGTGCCATTTTCCGGGTTGTACCGATTTGAACTTTCGCCGATCAAGCTGTCAGCTTCTTCAATAGTTTTCTAAATTGTGTTTCACTAAAACTTCTTGTTATTTTGATTGGTTGCTCACGTAGAACTTGTGTATCTTTTGAGTTATTTTGCTGGGTTATCTTCCATGTGTTGCTAAGCCGCTAACCGTATTCCTGATTAAAGTTGTTCGGATTTTTAACAAACTCTACGGACTTTTGAATAATGCGAATTTCTTTTGAGCAACCAAGAATAAAGTTTACTATGGAAACTGAAGAGAATGTAAGCCGCATTTTCTTGAACGTGTTAGTGAAACGAACCACTAACAACAGATTAAGCCTGACAGTATATCTGAAGAAAACTAACATGGGTCACTATCTATGCTTTATCTCAATATTATCATCTACGAAACAGGACATTGATCAAAGCTCATATTTATAAGATCAGCGCTGCTTGCCACAAAGGTATAGTTGGCGAGATATTAGAAAAGGAGGCCAAAACACCAAAAAACCAAATGGACCTACATCTACAAATTAAACCCGGTTTCCCTACATCGTCAAAGTAACCAAAAGGATAAAAAAGGTTTGGACAAAAAGACATTGGGGTTTACTGTGAGAAAAATCTAACAATATTGATTTCTTATAACAAAGATTTTTATCCAGCTACAGTAAATGACGTTTACGAGTTGCAAGGTATTAGTGGCACATATTGTACTAGGACGAAGCATCTAATGTAAAATAACAGAACGGCAGTACACACAACTTGAAAACACCCAAAAATCAGCCATCGCCAAACACCCACTAGGACAAGGAGACCACACAATAAATTACTACTCCGCCAGGGGTACAGATTATCACCTTTGTAATATTGAGAAATCTCTGCAGATGATTACAAATCTGAACAGCTTCAATCGAAACTACGGTTACCGTCTTAGAAACACAAGGAAGGTAGCCCTACAAAACAAATCAAAAGATAAACAAGTGCCAATAAAACAAAATTGCATGAGCAGCCAACAGGCGCGACTGTTGGATCTATAACGAATAGCATACTCCAACATCAGTTTCTGGAAAACCTCTAAAAGCTGACAGCATGATCAGCAAAGCGTCAAGTGCAAATCGACGACCACGCCATAACCTAGAAGACCTTACTATTAATCACTATGGACGTGGAAGCCTGCATTCCACTATATCAAACATTTCGGAGATGTAAAGGTAACAAGTTATGGGACAAATATGGGCCAGATCTTTTGTTTTAAAAATATATGGACAGCTAACTAGTCAATATTTCTGTTACATCAATGGTGTTACACGCGTTATGAGCAAATTCCTAGCTGGAAATAATTGAATGGTTTTCATTAGATTGAATCGACTCGTATAATTGCTGAAACTGCTTTATCTAGTGGAATATAATAGTAACTATTAAAACCATTCATGCGATATATTCAAACTATTAGTTAATTGTATATATTACTATAACAGTAAGTTTCTCTGCTGTAACACAATTAGAGTTTGATAATATTAGTCGGCAGTTTCAAATAACATTCACTAATTACGTCGTTTAAAGACGATTTTAATTACTGTACCGCACTCTTTTACCACTCCAGGTCAGGGCAGACTAGCTCAAAACTGTCGGTAACTTGTGGTCGTGTACTAGGCAACGGTTGCAAGTTGCAGGCAAAATTTCTATATGAAATGCAGCCAGCACTTTAAACTTTACTTTTATAGAAAAAAGTGAATAAAAATTTCTAAACAATTTTTTTTTAAATTTTTGGAGCACTGCATTGTCAGGGGCTGTCGCTCAGTGTGGGTGGCATCTCCTTTCGTACGACAGGGACTTGCAGAAATCCTTGATCTTGTTAATGGTTAGGTCGCAGCGACCGATCACCATCACTGTGGGAGGGTTTGGAGTTTTAAGCTTGACAAGCTTTCTGAAGGTGAGTTACGAGAAGGAATCCCGGGCTATGTTATGACTGGGGCTTTAGCTTTTGCAGTTTTGCTTCTCCGTCTACACGCTCTTAAACTCTATGATCCGCAGACAAGAAGCTGCTGCAGCTGGACAACTTTAATTTCTGCAAAGTTTATTTAATTTGCTGTCATATTGATTCCAGTTTATAAACGTGGTTGTCTTTTGGTTGTATTTCTTATCATAATAATTTATTTTTTAAATTGAATGGAAGAAATATTGTGTGCATATAATGTAATATTTTAGGTTTGATTTGGCTCACTGCACTGTAGTGATCTTTCCTAACAATAAAGCATGTTGTACTGATACTATGTTTAATTAAAATATTGCTGTTTTGCCGACATTTTTTATAAGATAGTAATTATATTGCCGATGAGCTTATAGACTTTGTAACATGATTTTGGAAAAGATTAGCCAATAAAAGTTGTCTAAAAGTAATCTCAAAGCTATCATTCCGAAAATATAAATTACCAATAGTCTACTAATGGATAGCTATCTCACTGAATATGTATAATCACCTATTGTGTCTTGATACCATAAATTTACTTTGAGGTAAAGCATGCAATTTAAAAAAAGCGTTTATTTTAAAATAGCACAAAAGGTTGTCAATACATTTTAAAATCGCTCTCTATTGCAGTAGTTTGGAATACTTAAAATCTACCACCGAATAAAAATAGCTGTTTATTTATCAACGCTTTGCTGGACAATTTATGTCACGTGCCATGGAAACACATTTTTTGCTCCCGCTACTTACTAGTTATTTATGTGTCAAGTGCATAAAGTCTGATTATGTACGAGTTATATACAGTGTCATAGCGCATTCGAAAATAAAATATCTTTTCACTGATCGTAGCAGAAGTTAGTGCATTGCAACTTTTTTTGTCACACTGTATTCTAGATTTTGTTGACATACAAATTTACGAAGAAGCTTGCGATTTAAATTTGTATTGCACGTTACCAATGGTACCGTCACTTTTAACATTAGAAATTGCAAAAATACATTTTTTGCCACGACCGTAAAAAATAATTTCTATCATTTGAGTCATTTTTCAAAATATGAACATAGTTTGCAATGAAACGGGGTTTTTAAATTAATTTCTTTCGATAGAAAATGTCTCTACTCTAGCTCAAAAGCTAAGATTCGACATTTGCTTGATTAATTAGATTGGTAAAATAGACTAAGTTCGGTTTATTAACAGCTAATATATGTTACCAATTATTAAACTTAAAATGTATTGCATAAGTAACATACGTATAATTAAAATGTAAAAAATGAATTTGAAGTAATTGTTCTATGCTGAAGTCTAAAAATCCTGTGTGACGAAGGATTAAAGGGTTGGCTTTACCTGGTGGCGAAAGTTGTATTTGTTATTTTGCCGGCTGGTAAATATCGGCTTTATCGGGCTAACTCGCCGAGAAGGGTCGGGGATTCGGCTACGCTAAAAAAGAAAACTAAGGGAGCGGGCGCCAGGTCCTAGACGTCGACTAATCTTTGGGTCGGACCACTCCAAGATATAAGATAAATTCAACAAACCAAATAGCAAAAAAACCAACAACATATAACAGCATTTATTTAGTACTCGGCGCTATAGTGCAAACCCTATCGCAAAACAGTTCGCTATTCAATAATTAGCACGCGGGTACGAAGCGGGCACAATAATAATTTGCACGCAAGCTGTGAGATGAAACGCGGCAAAAAGAGCAATGCAAGTGTCTAGCTAACTCTTAACCCCGAGTGGTAGTTCGAATTGGCATTAAGACGTTACTCAAAATTTTTAATTGGCGAAAACACCTTGCGATAGTATAGCGATACGAAATCGAGGAAGTTTCTTAATGTAAAAACATCAGGATATTTATCAATGCTACACTACTTGAATATGCTCTTAACAATATTTTGTAAACGTAAAATTGCGTAATTAGTTTACGAAAGCTTGTATTCTAAGCAATACGTTGCCGACGTCGTGCCACGCGCCACAACCTAGCGTCCATTTGATTACTTTATACGTACGCGGTGGCTGTTATAAAGTTAACCTCGACATAGAGGAAATCATGCTTGTGAGAAAAGGGGGCCCAAGATGAGGCGAATTGGCCGTCAGGCACGACTAAAACGAGCTATAGGTAAGTACGAACACCCTACTATATTGTTTTGCAGCCTAATGCAAAACTCCAATGTACTATTCTGCTATATTTTATAGAAGCCCAATTATAAATTTAAGCTAAGCCACCGGCACTGCAGAGGGGGCCTCAAAGCTAGTATGCTAGTGTAACAGTTAGCACACACGATACCGACAACCCGAGATCATAACTGACATAATTCAGGTGAGCCGTGGTAACTTTAAACAGTAGCTTTCAGTTGTAACGTTTCGCCCAGCGCGAACGCGATTTTGGGAATTATAAATTAATTCGCGCGATCTCCCATGGCGTATTTCACGTTAGTTATAAGAGCGTTGCATCTTTAGTCCGCGCGGACCGCGATAAACGACGTTCTTGCGAAGAGTCGCAGGTATCCCGCCGGCATCTAAAGAAAGGACCTCCCGCTCTAACGAACCGGCGTAAACTGCTGATTACTCCAGTCCAGGGTATATAAGAAGAAAACAAAGCCAGTACCAAACAGAATTTTTTCCGAACCTCTTCCAGACCTGATTCCTCTCAGGAGAGCCTCGGAGCTTTTCGAAAATCTTCTTAAACTTTTCTCCTAGACTAATTTTACTCAGGAGGGTCTCTAGACTCTTCGAGAAGACTCCTGCCAGATGTCCAGCACCTGGTTACTAGGAGGGTCATTCAAGACTCGTCGGTGACGTTGTCCAGCACCTGGTAACTAGGACGGTTACGCCAGACTCGTCGGTGACGTTTCCCAGCACCTAGTCACTAGGGGGGTCACTCCAGACTTATCGGTGACATTTTCCAGCACTTGGTTACTGGGAGGGTCACGCCAGACTCTTCGGTGACGTTTCCCAGCACCTAGTTACTCAGAAGACTTTTCTAGGCCCGACGACGACGGTGCCCAACACCTAGTTAATAGGAGAGCTAAATTGAGTTAGCCGACGACGATTCCCAGTACCTGGTTACCAAGGGGATTAAACCGAGCTCGCCGTTGACGGTCCCATCCATGAGATAATTTTGTCGCACCCGGACAACGAAGCTGACGTAATTAAGTCCATTAATTGCGTCCGCACTAGAAGGCCGAGCCTAGAGACCTAGAGGCCGGATTTCATAGTTATAGTCTGAGCGGCGGTGACACTAAGTCTAGTGTGATAAAACTTTTCAATGTTATATATATAATTCGTTAGGTCATTGATGGGGAAACACAAAATGGCAGTGCTGCCACGTGTGGACCGAACGGCACTATAAAAAAATTATAAAAAAAAAAGAATTTTTTTTTCAATATCTAGTATCATAAAACTTCAGGATTCTGATTCTTCCTCGAGACAGGGAAGGGGTAGGGCATTAAGAAAAAACAGTGCTGCCACTCCCCGAGCGAACTCTTATCAGCGGCAGCAGGGAGATAAGTGATCCCTCGGATCTTATTTTCTAGTATCATCGAACTTCATACAAATTCAAACGTTATCTGAAAGATCATCAATTTCTGTGTAAGAAAAACCGCTGCTGCCTTTTCCAGAAAGTGAAGAAAATGGCGGCAGCAGCATTCGAAAGTCGCGTTTATCGCAACCGAATTTCGAGTGTCCATTCAGTTTTATCAGCATTAATCCGTTTTTTTCGATTTGTACTAATGAAATACGCTGACATCGTAATTTCCAATAAATTTTCAATGATGTTGATTGTTTAAACAAATGAAATTCCATTTTTTATGTAATATTTTTCGATTTTTCCATATTTTTCATGTTTTTTTCATAGTTTCCATGCATTTAATTCCAATTGAGAATAAATTAATTCTATTCGTTGAAACAATACTTGCGATCATTGTTTAAACAAATTTGATTCTATCAATTATTCCAAAGTCATTGATTTTTGGGCCGCTTTTTTAGGTCTTTTCGTGTTTTTCACAGGAAGTACGAATCCGTTTCGCATTTTTTTTTTATTCATGCCATTTATTTGTCACAACAGGGATTGTTTGAACAAATTAGAAGTATTTTACTGGGAACAAAGATTTTTGAGCTATTTTTAAGCAGAAATTGTGTCTGCGGCGTTGATTTATTTTACCAACTTACTTTGTAGGACCCCGGCTGTGCTATTCACAAGTGGCACATTCTGATTGGCTAGAGGGTAGCAAAAGGACCTACAAAGCCCATTCGTCGGTAGTTGGTATGCTTTATGCTCACTTTCGTTTGAGAAGCAGTCAGCAACGGTCGCATCGCTGTCCTTTTTTCTAATCTCAACGTATTTTACTTCTTCAAAAAATGCTTTGTTTCGTTGACGATATACTATCTTTGGCAAGAGATAACAACGACGAAGATGACAAAGAATTTGACGCAGAAAGTTTTGATTCTGACCACGAAAACTAGTGATAAGTTGCTTCGATGCTTTAATTGTTAGCTACTCCTGTAATTTTAACTTTTAATATAATACCAAATTTACTAAATGGGCAAATTGTTTCAATAATAATTCATTGCGAACTTTGCATAATCTTTGTGTTTTTTATAAACCAACATTTGTATGCATACATCTAGAAAGAAATTAAATTCGTTTTCACAAAACAAGACTATTACTTATTTAAACACGCTTCCATTCTCTTACAGTTGGTGAAATAAATCAACGCCGCAGACTCAATTTCTGCTTAAAAATAGCTCAAAAATCTTTATGTTCCAAGTTAAATACTTATAATTTGTTCAAACAATCCCTGTCCTGATAAATAAACGGCATGTTTTAATAAAACTGCGAAACGGATTCGTACGTGCTGTGAAAAACGCGAAAAGACCTAAAAAAGCGGCCCAAAAATCAATGAACTTGGAATAATTGATAGAATCTAATTTAGATAGAACTAATTCATTCTCAATTGGAATCGAAGGCTTGGAAAATATGAAAAAAAAAACAAGAGAAATAAGGAAAATTCGAAAAATATCACATAAAAAATACAATTTTATTTGTTTAAACAATCAACGCAATAGAAAATGTATTGCAATTTACAATGTCACGCGTATTTCATTAGTACAAATCGAAAAAGCCGGATTAATGCCGATAAAACCGAATGAACACGCGAAATTCGGTTGCGATAATCGCGACTTTCAAATGCTGCTGCCGCCATTTTCTTCAATTTCTGGAAAAGGCAGCAGTGGTTTTTCTTACACAGAAATTGATAATCTTTCAGATAACGTTTGAATTTGTATGAAGTTCGATGATACTAGAAAATAGGATCTGAGAAACAATCAGAATCCTGAAGTTTTATGATACTAGATATTAAAAAAAAAATTTTTTTTATAGTGCCGTTCGGTCCACACGTGGCAGCACTGCCATTTTGTGTTTACCCATCAATGACCTAACGAATTATATATATGACAATGAAAAGTTTTATCACACTAGACTTAGTGTCACCGCCGCTCGTACTAATAGGAACAAGCCACTATGTTGCAACAATGGTAAGTATTTTCTCTGAAAGCAGTTAAGACACCATTAGCAAAGATTAAATAAACAAGGATAGGTAGAAGGGTTCCTTGTCTCAACGAATTATTGGCACTTTCTTGGCAATTTGCACAATATATTTGCTTATGCAACCCATATTACACACTTTCGATTATTGCCATCATGTTATATGCTCTTTGCTAATACTCTGCAGAATAGTTGTTGTTGTATTTAATAATGTCTTGCAATATGTTTATTGGGGAAATAGAAACACAAGAAAGTTGACTGGATTACAAATTAAATTATCCGATAATTTAGAAAACCGAAATAAGATGATAAATTATACACTTTTTGCCTTTAGTTTTAATTATTTGCCAATTAATTATGTAGAAATTGTAGAAAATGATGTGAACACAGGTGACATAAATATTAGGCAAAAATGTAATATTAAAGCTGGAGAATTTTTTTTTCTAAATCCACGATCATTTTCTCCACTGTTTCGAAAGATGTAAGTATCGACTTTCTGGAATTAATCAAAACGCATAATATCATTCCCCAAGTTTTAAGGAAGGGAACCAACATAACTAACAAACTTTCTGCGCATAAAATTAAAGAACTAGAACCACTTTCATATGTTTATATATTAAGTTTAAGGAAACGAGAACTAGTGCTAAAAGAAATAAATTTGAAAAGAAAAGAAAAGTAGAATATGTACAAAATACAAATGCTATAAAAGAAGAACACAAGATAATAGAAATGAGAGGAATCTTAAGAAATTACTTTAAAAATCCATGGAAAAATGTCTGCATTTGCTGTAAATAATAGCGGGTATAATAATTATGGAAATTATCCATATGTCGGAATACTTGGAGTAAAAAATAAGAGTAAAAGCGTTTACTTCTTAAAAGTACATTACAAAAATGTATTTTTAAGTATTTACAACTCGAGAGAGAAACTTAAAGAAGAAGGTTACATTTTAATTCCTTTTATCAAATGGGATATAATATGTTTACCAATCCAGGAACCGTTTATATCATTTAAAATCAAGGGAACTACCACATTTAATGGATACTCATTCCCGAAGGTTGAAGAACTTAAATATTATACGGAAGTGTTGCAAGATATGGATAATAATAGTTCATCTTGACAAGAAAAAATAGAACAAATTGATCATATTGCTATGCAAGAAATAAAAGGTAGTATTAAGATTATACAATGCCATCGTTTGGAAGAATTACAAGAAGGAACGGAACTAATTATTAAAGCAATTAAACAAGAACAATTCAGACAAAAGATTCGTTATATTTTACAGTTCGAAAATCTAGAATAATTGTACATATTTAATTACTGGTTTGAAAAAGAAATACAAGATTTAAATTTAGATTTAGATTACATAATAAAAATTAAATTGGATAGAATTAAGACTACTGTAAGTAAACCTAGAGAAAGGGTTGTGTTTTGCGTGTAAATTGTACGAATTTTTGTAATTTTACAATTTGTAAAACAATAAAATGTTTTTACCGATTTATTATTTTTCTCTCCCAAATTGAATTTCCCATGGTGATATAAATAATAAGAAGACGTGGTATGCAGCAGCCTGCAAGAGATGGTAGCCGCAACAGGGTAGCCGAATAGCAGCGGAACCCTCCTTTCTTACCTATATGAAAGTCTTGGTGCTGTGTAAAAATGCAGAGCACCTAATCCATACGTTTTCATATATGTAAGAAAGACGGGATGCGCTGCTAATCTGCTACTCTATTTCGGCTACCATCTCAAGGTCATATAGGTAAGAAAGGAGGGTTGCACTACTATTCGACTACTCTATTTCGGCTACCATTTCAAGGTCACCCGTTCCACACCAATTTTAATCTACTTGGCAGGCAAAAAGTAAAAAGACGTGGCAAGCAGAAGCCTGCAAGGCTACATGGGTGACTTTGAAATGGTAGCCGAATATCAGCGCAACCCCCCTTTCTTATCTATATGAACAACCCGTATCGTTATTTATAAGGTTTTAGATATAACCCTTTACCTAAAGCTATTGCTTCCATCGCTTTATTATGTCTTTCAGACTCTGCTAATTGTTTTGTTTGCCGACTGGGGATCTTTAACCACCTTTGCAATTCCTGCAACTCTACCGCTAAGAGATCCTAAAGCGCTAGGAGCTGCAAAGATTGGAATCAGATGTAACATTCCTCCTGTGTAAGGTACACGTATTACTCGAGGAGTTTTAATAATCTTGTTTCTCTTTATTTTATTAACTGTCTTAACAGCTATATTTGTAGCATCGCTTAAGTCTTGCTGCAGCCGTCCTAATTGAGTTCGTGTTTTTTTTCAGCACCTGATTGAAAGTAAGCTTACCTCCGGAACAAGGTTTACTTTTTCCATTTCACCAGTTTTTTAGCTCATATCCCCATTTTTACTTTTGCTTTCATAGCTGCAGCTACTCCTGCAGCCGAGACACGTTCGCCTAAGTTAGCGTCTGAGCTCTAATACGCTGAATAGTCTTTTTAGCTAAAATACTGTCAGCTTTGTGGCGTTCTTCTATATTAACAGAATATTTTGCATAAGTCAAATCGTGCTCACGACAAGCTTGATCTAATTTTTGAATTCTAAGATTTCCTCTTGCAACTCTTCTCCAGTTTTGTGCCTGGGCCGCAATATTGATATCCAGGTATGTGTAATTCGAAAGGTAATTTATTAATGAGCGTATTGAGTGCACCAGCACCTCGTCGGCGAATGACTGGTTTATTGGTTCGATATCGAACCTTTTATATATAGAACTGAGAATTGTTCGATTAGGTTCTTAATATATAGATATGTATAGCAGTATCAGTATGAGTTTGTAATCAGAAGTCATGAGGGAAGTTAAAAACTAAAAATGGTTTGCCAATATGGTAAAACAAACATCGTTATTTCACTATCAGAACAGTCTAATGGAGTACGATTTGAAAATGTTATATATTCATAATCGCTGTTTCAACTAAAGTTTGAATATCTAAGTAGGTTGCTGCAATCAACTCCTGAGGTTGGCTACTATACATACAACGATGGTGTGAACATTGTACCGCTTGATCAAGCTAAACCTAACAGCATTTCTGTTTTTGATGACATTGCTTGCAGGACGTTATGAGAGAATATTTTAGCATGGGTCGACATAAAAATATAGACTGTTTCTATCTTTGTCAAACATATGCGTGTATTCCTAAACATCTTATTTGTGATAATGCTAACATGTTGGTGTTGTTTAAAGCAGGATGATATGAATTTACAGAAGGTCTACCGAGATCATGTTAATACTGACATGACTTATGAACAATTTAGAGAAATGTGCGCTTATTGTTGGAATAGTAATAAACACAGATTTTTGGTAATAGACAAAGATAGTGATTTAAAGAATTGAAGCTATTGTCATGAATTTGATTCGTATGTATTATTATGAATGTGGCTATATAAAGCTATACTTTTCATAAAAATCTTGCCCTTTTTAATTCAATCATAATTCTTTAATAATAATAAATCAAATTCTCTTATCTCAGGTGGTTCGCCAAATCAAGATCTCTATCTATTAATTGAATGTCAATATTACATTATTACATTATTATTATAACACATTTGTCAATCGTTACCTTGGCTTATATTTTATTAAAATTTTATGTAACTATTAAATTAACATATTCAATCAATACCAAAATCTCTTCTCTCATTGTCTCAATTAAATTTATTAATAATGTTTGAAATTTTTAACCCCAATCAAGATTTAATTATATCATTCTTCCAAGCTTATTTGCTTCAAATATTTCTTTATTTAAATTAATTTCACTGCCTCGTGTATCATAACAATATACATCTAACAATTCTGGTATCTATTATTCGATAAAAAGCTGTTAGCGTGTGAACTGGTTTGACCTGTCAGTCTACCTGTCTGTCTGTCTGTCTACCTGTTTGTCCACCTGTCTGTCTGTCTAACTGTCTGTCTGTCTACCTGTATGTCTGTCTACCTGTCTACCTGTCTGTCTGTCCACCTGTCTGTCTGTCTACCTGTATGTCTGTCTGCCGGTATGTCTGTCTGTCTGTCTACCTATCTGTCAGTCCACCTGTCTGTTTGTCTACCTGTCTGTCTGACTACCTGTCTGTCTATCAGTCGTCTGTTTACCTGTCCGCCTGTCCAAGAGTCTGCTTACATACTTGTGTCAATAATAATAATAATAATAATAATAATACTAATAGTAATAAATGTCTATTAATATATGTACATGAAAAAAATCAAAATATATGTACAGTGTGTCCCAAATTGGACACTTTTGATAGGAAACATTCATTTCTAGAGGAGATAGTAAAAAACTAACTTACATATTACGGGCTCGTTTTTTGTGTAAAAATGAATGGCGAAAACCGCACATCGATATCTTGATCGCTTTAAAAGATACAGGGTGATCTTCAATTTGGTGCATTTTTGACTTACCCCCGTAACTTGCTAATTTGTGAATATTTTGTGTTTCTGCAAAAACATTCTTAAGGCACTTTTTTAAAAGGAATCGAATGGTATGCTTAGTGTTTTTGTAAAACAAATGGCGGGGAATCTGTGACATAAACTTTCATTTTTACTAATGGTAAATTTTCGACTCACCCCCGTAACTTGCTTATTTGTGAATATTTTGTGTTTCTGCAAAAACATTCTTAAGGCACTTTTTTAAAAGGAATCGAATGGTATGCTTAGTGTTTTTGTAAAACAAATGGCGGGGAAGCTGTGACATAAACTTCTATTGTTATTTACCATAAGTAAAAACAAAAGTTTACGTCATAGCTTCCCTGCCATTTGTTTTACAAAAACACTAAGAATACCATTCGATTTCTTTTAAAAAAGTGCCTTAAGAATGTTTTTGCAGAAACACAAAATATTCGCAAATAAGCAAGTTACAGGGGTGAGTCGAAAATTTACCATAAGTAAAAATAAAAGTTTATGTCATAGCTTCCCCGCCATTTGTTTTACAAAAACACTAAGCATACCATTCGATTCCTTTTAAAAAAGTGCCTTAAGAATGTTTTTGCAGAAACACAAAATATTCACAAATAAGCAAGTTACGGGGATGAGTCGAAAATGCACCAAATTGAAAATCACCCTGTATCTTTTAAAGAGATCAAGATATCGATGTGCAGTTTTCGCCATTCATTTTTACACAAAAAACGAGCCCGTAACATGTAAGTTAGTTTTTTACTATCTCCTCTAGAAATGAATGTTTCCTATCAAAAGTGTCCAATTTGGGACACACTGTACAATATTTTGTACGAAGTTAAGTTCACAGTAGAATTACTGTAAACTGCTGTTCCACTTAACCCAATTCGAAAAATTGGCATTTTAAAAACAAAATATCAATGCAAGTAATAAACAAATAAGCATAGACGAGACTGAACCACCGCACGCGAACTGAAACTGAAAATGTGACTGACAAACGCAGTGTATAATATAAGGAAATGATTGACTGTAATCTAAGAATTCTGCTTAGCTACCAAGTAACGCTTGAGCCGATTGCCGAAACGTGGTAATGGCAACGTTCTAAACTCTAAGGGTAATTGATAATATTTTGCTATACAATATGAAAAGCTAGCGTTCCTAGTTGAGTATGATGAGTAGGGACAGTTATATTACCGCTAAAGCGTAAATTTAAGTTGTGTACGTCTGTACGAAACCTGACTTTGTTATACAAATACGGCGGTGTTTTTGAAGTTAAAATTTTTTGATAATGAAAACGAATGCTGCAGCAGCGGCAGAACTTATTAAAACTGAAAATATTATAAGAGAGAAAGTTTAAGCTCTTAACTAGGGCAAGTTGGTGGAACAACAGCTCATCGGAATTTTTTTTAAACCTGTTACAGAACAATTGCAAACTTGCAAAAGAGATAAATAAAAAGGAGAATTCTCCATCACAATTTAAGCCTTTCAAATTGAAAAAGAAAGAGAAAGTTAAATATAATAATGACGATGATAAATATAATCTTACAAAAAACTAAATACGATTATTACGCGGATGATGATGAATATATCAATATGTCAAAACCTTCAAAACTAGAATTATTTACACCAAAACCGGCTGCGACTGATGAAGTATTGTATGAATCGCTATCATCCGCTGAAGATGATCCTAATACAACTATAACAAGTAAATTTCAACCATCTCAAACATAGAACCGCAAGCTATAAGTTCTTTGTTAGAACAGTATGATAAACTTCCTAGGAAATATGCAAACAATTACCTTATAGAAAGACCAAATCTAGGCAGGTATGGAATTAGATATGATTTTGATAAAAACCATTTTTATTTTGGAGGAGATGAGCTAGAATATAGGGATCAGATATAATTGTTAAAAATGTGCACTATGAAGGTATGCCTGGTTTGTACGAATTACTATTTACAAACGATCCCCAAATAACTCCAACATCGACAGATAGGGCAAATTATAATGATATCATAGACTGAACAAATGCAGCGCATAGAAATTTTCATAAAAATGAGCAGAAGGTAGGTTTCAACGAAGCGAAATATAAGAATTTTATAAAATCTGACCCGTCATCATCATCATCACGCTCTCCATCATCGGTATCATTAAGGACTAAAAAACGTACTGATAAAGGTATGCAACAAATGTATAAACAGCTTATTAAAAAAAATAGCAATAAACCGTTGAATTATGTTTACTGGGATGATCCGAACGAGTTCGTCGATCAGTTAAAGTTACTGTATGCCTCTCAAGCATCCGGTCACACAATTCATAAAAATGAAATTGTTAGTATAATAGAAGAGTTAAAATAGGCAAGAATCACTGAATAAAGCCAGTTCGACCTTGTCGAGAGATAAGTTTGGTCGTCACATTCAGCCCAGAAATCCTTACTTTTACGATGACTATGACTATTTTGATCTCCAACATAAATTATTAACCAATCTTGCACAACCTCTATATAAAGAGGATGCTGTCAACAAGACGTTCCTTAACAAATAACTTAATGTTAGTTACCGACTTTCCGAACACCAAAACTCTGCTAGTACAAATATAGAAATAGCAAATGAAATTATTGCAGACATTCAAGCTGAAATTTATTATCTCTACTTTTTTCTAAAATTAACTAAACCCCCTCATAAACCTTCAGTTAGTGAAACTTCACCATTTAGAGACCCGGAACAAAATAAACAGTTCGATTAAGGTTCAAATAGTAGATGAGCTGCATAAGCCTGCACGAATAAATTTTTGAAGGCGTCGTGTAATAGTAAAAGGATTGGATGATCTTCATCAAGCTGATTTAGTAGAAATGATACCATACTCTAAAGTAAATAAAGGTTATCGATATATTCTAGTAATTATGGATGTATTTTCAAAATATGTTTGGCTAGAGCCTGTAAAAACAAAAACGTCTAAGGAAGTTGTTAGTCCAACTGAAAAAATACTGTCTGAAAGCGGTAGAATTCCGAAGAATTTGTAGACAGATGAAGGTAAAGAGTTTTTCAGTAAAGATTTTCAGACATTAATGAATAAATTAAAAATTCATAATTTTTCAACATTTAGCACAAAAAGTGTGTGTCATTGAAAGAGTAAATCGTGCACTTAAATCCATTATGTGGAAGATGTTTAGTTTGAAAAGTTCTTACAAATGGCTTTCTCTATTATTCCAAGTCAATCACACCTACAGTCACAGAAAACATAGTACAATTAGTAAAGGACCTGTTAATGTGAATAAAAGTAATGAGAAGGAAATTCTCAATCAAGCCTATAATCACATAAAAATGATCGATTTAAGTAAAGTCAAATTTAAGGTTGGCGATCCAGTGTGAATTAGCAAATATCGAACAATATTCGATAAAGGATATACTCCCAACTGGACTAATGTAATATTCACTATCGATCAAGTTAAATTAACTAATCCTATTACCTATCTACTAAAGGACGCTTCCAATCGGCCTATTTGAGAATGTTTCTACGATCTCGAGCTTCAAAAAGTTAAATATCCAGATATACATCTCGTTGAACATGTAATAAAACGAAAACCTAACAAGGTATTTGTAAAATGGCTAGGATTTTCAAATCAGTACAATAGCTGGATTGATGCTAAAAATATTGTCTAAATTACCACATGATGTGATGGTTCATCACTTAATTTTAGAAATATGTGTCATCAGTGCTATATATACCTGACGTGTTGCAGCATTTCTACCATTCTCTTGTACGCGCTCTGTCTCTCTCCAAAATATGACAGGTTTCAATCAGAAACTTCACAAATTAAATAAGGTTAAAGAGTGGGGAAATGTACAAGATTTGAAGGTCGACGAAAATAGCTAATAATAAATGTGTATCGTTGTTCGACTAAATACGGCAATAAAGTGGCAGTAGAATTGGACAACCTCCGATTCATTCTACCATCACGCTACGATTGTCTAACAGATGCGGACCTGCAACGATTAGGAGGACTTCGCTACTACATCATCTCGGACGTCAAGTGTGGAAACAACACGAAACTTGCTTTCCAGGAGATCGTAACACTCCAGACAGAGATGAAAATAACACCTCTAGCACAATAATTGACTGATGCATAATATATTTGTTAGTGTAGCTAATCATTTTTACTACAAGCTAATAATTTTATACATCTACATTTTAGACAAATAAGGCGCCAGTGGTGTATATATATTCCTCGTCGCAAATTTCCAGACACTGATAATGGAGGTCATTGACCTCCCTCATTAAACACATTCAGCACAAATTCCCAGACAATCACCCACACATCTGGCTCACATCCGGTGCAAATTCTCAGACCATGAAAATGGAGGTTGTTGACCCCCCGTATTAACCACATTTAGCACAAATTCCCAGACCCGCACATCTGGCTCACATCCGGTGCAAATTCTTGGAAAATGAGGTCCCCCCACATTTGGTGCAAATTCCCGTTTGAATAAGTCTGAACAGATCTCAACAAGTCTGAACAAGTTTTTTCCCACAACGATATTCCCAGACAATGACTCACCATCATATCCGGTGCAAAATCCGAGAAATAAGGTCACTCTCTACATCTAGTGGATTTCCCAGAAAATGACGTCACCGCCTGCGCAAAACCACCTGCGCAAGAACACATGCACAAAAAACCTGCGCAGAATTTGAATTTACCGCCAAAATGATGGGCACACCCGCGCAAAACACCCGCGCAGAGACCTGCGCAGAATTTAAATTTACCGCCCAAACCTGTGCAAAAAACATGCGCAGTGACACATTTTGGTCCAGAACCCGCCTAGCTACACTACAATCGACGGAGCGCATGGTGTTAGAAATAACTCTGAAAGACGGGATAACAAAAGCGCAGATAAAGCAAATATCAAAAGTGGAAGATGTATTTGAAAAAGCTTTTAAATTAAAATGGCCGTTTGCTGCTTTGATTAAAATAGTGCGTACACTGGAGATCGGGAACGTGAAAAAAAATAGAGGAAGACTACCGCAGATGGGCCGATGACACTAAAAGAACGGCAGATTACAACTGGCTACAAAAAGCTTAAAAGAGGGATCAATGGAATTTGTTTAAAGAGGCTTAACACCCTACAGCTGATAGGCAGATAATGATATGATGACTATATCTGTGTTGCGTAAAATATTTTTCAATTGTATTTAGATACAGATACAGATAAATCTCAAAAATTGGATCTAGGTACAGATGTAAGATACAGATTTTAAGATGTACAGGGTGTTTGCTCAAATGTTGACAGCTTCTAGCGACTTTATTATTCCAGATAGAAAAAAACTGTTCAGATAAAAGTTGTAGGGTATCATCCAAACCATCCGAATTGGCTACTTAAGGAAACAATTGAGAATCACGGGTAAACTTTTTGACTTATTGTATACTTTTTTTTTAATGGAACACCCTATATATTATGTGATTATTGGATAGCGCTGAAATTTTCTTTTCAAAAATATATAAGTTGCCTATAATTACTTTATCCATTGTTGAAATATCCGCTATTAAAGAATCAAAATATTACTAATTTTCTATATGAAATAAATCACAGTAACCATTGAAAAACAAAGTTATCAAATGACATTACTGGCGGCATACGGCATGGAACATTTAGTTGTCAATTTGTTTTTAAAATTGTTTTTGATATTAAAATTGTTGATTATTTCAATTGTTACTGTGATTTATTTCTTATAGTAAATTAGTAATATTTTGATGTTTTAATAGCGGATATTTCAACAATGGATGAAGTAATTATAGGCAACTTATATATTTTTGAAAAGAGAATTTTAAGCGCTATCCAATAAACACATAATATATAGGATGTTATATTAAAAAAATATATACAATAAGTCAAAAGTTCACCCGTGATGCTCAATTGTTTCTTTAAGTAGCAAATTCGGACGGTTTGGATTAGAGATGGGCGCGTGAGTAAATTTTCGCTCACGTCACGCACGTTTCACGCTTGCTTTAAACAGTCACGTTCACGCACGTTCACGCTCACGTTCACTCACGTTCACGGCGTGACACGCCACTCACGACGTGACACGCAGCTTTTATTTGAAAATTTAAATTTAGATAGAACAGAATGTTCAAATTTAAAACCAATGAAAAAACCCTAAAGAGAACTAAAAATATGTTTTGCACCTGACATAATTTACGTGATATGTTGCAATCAGAATAGTTGACATAAAAAGAAAAAAATGAAAATTGACTACAATAACTTCGACAAGGGATAAATACTGATTTCTCGCAAATATATTTCTTGCAGCTGTCTTCAAAGACATTACTTTTAATACTAAAAGCTGTAATTGGAATTGACGTTTCCCTTATTGGTATGAGTACAGAAGGTATCTGTTGCTAGGCAACACTTTTAATTCGTAGGTTTGAAACTACTTTTACATACAAGGATCAACATTTTCAGCGTTAAAGCGAGTATACAAAAAACATTACTTTTATTAGAATAAGTTCATCTACACAAGTACACAATAAATTGGTTTAAAAATATCATCTACACATCTACACAATACATTTTTAGTTTAATAATAAAACGTAATTAACAGTTTCAGCGTTAGCCGAGTATAAAAAACAAACCATTACTTTTATTAGAATAATAAGTTCATCTACACATCTACACATTAAAATGTTGATTTAAAAATAATATGTAATCAACATTTTCAGCGTTACGTGGAATTTTGCGCTCTTCTAAAATTCGCCCAGCTGTAGAAAATACTCTTTCGCTTGTAGCGGAACTTGCCGGTATGTTTAAAATTTCTCAAGTTTTTTTAACAGTGGCGTATTTACACTGTTTTTCCAAAATCCTAAAATGTCATCTACATTTCCGAATTTTAATTTAACATACTAATTTAGTTTTGTTTCGACATCATCCTAATTACATGTGTCATCGTCAGAGCTATCTCTAAGTGTATAAAGATAAGAATCTAATGCTGATGTACCAGTTTTGAGTCGTTTGCTATGTATTTCATCATTATCATCTATAGTTTTATTTGCATTATAATCTTCTCTTTTATGTGAAGGTATGAACTTTAAGGATTTATAATTAGGGTCCAAAAATAAAGCCACATAATGTAACTTGTTTGGCACAATTTGTGATTTAATGAATTTAAAAGTTGCTGCACCCTGCAGTTTTTTATTCGTTACTAAATATTTAACGTGAAATTAACGTGAAACGTGAATAACGCCTTGGAAATTTTCACTCACGTTCACGTCACGATTTTCAAATATTAGTCACGTTCACGACGTGACACGCCGTGACACGACTGTTTTCACGTCACGCGCCCATCCCTAGTTTGGATGATACAATATAATTTTTATCTGAACAATTTTTTTCTATTGGAATAATAAAGTCGCTAGAAGCTGTCAAAATTTGAGAAAACACCCTGTACCTAGATACAGATACATAATTTTAAAATAAATCTGGATCCTTTATAGATACATTCTAAAATGTTTCCTAAAACGAAAAATAATGGCAGACCTACAATTTAGTCTCTAATTTCATTGCAGTATGCAATAAATAAGTATGAAAAGGCGCACATTGGCTCATCAAGCAGTGTCTCTTACAATATATCTGATTGAATTTTTGCTGTAAAAGCGTTAGGGTAACCGATATTCCAACACTTTGAAATTAGGATGGGATTTGTGATATTGCGTCTGCCTATGCAATACCTGCATTATAATAAAACGTAGAACAGAACAGATGCCTGTTAGTTTTTGTTTTTATATAACACCTGGTATATGATTTCACGCCGTTGACGTGAAAACCAGATTTAAAAATTACGTGAATACTTTCAGTTATAGGTATTCGTCAACCGAAGTATGGTTCATTATATTCTACTATTTAAAATAATAAGTTCGTGAGAGGTAAGATACGGAGCCATCTGTGATTGATTCATGGTAGTGCATCTTTATAGCCATGCCAGCTTCATTCATATCCGCTGGCGCTTCAGCGAATATGAATGCAGCTGGTTTTATTATAGCAAAGAACTGGAAAGAAGTATTTAAGATATCTCTGCGGAGTTGGGTTTAAACTATACATAATTAGACGCCTATTTGCATATTAATATTCTTGTATTTGTATCCATCGATAGATACCTACTTTGAAAAAAAATACATAAATAAACAATATTTTTTCTACGATATTGTCAAAATGACAACTTTTTGCACTTATTTAGCGCATGGAATGTATACAATACGATCACAGTAAAAAGATTAGAAAAAAACAAAGCACAATACAATACAATATAGATCTATATGTCAATGTCTAAATTACTTAGCCATTCAATTGCGTCGGGTGTACATAGCGCAAAATATTCAAGCTGACCAGGGTAGGCACGATTGGGGCATGTTGATACTATATGGCGGATGGTTTGTCGTTCGGCTCCACAATTACATTGTGGGGATTCCGCTCTTCTCCACATATATAAGGAGTCAGCACACTTGCCATGCTCAGTTCGCACTCTGTTTAGTTTCGTCCAGAGCCGGCGTGGTAGCTTTGATCCGTGGGATCCTTGAGTTGGATCAGGTATTCGGATGTAATCATCAGCTGAACCTTCCGTCCATGCATTGGTCCATTCATTCACCACTCTAAACTCCTCAGCTACTTCCATTGCGCTCTTGATAGGGGGGTGTCTTGATTTAAGTCGTTGGTTCTGTCGTGTAATATATGGGATATCATGATGGATTGGCAGGCGGTCGTTGGCAGTTATCTTTTTATATTCTCTGACCAGAGCTGCTGTTCGTCGGATTCCAGGTGGTGCGATACTACTGAGGACAGGAAGCCATCGAATTGGTGTTGGTCGTATGGAACCAGAGATTACCCTCATTGTTTGGTTGAGTTGGGTGTCAATACTCTTCTTGACATGTGCGCTATTTACCCAGACAGGCGCACCATACTCTGCTACTGAATAAACCAAGGCTAGGGACGATGTCGTAAGGTGGTTGCATCGGCGCCCCATGTTGTGCCACAGAGCTTTGATACGAGGTTGTTTCGCGCTCTCAGTTTCCCAGATACATTCATAAGATGTTGTCTGAACGTTAGTGTTCGGTCGAGAGTCACACCGAGGTACTTAGGGCTGCTGTTGTGGTTAAGAGTTCTACCATTAAATTTGACATGAAGCTTATCGTTTGCTTGGCGGCTAGAGAGGTGGAAACAACATACTTTTGTTTTCGATGGATTTGGGCATAGCCTCCACTTTTTTTAAAATACCCATTTAGGTTGGCCCAATCTTCGTTCAGGGCCTGTTCTGTTGGTGATTTAAGTTTATGTTGAAAGGACATTGCAATGTCATCCGCATAAACGAACTTCCTGCATTTAGTTTCAGGTAAATCTGCAGTATAGAGGTTAAACAAAAGTGGGGCTAGAACTGATCCCTGGGGAAGTCCGTTATTGAGCATTCTGATCTTGCTCTCAGCGCCATTTATATATACTTTGAACAATCTGTTCGTTAGGAGATTATTGATTAGCGTCGATATTTTGAGGCACGGTATGACTCTAAGTAGCTTATATATAAGGCCCTCTCGCCATACCGTGTCATATGCTGCTGTGAGGTCTATGAAGGCTACTGATGTTTTTTGCCCTTTCTTAAATCCTGCTTCAATGTGTGTGGTTAGTGATAAAACTTGGTCAGTGCAGCTACGTTTTACTCGAAATCCAGCTTGTTCAATTGGGATTGTGGCTTCTATATGAGGGGTCATACGGTTAGACAGTAATCTCTCCAGTAATTTGTAGCAGCAACTTAGGAGGGCTATAGGTCTGTAACTTTCGGATAATTCCTTCGCTTTGCCTGGTTTTAGAATGGCGATGATTTTAGTTTTCTTAAACTCCGCTGGTAAGATGCCAGTCCTGAGTATGTTGCTATAGAAACTTGAGAGCCATTGGCGCACTTTTGTGCCACAGTTTACAAGAAATTCCGGATAGATTCCGTCAAAGCCTGCTGCCTTTCCCGTTTTGGTGTTCCTGAGAGCATTATCTAGTTCGCTGGTAGAGAAGTCTCGTGAGAGTTCTGATGCAGCAGGTGTTAATTTTTTGAGATTCTTAAGAAACTTTTTAACAGTTCTCGTGTGCTCTTTGTCTGAGGGAGCACGAGATACGTTCACTATACGACCTGCTATTTCATTAGGGTTTATGGGTATTTTCTCAGCGGTGCATGCTCCCAGTTTGCGTAGCAGACCCCATGCTTTGCGACTTGATCGGGAAAAGTCCATGTCCTCCAGGGTAGAGTTCCATTTATCTAGTCTGGTGTCATCCAGAGATCTCAGCAAATTGTCGGCGATTTCAGGCTCTGCTGATTTCTCGAACTCCTCAAATAATCGTTGGCTTTCTGTTGGCCATCCGGGTATGTATTCCTTTCGGTAGCCCCGAGGGATGTGCTTTTTGGCTACTGATGTGACTAGGCCAACAAATCTGGAGTAGTTTTTGGCTTTCGGTTTAATGCGGTGAATGGAGTTATCAAGATCTTCTGCAAATTTGGTCCACTTTGCTTTATTGAAATTCCAACGTGGCCTGGGGGTTGACTCAACCAGTGGTATTTGGATACCTACTTAGACTGTGACAGGGCGGTGTTGACTATGAGGAAAATCGGAAAGCACCGCTTTGCTCGTTGGTGGAGGCTGCGACACTGCACTGTTTCTAGTATCAAAAGTGACGTTTGTAGCACATTAGGTCTTTTTAGCACGTTGCCATTGTTGGCGTACTATATTAAAACACGCTCTGCCGTAAATTTGAACGTCACCATACCCTAGAATATCTAACACAATGTGACGGAAAAAGTGTCACCGAACTAAGTTTTTATATTTCTGTTACGATCCTATAATTAATAGCGTATGATACACGTGTATTGTATAAGTGCCATTAAAGCACTAGCGACGTTAAAAGCACTCCATTTTGCGTCGTGCTATTAAACTCGTCGCACGTGCTTGAAAGGCGTACTTATACACTAGTATCATAATATACTATTTTCTACTCATGAGATTGAAATCAGTCATTCTGACATTGATTCCACTAGAGATTGAAATGCTCGGACTACCGGGATTTCAAACTGTTTGACATACAATTGGTGACAAGAGAAATGTCACTTTATGTTTACTTTTTTCTAAAGTACATTAACTTGTTAAAATAAGTAAAAATTCGTAGAAAAAATTGTATATGTAACTCGTGGCTGATAAAATTTCAACGTCTCGAGTTACTTTTTTCAACTCGCTTCGCTCGTTGAAAAAAACCACTCTCAACGTTGAAATTTTATTTCAACCACTTGCCCCATAATATACTATTAGATAATTAGTTCTAAGATGGCGGCTACATTACACCTACCAAGTGCTGCAACACCACAGATTCTCATTCAGTCTCATAAAGTGCATTTATATAAATTTTTTGCTTTATACTTCGTTTTTAGGTCCGTTAGGTTAAATGCCCTGTACTACTGTAACTAAAATGAATTCAGATAATACAACAAAGAAAGGGAAGTGATGTAGTAAATGTGTGATGATTATAAAGAAATTTCAAAGTATACGTATTTCGGTTGAATATGATAGAAACTTGGTGAATCGGGAAGTCCAGAAATTAGTTTATTTCAAATTACGCTATCGATTCATTATTCTGAGAAAGTAACAGGAAGCAATAGGGCTGAAACGACAAAACCAGCAAAAACTTGAAAACTGAGGCAAACATTTTATAATAAACCTGATGCTATAGAAGCTGTCAGAAATAAAAGTATGTGGGGTTTTCATTACAAGAATGTAGAGTTACGGAACCAAAATTACATTTACCGGTATAAAAAAGTAAATGCTCGTAGTGAACAATGCAATGTAGATGTATCATTGAAATGAGATGTTTTATCGGCCTGTGTTTAACACAAGACGTTTCTGGAGTTTTTGGTCTACTCCCGTCCTCAGGCGAATGAACTTTTGGTTAGTCCTGAGAAGGACTGATTTTTGTACGTCTTTTCACGTACATTAGTCCTTCCCCGGGGTTTGAACCCGGAACCACTGATCGCTGTCACTCTTACAGATAATCCCTGCTCTAACTTATAAATGATAAGAAGTTTCTCGTTTTCTGTCAATCTTGGCATTTAACGTTTTTGACATTGGCAAATGAAAAAATCAGGCCCACTTAATACAACTAAAAGTAAATGATTTTTTTTTGCAACCCAGTGTACATCTAACAATCCATTCAATATTAAGGGTAAGTAGATCGTGGTACTTTATATTTCCATTTTTTATTTATAATAGTCCAAAAACGGCATGTGCCGTTTTATAATTCCTTCATGCTACGAAAATTCTTTCTAAAATATTTACAGAATCAGCTGCGTACAAGCACATCCAAAATTGTCTACAAGAACGGAATATGTATTATATAAATATAATAAAGTTTCTATAGGATTTTAGATTCTACTTAATATTCTATAATAAACTTTTCAATTGTATACCATTCACTAGTTCAAATTTCTTAGAATTTTGTAGTAGATTGGTAAAATATTGTTTATTTATGTATTTTTTCAAAGTACGTATTGATGGATACAGATCCAAAAATATTAATATGCAAATAGGCGTCTAATTATGTATAGTCTAAACCCAAATCCGCAGCCATATGTAATACTTCTTTCCAGTTCTTTGCTATAATATAACCAGCTTCATTCATATTCGCTGACGCGCCAGCGGATATGAATGAAGCTAGCCATGGCTATAAAGATGCACTACCACAAATCAACCACAGATGGCTCCGTATCTTACCTCTCACAAACTTATTATTTTAAATAGTTGAATATAATGGACCATACTTCGGTTGACGTATAGATATAACTGGAAGTATTCACTTAATTTTTAAACCTGGTTTTCACGTCAACGACATGAAATCATATACCAGGTGTTATATAAAAGCAAAAACTAACAGACATCTGTTCTACTTTTATTATAATGCAAGTTATATGCACCTTCTTATCAAGAAGCAAGAACACGACGCCACGCTGATAAGGCACATCCCAGCGCATTGTTATCACATTGCAAATTATGTAAAACGTTAGATTCATTTTTTGCTAGTTCGTAACAGAGTTAAGACGGTTTTTGCTTTATACCTGTAATTAGGAAATAAAGTTATTTTTAAAAAGTTGTTTTTCCGATTTAATCATTTAACTGGCGCAGTCGGTAGGATAGTGCGCGGTTGTGGAAAATCTCTTTCGCATCGTGTCGGAAAATTCTGAGACTTTTTCGCGACCTTGGAGTTTCAACCCCTTCAGCATAGATCCTGAATCATTCAATCGAGGACATCGGGAACAGCATCTCTGTGAGCAGCAAAGGATCGGAAAAGGAACACAAAGATCTACAAACCAAGTAGGTGCCAAATTCCTTTTTGCCTTCCCCAGATCCTCTGTTTAAGGACTTTGGGGAAGATAGGATAGTGTACAGTCTATTGCAGACAATTTAGGATTTAAGAGCATATTTTTGAATAAAACGTTCGTTTAATATATTTAACAAATAAAAAGTAATTATAATTATCGATAAAATAATATTTATGATTGAAACTGACGAGCTGTTGGATCAGTTAAATAACTTATAAGAAAATCCAACAAGTAGAACATTGTTCAAATTGACGCAGGTTATTCTAATAGTGAGAATAATACAGCATTTGAAATATGACTAGTACTAAACAAACAAATCAACCAAATCAAGCGGCTCAAGTAAACTGGAATCTTTTTAAGTCTAAAATAGTGATTGTTAAACCTTTTGATGGCGACAGCGATACTTTGAATAAATTTATTACTCGCTGCGAAAGTTTAATTGCAAGCTATACTAAATTTCAAGACGCAGAGCTTGACCAACACATTTTCGAATGTACCCAAGAAAAGTTAATTGGTAGGGCAGAAACGATGGTAGGTAATAGAGTAGAATTGAATACCTGGACGAGTTTAAAAGAGGCTTTAGTACAGTGTTTTTCGGATCGTAGGGATTTGACTTGCTTAGTGCAGAAATTAACCAGATATAGGCCGTATAAAGTTGAACATTTACTAAATTTCGGTAGTCGTCTCGAATTACTAAGAAGCAACGTTACACAAAGAACAAGCAACGATGTTACACTTAGTGAATCAGAAAAATTATGCCGAATCAATCATTATGATAAAATTGCACTTCATACGTTTATTGCAGGTTGCACAGGTATTTTAAAAAATAACATGCATTTTAAAAAGCCAGCTATTTTAGAGCATGCCATGGCATACGTTAATGAATTTGATGATTTTGAAAGACTTCATGTTAGTTTAAGCGATAACAGCAAACAAAACTTCAAAATTAATTTTGGCAGTAATAGAAACGTGTAGCAACGAACATTTAAAAACAATGCTTCATATTCTCAACCGAATGGGTTTCAATCGCACTTTAATGCCCCTCAAAATTTGCAAAACCAAAAATTCGCAGTAAAGCCAGTATGAACCAATCAGTCTATAAATATTCAACCTAAACAACAACCTTCGAGAAGATACCCCAATAATTGGGAAGTTTTTGGTCCACCTTGTAATGTGTTTAGACCAAACCAAAAGCCTGCAAACCAATTGCTTAAACCGGAGCCCATATCAACGACACGGAGACATCCAACGATGCTTTCAAAAAGATCCCCTACTCCACAGTTTAATAAATCGCAGTTTTGGAATCAAAACTCTCAAAACCATTTCCAAAATTTTCAAAGATACCCTAACCAACAAAGACCAAACTTTATTTTTTAAGAATTACACGCAAATGAATGCGATAGCGAGAACGTAGATTCTTGCGATGTCTTTGACTCAGAAACTTTTAATTATGATGAAATACAAATGATCCTTTTTTTATTTTGTACCCAGCCAACAGCCGCCTGTACATTTTATGGGGACTTACAGCCCCACTAACGACTATCATGATGTTATTATGACACCCGGGACCAACTAGTTCCGTGATTCCGTGGCGCCGAGCAAAGCAGCCGTGAAACTCCCATCCAAGTTCTGACCAGAAAAAGCGTTGCTTAAATTTACCGATCGTACGCGGATGCTTGTTCAAGCTACACCACCCGGGACCTTTAGAGGATCAGTACCAAATTTGCGAAAACGATTACAATAATGAACAATACTACGGAAATAATATTGAGTCGGATACTAATGGAACTGAAAATTTTCCTTGGACAGCTGAACACAAAAAGAAACCTAGCAGAAATAAATAGCTCCTCCCATAATGCGTTATCTTACGTAGAAATTGAAAACCCATAATTAAAATTATTGATTAATACAGGTAGTTCTAGGTCAATTATTAAACCATCTGTAGTAGAAGATTTTTATCCGGAAACAATTTATCACGCTAATACCGTAATAAAAACAGCTATTGGGAGCAAAAATGTTAGATATCAGGCAATGATACCAGAATTTTCGGAATTCCATAGCGACCAGGGAATTGAGTTCATTTTATTTGATTTTCACGATTATTTCGACGGAGTAATAGGCTTAGAAGATCTTATTCAAATGAATCTTAATAATGATTTGGTTAAAAAAAATTAATAGGGCCGCATGTGCAAATTCCGTTTAAATTTCGACAATCCCTTGATGTTAATTTTTCGTTTTCGGTAAATCCCAAAGAGAAATTGATTAAGAATCTCCCAGTATAATGGAGAAATATTAGTTAGCAAACGTAATGCTGATAAACTTTTCATTCCACAAGTTTTAACTTTTGCTAAAAACGGTTATGCACCCGTAAAAATACAAAATCCAACGCAAAAAACAATTTGAGTAACCTTAAACGAACCTTTATCAACAATTCGCTTTGAATCATCTTTATATGAAATTTATAAATTCGAATAATTCACTAACCCCTGCGAAACAACAAACTCCCAAGTTGACAAAGGTAGCATCAAAGACCTCATACGTACAGATCACATGAATACAGAAGAGAAAATTGCTATTATAAATCTTTGCAACCAATTTTGAGACATTTTTCTTAAAACAGGCGATAAATTAACTTTTACTTCTAAAATTAAGCACGCGATAAAAATTACAGACGAACTACCAGTACACACCAAGTCATATAGATACCCATGCGGACATAAACAAGAAGTGCAACGACAAATTCAGGAAATGTTAGAAAAAGGAATCATTAGGCCATCTTATAGCCCGTGGTCGTTTCCTATTTGGATAGTCCCGAAAAAAATGGACGCATGGGGAAAACAAAAATGGAGACTACTCGTGGACTATCGCAACATTAACGAAAAAACAATTGATGATACCCCTTCCTAATATTAATGATATTTTGGATAAATTAGGTAGAGCTCAATATTTTAACAAGCTTGATTTAGCTATCTGGTTTCCCCAGATAGAAATGAGTCAATGTTATATTGAAAAGACCGCGTTTAACGTCGAAAATGGAAATTTTGAATATTTAAGGAACCCGCACATCTGGCTCACATCCGGTGCAAATTCTTGGAAAATGAGGTCCCCCCACATCTGGTGCAAATTCCCGTTTGAATAAGTCTGAACAGGTCTCAACAAGTCTGAACAAGTTTTTTCCCACAACGATATTTCCAGACAATGACTCACCATCACATCCGGTGCAAAATCCGAGCCTGCGCAAAAACACATGCACAAAAAACCTGCGCAGAATTTGAATTTACCGCCTAAATGCTGGGCACACTCGCGCAAAACACCCGCGCAGACACCTGCGCAGAATTTGAATTTACCGCCCAAACCTGTGCAGAAAACCTGCGCAGTGACACATTTTGGTCCAGAACCCACCTAGCTACACTACAATCGACGGAGCGCATAGTGTTAGAAATAACTCTGACGCTGCTTTGATTAAAATAGTGCGTACACTGGAGATCGGGAACGTGAAAAAAAATAGAGGAAGACTACCGCAGATGGGCCGATGGCACTAAAAAAACGGCAGATTACAACTGGCTACAAAAAGCTTAAAAGAGGGATCAATGGAATTTGTTTAAAGAGGCTTAACACCCTACAGCAGATAGGCAGATAATGATATGATGACTATATCTGTGTTGCGTAAAATATTTTTCAATTGTATTTAGATACAGGATACAGATACAGATAAATCTCAAAAATTGGATCTAGGTACAGATGTAAGATACAGATTTTAAGATGTACAGGGTGTTTGCTCAAATTTTGACAGCCTCTAGCGACTTTATTATTCCAGATAGAAAAAAAACTGTTCAGATAAAAGTTGTAGGGTATCAACAATTTTTTTCTATTGGAATAATAAAGTCGTTAGAAGCTGTCAAAATTTGAGAAAACACCCTGTACCTAGATACAGATACATAATTTTAAAATAAATAGGGATCCTTTATAGATACATTCTAAAATGTTTCCTAAAACGAAAAATAATGGCAGACCTACAATTTAGTCTCTAATTTCATTGCAGTATGCAATAAATAAGTATGAAAAGGCGCACATTGGCTCATCAAGCAGTGTTTCTTACAATATATCTGATTGAATTTTTGCTGTAAAAGCGTTAGGGTAACCGATATTCCAACACTTTGAAATTAATATGGGTATGGGATTTGTGATATTGCGTCTGCCTATGCAATACCTGCATTATAATAAACGTAGGTAGAACAGAACAGATGCCTGCTAGTTTTTGTTTTTATATAACACCTGGTATATGACTTCACGCCGTTGACGTGAAAACCAGATTTAAAAATTACGTGAATACTTTCAGTTATGAGTATTCGTCAACCGAAGTATGGTTCATTATATTCTACTATTTAAAATAATAAGTTTGTGAGAGGTAAGATACGGAGCCATCTGTGATTGATTCATGGTAGTGCATCTTTATAGCCATGCCAGCTTCATTCATATCCGCTGGCGCTTCAGCGAATATGAATGCAGCTGGTTTTATTATAGCAAAGAACTGGAAAGAAGTATTTAAGATATCTCTGCGGAGTTGGGTTTAAACTATACATAATTAGACGCCTATTTGCATATTAATATTCTTGTATTTGTATCCATCGATAGATACCTACTTTGAAAAAAATACATAAATAAACAATATTTTTTCTACGATATTGTCAAAATGACAACTTTTTGCACTGTTTCTAGTATCAAAAGTGACGTTTGTAGCACATTAGGGGCCGGTTGCAGAAAGCAATGTTAAGTCTGGTGTTAGCTAACATCGCGTCAAAGTGAACAAAAACGCATCAAATTTTGTTTACTAATGTATTAGTTACCATAAATGAGATTTGATTCGTTTTTGTTCACTTTGACGTCGCGTTAGCTAACACCAGACTTAACATTGCTTTCTGGAACCGGCCCTTTGTCTTTTTAGCACGTTGCCATTGTTGGCGTACTATATTAAAACACGCGCTGCCGTAAATTTGAACGTCAACATAACCTAGAATATCTAACACAATGTGACGGAAAAAGTGTCACCGAACTAAATTTTTATATTTCTGTTACGATCCTATAATTAATAGCGTATGATACACGTGTATTGTATAAGTGCCATTAAAGCACTAGCGACGTTAAAAGCACTCCATTTTGCGTCGTGCTATTAAACTGGTCGCACGTGCTTGAAAGGCGTACTTATACACTAGTATCATAATATACTATTGCCATTCTACTACAAAATTCTAATAAATTTGAACATTGAAAAGTTTATTATAGAATATTAAGTAGAATCTATACTCCTCTAGAAACTTTATTATATTTATTAAATACTGATGGGGCCACAATTATATATAACAGCAATGAGATAACATGAACAACAAAATAAAATGCTTGAGTAAGAGAGAGATGACCATACAACAAAATTATTTTAGTAGGCACAATTAGTTGACATATGTCATAATTAAAGTAAGCGTCAAGCCTACTCGTATATTTGCTACTATGTTTATCTCTTTCCTACCCAAGCAATATATGTTATCTTCTTATTCATGTTATCTCATTGCTGTTATATACCGATTGGGCCACAATTATATATAACAGCAATAAGATAACATGAACAAGAAGATAACACGTATTGCTTGAGTAAGAAAGAGATAAACATAGTAGCAAATATTCGAGAAGGCTCGACTCTTAATTTAATTATGACATTTGTCAACTAAATATGCCTACTAAAATAATTTTTTCGTATGGCCTTCTCTTTCTTACTCAAGCATTCTATTTGCTTGTTCATGTTATCTCATTGCTGTTAGATATAATTATGGCCCCATCAGTATAATTGTGGTCCCATCGGTATAGTATTCCAACCAGAAATTGGAAAGCTATTTAAAATCAGGCCAGCATTGAAAACAGTAAGTCACTGCGTAATTTAATTCATAAAATTACTGTTTGATTGTCATTCAGTGACACTTCGATAATAACCATCAAATTTGACAGATGCATTGGGAAGTTTGGAAGATATATAAGTTTTTTTAATTTTTCTATGCTACTATACGGTTTTAAAAACTCAACTAGTATATACTTAAATCACGCACAATGTTACAATGCCTTAACAAAACAGTTACATGTACAATTTGCAGATGAACTGTCATTACCTACTTGAAAGCTGATTGACATTAGAATATTATTTACTGATTGTATGAAACCAACTTAGACATGACTTACACTTTTCATGGTGTACTGGATTTTAAATAGCTTTCCAATTTTTGGTTGGAATACTATACATATTCCGTTCTTGTAGACAATTTTGAATGTGCCTGTACGCAGGTGATTCTGTAAATATTTTAAAAATAATTTTCGTAGCATGAAGGAATTGTAAAACGGCACATGCCGTTTGTGGACGATTATACATTATAAATGGAAATTAAAGTACTATGACCTACTCAGCCTTAATATTAAATTGATTATTAGATATACACTGGCTTGTAAAAAAATCGAGTACTTTCCTCTATTTTATCTGCATCTGACGGATTTTGTTCACAACGTTGTAAATAATTTGTTATAAACGTTTGAAGAAAAAATGCTATATGTTATTCGGAGCGAAAATATCTTTATGTGGCTCGACTGTACTATCCTAAACCGTCCAGCCACGTCACATGAAGTATAACTTTTGCTTCTAATAATATAATATACTATTAATTGGAGTGAGACCACATACAAGGTGAGCTAAAAGCTTGATCTACAAATGTTTGGGTACACATTTTCTCTGTAAAAAATACTTTTTCTACTTATGACATTGAAATCAGTCATTCTGCCATTGATTCCGGTGGTTGAAATTGCATTTATTCGCAACCATATATGTAATGTTAACATTCCTGACCTCATTTGAGTGGGGGAAGTCGTACATTTCAGCCCGCTACTTCCCGCACTCACTTCCCGCACTTGAGCGGGAAGTACATTCCCGACCGCTGAGTAGGTAGGGGCACTGGGAATCTCGTTGATCCATTCCTGCGCGTCACAACCTGACGTATCAGAATATAATAATTTTTCCAATTATTGTTTTCTTAGTCTAAAGATAATAGCTGATTTCGACGCTTCGCGTCTCAATCAGCTAACTAATCTCTCGACAGTAATGAAACACTTCCCATCTCGGGCTGTAATATACTATTCAACCACTAGAGATTGAAATGCTCGGACTACCGAAATTTCAAACTGTTTGACATACAATTGGTGACAAGAGAAATGTCACTTTATGTTTATTTTTTTCTAAAGTACATTAACTTGTTAAAATAAGTAAAAATTCGTAGAAAAAATAGTATATGTAACTCGTGGCTGATAAAATTTCAACGTCTGGAGTTACTTTTTTCAACTCGCTTCGCTCGATAATTAGTTCTAAGATGGCGGCTACATTACACCTACCAAGTGCTGCAACACCACAGATTCTCATTCAGTCTCATAAAGTGCATTTATATAAATTTTTTGCTTTATACTTCGTTTTTAGGTCTGTTAGGTTAAATGCCCTGTACTACTGTAACTAAAATGAATTCAAATAATACAACAAAGAAAGGGAAGTGATGTAGTAAATGTGGAATCCCGGAAAAAGTTCCGCCGGAAAAAGTTCCACCGGAAAATGTTCCGCCGGAAAAAGTGCCGTCGGGAAATAAATCCGCAGGAAAAAGTTCCGCAGGAAAAAGTTACGCGTGAACACCCATGGCCGTGGAAAAGTTAAATAAGAAATAATAACATAATGTCGATTTCATACATAATGTTTTATTCATAAAAAAGGCAACTTACACTACAGATTATACCATGAGATAAAAAAATGATTCTGATCAGGCCTTGATATGTGTTATACGTTTGGCAGTATTGAAGTGTATTGTCAGTCTCTGTCAAATTCAAGATTAAAAGGTTAGGGTTTGTTTGTTGTTTGACACAGACTGACGTAAAACTTAACCTGCAATATAATCACAGTTACAAAAAGTGGTAAAGATTCGGTGCACGGTTCGGTCTAGTGCGCATGCAAATAACAGTGAACATAAAAATGTAACGTTGAACAAACTCTCTCTCGTATTTTTTCTCTAAAAAAAAATTATCAAGACCTAACAACTAACATAAACCATTAACCTGGACCACCGCCGAGAGCGCAACGCATTGCGTTGAACAAACTCTCTCTCGTATTTTTTCTCTAAAAAAATTAATAAAACCTAACAACTAACATAAACCATTAACCTGGACCACCGCCGAGAGCGCAACGCATTGCGTTGAACAAACTCTCTCTCGTATTTTTTCTCTAAAAAAAATTATCAAGACCTAACAACTAACATAAACCATTAACTTGGACCACCGCCGAGAGCGCAACGCATTGCGTTGAACAAACTCTCTCTCGTATTTTTTCTCTAAAAAAAATTATCAAGACCTAACAACTAACATAAACCATTAACCTGGACCACCGCCGAGAGCGCAACGCATTGCGTTGAACAAACTTTCTCTCGTATTTTTTCTCTAAAAAAATTATCAAGACCTAACAACTAACATAAACCATTAACCTGGACCACCGCCGAGAGCGCAACGCATTGCGTTGAACAAACTCTCTCTCGTATTTTTTCTCTAAAAAAAATTATCAAGACCTAACAACTAACATAAACCATTAACCTGGACCACCGCCGAGAGCGCAACGCATTGCGTTGAACAAGCTCTCTCTCGTATTTTTTCTCTAAAAAAAATTATCAAGACCTAACAACTAACATAAACCGTTAACCTGGACCACCGCCGAGAGCGCAACGCATTGCGTTGAACAAACTTTCTCTCGTATTTTTTCTCTAAAAAAATTATCAAGACCTAACAACTAACATAAACCATTAACCTGGACCACCGCCGAGAGCGCAACGCATTGCGTTGAACAAACTCTCTCTCGTATTTTTTCTCTAAAAAAAAATATCAAGACCTAACAACTAACATAAACCATTAACCTGGACCACCGCCGAGAGCGCAACGCATTGCGTTGAACAAACTCTCTCCCGTATTTTTTCTCTAAAAAAAATTATCAAGACCTAACAACTAACATAAACCATTAACCTGGACCACCGCCGAGAGCGCAACGCATTGCGTTGAACAAACTTTCTCTCGTATTTTTTCTCTAAAAAAAATTATCAAGACCTAACAACTAACATAAACCATTAACCTGGACCACCGCCGAGAGCGCAACGCATTGCGTTGAACAAACTCTCTCTCGTATTTTTTCTCTAAAAAAAATGATCAAGACCTAACAACTAACATAAACCATTAACCTGGACTACCGCCGAGAGCGCAACGCATTGCTTTAAACAGTGATAGCGGCAAGCGGCACCCACAACATTTTGACATACACGCTGATCGAACTATAAACTTACTTCGCTCACAGCGGATGCGAAATAAACCGGACCGTGCACCGAATTTCACCCCAAAAGGTTATTAATGTCAAAATAAGACATTGGCATTTTATAACTTGTCAAAAGTTTGAGTGGACGTATCACGTGATGAAATCCGCCATTAGTATTCGCGCGGCCATGAGTTTTCCAAATTATAGTTTGTTTATACGGAAAAGAACCATATTTTGACGTTTTTCACAAATTAGTTATTTACGATAATCAGAACAGTATTAACAACAAACAATCCAGAACATTTAACAGAGAAATAAATATTTTCTTGTAAGTTTTATATTGCTTAAATATTCGTAAGTAACTGTTCAATAGAATATTGCGGTGTACATTCGCAATTCCAGGTTGAACATGTATGGCAGGTAGTTAATGTCGGGAAAACTCCAGTATAGCCCACTGGTACATTTTGACATTTCCGGAATATGAAATTAGAGGAACTGTTATGCCAGTGGCGAAACTGGATTTTAAGCTATAAATAAGAGAAATACTCATTGGGAAATTCAAATTCAATATTATTGTCGACGATTGGACTAACTGCTTGTTTTATGGTGATGCACAGGCATTTTTGTATCGAGAGATAAAAAAAAACTGTTCCTCAGCGGGCTGTGGAAATTCAACGTATGAATAATATGTTGGTGACACTGTCAAATTTGAGGTTATCAGGTTAGATTTTCCGTCAGTTATGACACAAAATGACGCAAAACCTAACCTGCTAACCTCGAATTTGACATTGACGTACAGTGTCAACAACATATTATTTATACGTTGAATTTCCACAGCCCTCTGAGGAACAGTTTTTTTTGGATCTCTCGATACTAAGTATACACAAATCTTAAACTGCAGCTAACCTAAATTAGCACCTTGACGGCAGCCAAAATTTTATTGTATTTGAGATATTAGTCATTTTGAATAACTTTCTTTCACTTCAGCAAATGAATTGTAAAATTTTATTTTGACTTTAGTAATTTTTTGTTATCAAATGTCGCCTACACCGTTAAAAAATTCTATTTTTTATTACATCATCATGGTTTTCCCCAAAATCGTATTTTGATATTGGATAAAAAAGTACCAGTCAAAAATTGTATGGCCACACTGTGATTATATAGTCACTGTAGTAATTTAAAATACTATAAATGTAATTATAATATACATAAGAGCCCAGCAAATTTTTCCATTTTTATCATATGCATTTGTACCCTATGGTATGGTACTTATTAATCATGTAACATGGACAAAACACCAAAGCATCGCTTTCCTGCGGAACTTTTTCTTGCCGAACTTTTTCCTGCGGATTTATTTCCCCACGGCACTTTTTCCGGCGGAACATTTTCCGCGGAACTTTTTCCTGCGGACCTTTTTCCGGCATCGGTAAATGTGTGATGATTATAAAGAAATTTCAAAGTATACGTATTTCGGTTGAATATAATAGAAACTTGGTGAATCGGGAAGTCCAGAAATTAGGTTATTTCAAATTATGCTCTCGATTCATTATTCTGAGAAAGTAAGAAGAAGCTATAGGGCTAAAACGACAAAACCAGCAAAAACTTGAAAACTGAGGCAAACATTTTATAATAAACCTGATGCTATAGAAGCATGTGGGGTTTTCATTACAAGAATGTAGAGTTCGGAACCAAAATTACATTTACCGGTATAAAAAAGTAAATGCTCGTAGTGAACAATGCAATGTAGATGTATCATTGAAATGAGATGTTTTATCGGCCTGTGTTTAACACAAGACGTTTCTGGAGTTTTTGGTCTACTCCCGTCCTCAGGCGAATGAACTCCTGGTTAGTCCTGAGAAGGACTGATTTTTGTACGTCTTTTCACGTACATTAGTCCTTCCCCGGGGTTTGAACCCGGAACCACTGATCGCTGTGATTACGAGTCTGTCACTCTTACAGATCATCCCTGCTCTAACTTATAAATGATAAGAAGTTTCTCGTTTTCTGTCAATCTTGGCATTTAACGTTTTTGACATTGGCAAATGAAAAAATCAGGCCCACTTAATACAACTAAAAGTAAACGATTGTTTTTTGCAAACCAGTGTACATCTAACAATCCAATATTAAGGGTAAGTAGATCGTGGTACTTTATATTTCCATTTTTTATTTATAATAGTCTAAAAACGGCATGTGCCGTTTTATAATTCCTTCATGCTACGAAAATTCTTTTTAAAATATTTACAGAATCAGCTGCGTACAAGCACATCCAAAATTGTCTACAAGAACGGAATATGTATTATATAAATATAATACAGTTTCTATAGGATTTTAGATTCTACTTAATATTCTATAATAAACTTTTCAATTGTATACCATCACTAGTTCAAATTTCTTAGAATTTTGTAGTAGATTGGTAAAATATTGTTTATTTATGTATTTTTTCAAAGTACCTATTGATGGATACATATACAAAAATATTAATATGCAAATAGGCGTCTAATTATGTATAGTCTAAACCCAAATCCGCAGCCATATGTAATACTTCTTTCCAGTTCTTTGCTATAATACAACCAGCTTCATTCATATTCGCTGACGCGCCAGCGGATATGAATGAAGCTAGCCATGGCTATAAAGGTGCACTACCATGAATCAACCACAGATGGCTCCGTATCTTACCTCTCACAAACTTATTATTTTAAATAGTTGAATATAATGGACCATACTTCGGTTGACGCGTACCTATAACTGGAAGTATTCACGTAATTTTTAAACCTGATTTTCACGTCAACGACATGAAATCATATACCAGGTGTTATATAAAAGCAAAAACTAACAGACATCTGTTCTACTTTTATTATAATGCAATTTATATGCACCTTCTTATCAAGACCACGGCGCCACGCTGATAAGGCACATCCCAGCGCATTGTTATCACATTGCAAATTACAGGTCGTGACAACTAGCTGAAGCTCTGAGAATTGGTTGCGCAGTAGTCTCAAGCCGAGTTGGCGGGGAGAATTCAGTTCTGACAATATTGTGTTCGAGTGAACAGCGGTACACTCTTGCAAAAAGTCGGCGCTTTTGATATTTATCGTTTGTTGCTTTGTTCTTGTTATTTTCGTTATTACGTCTGTTGATTTGTTTTTCTTATTGTCTCCGTTGCTTTGTTCTCATTGCTATTGTTACTGTCTCTCTTATTTTGCTCTTGTTATATTTGTTATTGTCTCTGTTACTTTGTTCTCCTTATTGTTGTTATTGTGTCTGTTTTTGTTAATTATTTGTGTGACTGTTACTTTAAGTTATAATTGCGTAATGGAGTTGATAACAACATGAAAAATTTTAACCAGAATTTATTTTAGCTCCAATTTTATTATTTTATGCACAATGTACACAACTTCATAAATTTAAAGATGTCAATGCAGCAAATATAATCACCCTATTCAAGGCAGCTTATCTTATCTTGCCAGAAATCTACTTCGAAAACCATAATGACCGCTGTGTTATTATTCTCAGAGGATTTACCGAATGAATGTTATCAGCTAAAGAATTTTCTGATTTTACTTGCATTTTGTATTTGCGAGATTCCGCTTTAGCAAGTAAGCTGCACACCTGCAATGTTTTGTTGATTCCAAGAACAACGCCAACGGGTACAACAGAAAGGCGGTGTTTTTCAATAATTGTTTTTCTACTTGAGTGTACCGCTAGTACGTGCTTCCCTTTCTAACCGACTCCGACTCTTTCCTGGATCTGCGCAAGTGAGAGCTTCAGCTGGTTGTCACGACCTGTTTATGTAAAACGTTAGATTCATTATTTGCTAGTTCGTAACAGAGTTAAGACGGTTTTTGCGTTATACCTGTAATTAGGACATAAAGTTATTTTTAAAAAGTTGTTCCGATTAATCATTTAACTGGCGCAGTCGGTAGGATAGTGCGCGGTTGTGGAAAATCTCTTTCGCATCGTGTCGGAAAATTAGAGACTTTTTTGCGACCTTGGAGTTTCAACCGCTTCAGCGTAGATCCTGAACCATTCAATCGAGGACATCGGAAACAGCATCTCTGTGAGCAGCAAAGGATCGGAAAAGGAACACAAAGATCTACAAACCAAGTAAGTGCCAAATTCCTTTTTGCCTTTCCCAGATCTTCTGTTTAAGGACTTTGAGGAAGATAGGGTAGTGTACAGTCTATTGCAGACAATTTAGGATTTAAGAGGATATTTTTGAATAAAACGTTCGTTTAATATATTTAACAAATAAAAAGTAATTATAATTATCGATAAAATAATATTTATGATTGAAACTGACGAGCTGTTGGATCAGTTAAATAACTTACAAGAAAATCCAACAAGTTCTGACATTGTTCAAATTGAGGCAGGTTATTCTAACAGTGAGAATAATACAGCATTAAATATAACGAGTACTAATCAAACTAATCAACCAAATCAAGCGGCTCAAGTAAACTGGAATCTTTTTAAGTCTAAAATAGATATTATTAAACCTTTTTATGGCAACAGCGATACTTTGAATAAATGTATCACTCGCTGCGAAAGTTTAATTGCAAGTTATACTGAATTTCAAGACCCAGAGCTTGACCAACACATTTTCGAATGTACCCAAGAAAAGTTAATTGGTAGGGCAGAAGCGATGGTAGGTAATAGAGTAGAATTGAATACCTGGACGAGTTTAAAAGAGGCTTTAGTACAGTGTTTTTCGGATCGTAGGGATTTGACTTGCTTAGTGCAGAAATTAACCAGATATAGGCCGTATAAAGTTGAACATTTACTAAATTGCGGTAGTCGTCTCCAATTACTAACAAGCAACGTTGCACAAAGAACAAGCACTTCATACGTTTATTGCAGGTTGCACAGGTATTTTAAAAAATAACATGTATTTTAAAAAGCCAGCTTCTTTAGAGCATGCCATGGCATACGTTAATGAATTTGAGGAGTTTGAAAGACTTCATGTTAGTTTAAGCGATAACAGTAAAGAAAACTTCAAACTTAATTTTGGCAGTAATATAAACGTGTAGCAAGGAACATTCAAAAACAATGGTTCATATTCTCAATCGAATGGGTTTCAATCGCACTTTAATGCCCCTCAAAATTTGCAAAACCAAAACTTCGCAGTAAAGCCAGTATGAACCAATCAGTCTATAAATATTCAACCTAAACAACAACCTTCGAGAAGATACCTCAATAATTGGGAAGTTTTTGGTCCACCTCGTAATGTGTTTAGACCAAATCAAATTCCTACAAACCAATTGCCTAAACCTTAGCCCATGTCAAAACCATTTCCAAAATTTTCAAAGATACCCTAACCAACAAAGACTACATTTTATTTTTGAAGAATTACACGCAAATGATTGCGTTAGCGAGAACGTAGATTCTTGTGATGTCTTTGACTCAGAAACTTTTAATTTTGATGAAATACAAATGATCCTTTTTCTATTTTGTACCCAGCCAACAGCCGCTTGTACATTTTATGGGGACTTACAACCCCACTAACGACTATCATGATGTTATTATGACATCCGGGACCAACTATTTCCGTAGTAGCCGTACCACAAAGCGCCGAGCAAAGCAGCCGTGAAACTCCCATCCAAGTTCTGACCAGAAAAAAGCGTTGCTTAAATGTACTGATCGTACGTGGATGTTTGTTCAAGCTACACCACCCGGGACTTTTAGAGGATCAGTACCAAATTTGCGAAAACGATTACAATAGTGAACAATACTACGGAAATAATATTGAGTCTGATACCAATGGAAGTGAAAATTTTCCCTTGGACAGCTGAACACAAAAACACACCTAGCAGAAATAATTATCTCCTCCCATAATGCGTTACCTTACGTAGAAATTGAAAACCCAAAATTAAAATTATTGATTGATACAGGTAGTTCAAGGTCAATTATTAAACTAGCTGTAGTAGAAGATTTTTATCCGGAAACAATTTATCACGCTAATACCGTAATAAAAACAGCTATTGTAAAAAATGATAGATATCAGGCAATGATACCAGAATTTTCAGAATTCCATAGCGACCACGAAATTGATTTCATTTTATTTGATTTTCACGATTATTTCGACGGAGTAATAGGCTTAGAAGATATTATTCAAATGAATCTTAGTATTGATTTGGTTAAAAAAAATTAATAGGGCCGCATTTTTTTAACTTTTACCTTTAAAATTAAGCATGCGGTAAAAATTACAGACGAACTACCAGTACACACCAAGTCATATAGATACCCATGCGGACATAAACAAGAAGTGCAACGACAAATTCAGGAAATGTTAGAAAAAGGAATCATTAGGCCATCTTATAGCCCGTGGTCGTTTCCTATTTAATTAGTCCCGAAAAAAATAGACGCGTGGGGATAACAAAAATGGAGACTAGTCGTGGACTATCGCCAAATTAACGAAAAAACAATTGATGATACCCCTTCCTAATATTAATGATATTTTGGATAAATTAGGTAGAGCTCAATATTTTAACAAGCTTGATTTAGCTATCTGGTTTCACCAGATAGAACTGAGTCAATGTTCTATTGAAAAGACCGCGTTTAACCTCGAAAATGGACATTTTGAATATGTAAGGATCCCATTTGGATTAAAAAACGCAGCATCAACGTTTCAGAGAGTGATGGACAAAGTTTTAAAAGATCTATAAAATAAAATATGTATGGTTTATGGACGACATAATTATTTTTAGTAAAAGTTTGCAAAAACATGTTCAAAAGTTAAAATGTTCCAAATTACGCGAAGCACAACTAAAAGTTCAGTTAGATAAATGCGAATTCTTACAGAAAGAAGTAGAATATTTAGGGCATGTCGTGACACCAGATGGCATCAAACCAAACAAAAAGAAAATTCCCCATTTCACGTACACAAAAGAAATCAAATCGTTTCTTGATTTGTTAGGTTTATTATCGTAAATTTATACAGAATTTTGCTAAATTAACCAATCCAATGACGCAATGTCTTAAGAAAAATCAAGAAGTAGAACACACTAAAGAATTTATTGAATATTTCAATACATGTAAAAATATACTAACTTCGGAACCAGACTTTAACAAATCATTCGAATTGACGACAGACGCGTCTAACTATGCTGTGGGTGCTGTACTCTCTCAAAATAATCATCCAATTTCTTATGCATCTAGAACGCTAAACCCAGCCGAAATAAATTACTCGACTATACAAAAAGAACTCCTTGCTATCGTGTGGAGTTGTAAATATTTTAGACCATATCTTTTCGGTTGAAAATTCGTAATTTTAACAGATCATAAGCCGTTACAATGGTTATTTTCGCTCAAAGAACCAAACTCACGTTTAATTAGGTGGCGTTTAAAATTAGAAGAGTTTGATTATATTATCAAATATAAAAAAGTAAAAACAACCAAGCAGCAGAAGCTCTTTCGAGAAATCCACCATATTTTAACCCTTTAGAAACCGCTTCTATTGACAATAATCTAGGAGATATCGATCAAGTAATTCAAGAAGCACTAAACGAAAATCAACCAATTCCATATTTGGATAATGATACTATTTCTGAAATACTGGAATCATTAGGTGAAAATCATCCAAAAGTTAATGTAATTTCTGATATCCAAATTAAACCCCATGTAACAACACAGCAAAACGATAAAATTGATCTAGAAACAGTACATACATCTAAAGAAAACCCTATTTGTACTATACCCATAACAGAATGATCTTTAAACACATATAAAAATTAATTGTTTATAAGAAACGGCGACATCGATTAACATAACAGAATGATCTTTAAACACATATAAAAATTAATTGTTTATAACAAACGGCGACATCGATTCAGTACAAAGTCGAAAAAAGGTAATTTTTGAAAATTCAAGGTTCTACATAACGCTGCCGAAAATGAACGTCAGATATCACGTTGTGCAACTTCTTAAAGAATATATAGACTCTATATGCCGCTTACTTTCAGCATTCGTCATTACCCAAAATTTTTGCTCTAGCCGCTCAAGAAATATTTAAAATTCGTCTTTTAAGCTTATTCACTGTATTAAATTTCTTACAGACGTAGAAACGTTAGAAGAACAAAAACAAAAACTTGCATATTAGTAAATCCTGTCATAGAGGAATAAACGAAATAAAAATGTCTTTAACTTCAAGATATTATTGGCCAACAATGGCACAAGATATCGAATATTATGTTAACAACTGTGAAACACGTTTAAAAAACAACTACGACCTAAATCCTCAAGTAATTCAATTTAATCTTACTCCAACAACTTCAAATCCCTTCGAACACATTTATGTAGACGCATTTAAAAATAGCTAACGAAAGTTATTTGACTGTTATCGGAGCATTTTCACGTTACGGTCAAGCGTATCCATTGGCGTAACTAGCGGGGGGACCAGGGGGGCCGGGCCCTCCCCAGAGTGTCGTCTGGCCCACCCCAGAAGAATAAAAGTTAAATAAATTTAAAAATCTGCTTTTATATTAAACCATTTAAACCTAGGGGGTTATTCACGACCGAAGCGCATTTTTACATTTTCCGATTTTATTATATGTTTTGACTAAAAAACATAGTATATATACTGTATGTTAGATGGGTTGTTCTAATTGAAAATATTATGCAAAATAAAATATAATTAGTGCAGAACTATAATATAGTTTTGTTAATCTTTAAAACAAAACAATATTTTTTTTCCAGTGCACCATTTCTTTTAATTTCTCATCAGTAATCTATAAATACATCGTCAACTTATGTGCCTAGAAAAAGAAAATTTCAATTATTTTATATGCGATTATGCGGGTGAATCTCTAACGACTTGCCGCTACTTAGACTCGTCTAGTTCAGACACACTGCGGCATGCTATTTGGACGTTTGCTTTATCATTTTGAAGGGTAGGATCCAGAATTGTATGTTTAGCAATATTTCAGGAAGCAAAGTAGTGTCGTAACTATAGATCTGCAAGACCCCGCAGTGCCAGGTATGAGGGCCCTGATCGAAAGAAGATTTTTTCTTAATTTACAATGTGTACTGTTAAAAGCTTTGGGGGCACAAATATACATGAAAAGGTTTTCTTGGGTCATTTACGATATTATTAATAAAATTAACAAAAGGAATGTGAAGTGTAGTCATTTTCAAAATGACAGCTTTAAAAGTAAGGTATGGAGCATCGAAGATCAAGTTTGGCGTCCCCCCATCTAGTTATAAGAAATATTTAAGAAGTTTCATGCCCAGTTACTGAAACTGCATATTTTTTTCCAAATATTTTTAAAGAAATTAAATTTAAAACGGTTTTGTTAAAGTTTTAGATAAAATTAAAATTCAAGTACGGAATCGAAATCGCATACTGGAGAGCATGCATTATGGGAAATGGGGCGTCAGCTGTCACTCAGCACTGAGGGCTTTCTGACTCAATAATTAGTGTAATTAAAGACAACTCTCAACTTACCAAATTAGAAACGCGAGAAGATCAAAGTAACACTGAAAGTATTGTTTTTAAAATTTTAAAATTAAACGCCAGAGATAACGAAGAAATGAACAAGCCCATACAAAATTTGAATAATACAAAATTTTCTTAGAAATAGTATCTCTTAAGAAAGATTAAAAATGACTTAGCCCTTACGGCTACACAGAATGACGCTGGAAGCCGTATAGACATACATAAAGCAATAAATGTATTTGCAGAAATACAAGCGAAGAAAAAACATTTTTAGAGTGTAATTTCAGGGGACGCTCATATTATTGAAATAAAACTAAAAAAGAACGTTCGTATCTCAGTTTGCAGGTATTTGAATGTCCCTGGTGTATTAGTACACTTAAGTGTATTTTTTAATATTACATAATAAAGTAATTTAATCTTGTATTTGCCAACTGGTTTTTGTGCCCTATATAAGTATTTATCCGCTGTAGTAATTTGTAGAATTTTGTGGTGATGACGAGTGTAAGTGATCCTAACTGCTTGAATTTCCACAGTTGCAAACTCAATATATTATGATAAAGAAAAATCACAACTTTGAAGAAGATATTAATTTTTTCAAGAAAATATTTACTTCAACCGTACTGAGAAAAAATTGTAGTGATGTTTTCCAAAAAAGGGATTTATCGTATGATAATAGTTTTTACCGCCAACTTCATTGAGTTGCGAAAGGTAATCTATACATGTTTTATGTTGTTTATAAACCGATACAAAAACAAGCAAATAACTTTATGTGAAAAGGTAATATATGCAAATTCATGTCTTCAAAGATATGCATAGATATTGTCGATGGTTGGCTGGGGGCCTGGCCCTCCCCAGCCAAAAATCCTAGTTACGCCAATGAGCGTATCAATTGGATTCTGTCACAGACATAGCAGTAGTGGAAAATTTTCTAAATGTTATCTCTCACCATGGTTTACCTAAAAAAATAACGACTGATTGTGGTAACGAATTTAAGAATCATGATCTAGAAATTTTTTGTAAATTGCATTGTATAGAGCTGCACTACACAATTCCAAAAGTAGTAATTCTAAGTCCCCAGTAGAGCGATTTCATTCCACTCTAATTGAACATTTTCGTTGTTTAAAAGAAGATCAGTAGGGCAGGATAGAATCCCAGTTTCTGGTGATGTCAAATACTTGGGTCTTTAATCTTGATAATGATTTAAAATTTACTAAACATATTTCAAAATGTCTGCAAAAATCATATAGTTTCTTGAAACCTATTTATCAAAATCGACAATTTTTAAGCGTAAATGTGAAAACTGTTTTGTGCAATGCATTAATCTTGCCCTGTTTGGATTATTGTGACGTTGTTTATGATTTACATTTAAGTAGCTTTAATATTGTTAGAATTCAGAAAATTCATACTCATGTTTAGGCTTCATATTTGGAATACGAAAATATGAAAGAATTTCTTATAAGCTGAAAGATTCAAACTGGCTTAATATGAAAGAAAGGCGCTTCTTTCATTCTGCATGTCTTTCCACAAGATCATTTTAAGTAAATCACCGAGTTACTTATACGTACAACAAAATCAAGTTTAGAACCGACGTACATACTTTAAATATAAGATTTAAAGGAACGCTGACTCCACCTCAACATCAGAATTTTTCAAGCGATCGTTTTCTTACAGAATAACTAAATGCTATAATTCGTTATCAAATGTAGTAAAAGGCTATTGTACGTCAAAATTTAAAAAAGCTATTTTTAAAAATTTTATGGATAAACATTAATGAATTAATTATTAGGGTCAAAATAACACACTTTTAGTAAATTGCTATATCACTAAACACCGCCATAGCTGTTTTGTGCGTAGTATTTCGCTTGGATCGTTGGATTTGTTTTGTTTTGTTTTCTTTTTGTTTTTCACCTGGTCAAGTGGAAGAACAGCGGATAGATCTGTTTTTCTATCAAGTTGAACTTCGTCCAAGACAATATTACGTTTTAATCAACATTTTTTCTGTGTAATTTTGTAATAATTTAATAAAGACCTTTATTATTATTATTGTTAATATACAATCATATAATGATCTACTACATCTACTTGATGAAATATAATGATTCCAATAATGCAATGAAGTTTGTTATGTCAGCTACGTAATAGTACGATACATGAAATAAAAATTACGCGCTAACTTCACAACTTTGGCCCGCTCTACAAGTTGTAATTTTAGTCGAATATCAATTTATAATAAGTCAAATTGAAGCTATTTTCAACCTCTACAAGTTTGATATTGGCTACTTTTTCGATAAATAGAAAGAGAAATGAGACAAGAGTCCAGAAACTCGAAAAAAAAATCTCGACCCTTTCACGCTCTCCTTTCGCGTTCGATATCTCGACAAATATCACTCGTACGCGAAAAAGTAATAGAACATAAATTGTAGATCATTCAGAATTCAAAAAAAGATGTCTGCATTATTTTCTTGTAGTGTTACGGGAACCGATTTATCGCAAAAAAATCAAACGCACTCATTTATCAAGATGGCGGAAATAGCACATATAGGAAACCTGGGTCGATAACTTGAAGTTAAGCGTTGCTGGACTCACCAATACCCCAAAAAAGAAATTTCAAATTTCGCTTCACTTTCAAGCAAAACTGACATAGTGACTGGACTATAATAATAATATTCAAGATGAGATTTTAATTTTAAAATACTAATTTAAAACTTGGGAATTTTTAAATATGCCATGTCTTGCTTTTCACATTCGATAGCATTTGTAAAAAATGGCAATTAGTTGGCGTAAATCAGGTATTTTCTGTTAACGTCGTTAAAATTATTTATCTACGACAGTTCGTAAAATTGCCTTTTAGTTGGCAGCGTTAAGTTTGTAAAACGACTGTTTAATAACATGTTTTCATTAGTTTACGTCGCCAGTAGTAACGTGTTTAAAAGATTTCATTAGGCACGTTGTCAGTGGCAACGTGTTTTAAAAATTTTAAAACACCTAAAATTACAACCGGTTGCTCGTAATCCTAATTTACATTTTAATATTTTTTTTATATTTACTCGTGTTTTCTAGATTCTATCGTAGATAAAATATTGTACGATACACATGCGTAAAGCATCTTTAGTCACTCACGGGGCTTAAAACGTTCGCTCACTCGCGTTTTAACTCTACCCCACTCGTGCCTAAAGAGTAGCTTTACACACTTGTATCGTAAATTACTATTATCTATGACAGTGTGTAAAATTGCCTTTTAGTTGGCCGTTTTAAGTTTGTAAAACGACTGTTTAATAACATGTTTTCATTAGTTTACGTCGTCAGTAGTAAGATGTTTAAAAGATTTCATTAGGCACGTTGTCAGTAGCAACGTGTTTTAAAATTTTTAAACACGCAAAATTACGACCGGTTGCTTGTAATTCTAATTTACATTAAAAATAATTATATTTACCGTGTTTTCTAGATTCTATCGTAGATAAAATATTGTACGATATACATGCGTAAAGCATCTTTAGTCACTCGCGGGGCTACTCCACTCGTGACTAAAGAGAAGCTTTACGCACTTGTATCGTAAATTACTATTATTTGAATATTTATTGTAACTTATCTTTATTTATTATTGTTTATTTTACATAGCTTATAATGAAAACCGTTAATACTTTAATATTTATTCATGTAGTATAGAATTAATGGTAAAATACCTGCAAATTGAATGCACTAATGTTTGCCTATGATCGACTTTGAGAATGGACACCCGGTATAAAGCAATTGGTTAAATTTGTAATTGTTAGGTGTATGGTATGCCCTGTTGGGAAAAGTTAAGTATATTCAAAGAATATAGATAGGGGAAGAAGGACAGCGTTATGGGCTATAACGTATATGCTGTGATTTGGGTTGCATAACTATTTACTTGGTTAAATATATCATTTTTTGTTCGAAAATGCCGCTGGGAGCTCCTAGCGTCAAAGTGCTTACCTTATCAGTGGCATTCAGCATGTAAATGCGTCATTAGCATTCTTGAGCTATAACAGTGTTGCAAGAACTTTCTCTCTACAATTCCAATAGTTTTACAATGGTTGTACCTACCCGAAATAAACTTGTATTCTGCCAAAGAATATTTAAGTAGTTTGATTCTGCTTACATCTAAGTTAAGTTAGTTACAAAGAATATTAAATATAGGTGTATATTCTTTGGTTTGTTTTCTTCTTCTTCTTCTTCTTCTTCATAATTTAGGACTTAGTCCTGTTATTTCCAATTTTGCCTCTTTGTTAGTCCTGGGATGCTGATGTTCAGCTTTCGTGCCATCGTTTTGGGGGTCGTCCTTGGGGTCTCTTTGTATTCGGCTTTTTCTCTCTTGCGATTTTTGCCAGTCTGTTGTCGTGCATCCTATTTACATGGCTATTCCAATTCCGCCGTCGTGTTCTCACCCATCTCACAACATCTTGGACTTTGCATGCTTCTCTGATGTTTTCGCTCCTTACTCTGTCTCGTAGGGTAACGCCTGCTATCTGCCTTAAGGTTTTCATTTCTGTTGTTCGCATAATGCGTTTAGTCTTGGCTGGTTTGTTTTGTTATTATTTAAAACATTTGTTGTCAATCGGATGAACTGGTACCAAGTAAAATAAAGGTTTTATAAGTTTCACATGCAACACTTTTAAACATTTAATAGGTAGCTAGGTACCTATAAAAATTACATAAGAGGTTTCTAATATAATTTCAACAAAAAGTTCACCGATGAGCGCAAGATTATACGGAATACGGATTGTCCCCACTTTATTCTCACAAAATTCTATAATGAATATAGAATTAGCTATGTACAAATAATGAAAAAAAAACATTAATAAACAATATACGGCTTTAATTTAAAAATTTTAATACGAGAGGAAATTATTGTTCAAGTAATGTTGACGATTAATATAGTTTACAGTGATCTATTTTAAAAAGCAAATAAAAACAAAAATAATATTGTATCTTGTGAAGTTGATACGTATAGAGTACAGTACGGCTACTAAAACAGTACGCCTTGAATATCTCATTTACTTGATGCATTAAAAAATATCTATTTAGGCACATTTAAGTTGGCGATCTCTCTATGTATAGTCTCAGCAAAGAATAAGACAATATTATTCGAACATTTATTATCGACATTAAATTATCTTTCAGAAATGTATGCAAAAATTTAATTTGGTGATTAGGGATCTGACCCAAGTCCTGTACAATCTGTTATTAAAAAAAATGAATCGGGGCGGTTTTCACAGAAAACTCACAATTATTTAATAATTTATACTCTAGTTTAAATTACTGCACTTTAAACGTAAATTAGAGTAGAAACGAAAAAGAACTTATGTGGTTAAGGAGCTGCAAACTAATCGAGGGTTGGGGTTCAATACCCAACAATATACCTTTTTTTAACAAATTATCTGTTTTCTTTATTTACCTTGGGGTTAAGTGGTAGAACAGTATGCTAATTCGATTAGCACGCCTGAACTTTGCCCCTTTGAGCAACTTATGTATTCATAATTCAAGTATATTGTAAAATAACAATTTCATTTATTTTTGCTCAATAAACGACATTTATTATTATTATTATTATACTTAAGTCGCTCAAAAATTATGCCAAATAGCTATTTTTAAATAAATTATTATTACTTGCATTTGACATAATTTTTGGGCGATATAAATAATAATTTGTTAATAAAGAGTTAGGTACCTATTGTTAGGGATTGAACCCCAATTTGCCCCAACCTTTTACGGGTTTAATTACTTTTTTTTAAAGGCAGATTATAGGAAATTTGAGTCAGATCCATTAACGCCAGTTTAAATTAAAATATTTTGAAATAAAGATATACATTTCTTACTCTCGCCAATTTCAATGATCTATTAAATAAATGAGATTTTCAAGGTGTAAATATTACATACAATAAAACAATATAATATACAAAGTTACAAAGAATAGGAAGTACGCAAATATATCTGTAAGCATATAAACGTACATTTTTTAAGCTTTAAACATTACTTAAATGTTGTATTTTTTTGTTGCGTGTACCAGACTGGTTTGTAGTCCTTAAATCTTGCGATAGCCATTTCAACGTTTTATGGAGTTTGCACGTAATTAAATGATTAATTAAAAACAGTTTATGAGAGTAACATGTGTCTTGCTCGTTAAGCCACCCTGGTACTAAAATTTTCACTTTATTTACACTATATGCTAATAATGTTTTCTTAAAACTTACACACGACTTACTATTTTTAAAATAATATTCAAAATGTTCAAGTGACATTGTAACTATTTTTATTGAAATACTTGAAGGTTTTTTTAGGTAAATAACACAGTCGCCCGCACCATAGTCTTTTTTCTGTAAAAACAGTTCATTATGATTCACTACAGAGTCACGGCTGCACATATTTTGACACTGATCACAATTAAAACGTAAAAGCGTTTTATGAATGACATAACCAGCTACATATACCGTCGCACAAGATTCTAATGTGGCTTCTTGATTTGGTTGTGTTGAAACTTCTATTACCTCACTGAGTAAACTGAGGTTACCATCTTCTGCTAATTCAGTTTGTTCAGCAACTGTATATGGTATGTCCTCAACATATCCCATGACGTCTTTTTCTGGCACTTCAACATTCGCCATGTTGACAACAGCATCTTCATCAACTTCGCAGTTGGAGCTCTCTGTAGGATGCTGCAATTTAACCAGCATGTTGAACTGTAGTGCTTGGCGGAAAGATTTTACTGTGGGGTTCGAAGAATTGCCTCCCCTATACCTCAGGACCGCGAAAATATTTTCTAGAGGATCTTGGTTTAGTCTGCTGGTCAGGAGGAAATGATACCCTTCTTGTTTTAAGTCTTCCCATAGCTCCATAACTGACTGCATGGTTAAAATAAGTCCCTTAAAACAATAAACACCTTGGTTCACCTTGTTATTAGATGTATATGTTTGCCAAGTCTTAACCCACTGCAAATACTCTTTCAAATTATTTTCAGTACGCGGTACGTTGACGGATAGAGCACATGCATATGGGTTACGGTCTTTCAGCATTCGACTGTTTAAGCAATCAAATAAATAGTTAATTTTCTGTACGAATTCTGCAGTATCCAGAGCGCTGGTGCTTTTTAACTCGCCCGTTCCAACATCCGTTCTTATCGTAGCACTCATGGTGTTGGAAAACACTTGCGTTGCAAATTTAACCCTCATTCGCTGGAAAGTATTGGGGTAGATGTGGGCATCCGTGATTTTTACAGCTGCTCGAACAGTACAAGAAGATTTATCTATTTTGTATGCCTCTTCGATATCTTTCCAAGAAACTTTCTTGCCCTCCACGTAAAAATCCTTTGATAGAAGATTATTCCGTACGCTTTTTATCAAGTGCGGTACGGCATATATTGCAAAAATTTTTGCGTCGCAGACAAAAAAATACGGCTGTTCTGCAGTAACTCCTAGATTTAAAAATGCAGCTCTATTTGTAGCAGCTTGGTCACTAGTAACAGCACGCACTTTAAGTCCTATTCTTTGTAACTCTTCGATGTTTTTAATAATGAGGGAAGATAGCTCTCCATGTTTAATGGTACCTGAAGAAACATAAAAGCTGACAGGAATCTTCCATTTGTGAATAAGTCCTCTTGCCATAAACACTAGTGCATGACTAGCGATTTTGCTTTTCCGTCCAAGATGTCCTAAATCTTCGAAACCTTCAATCATATCTTGGCGTGGATTATATTCTAGACCTTTCTTTAAATGCATTTCGTCAAGTAATACGACACACTGTTTTTCATCATCGGTCATGCTGTTAACTTTAACAGCCAGTTTTTTCATTAGTTCCGTACTGGTGCCTGTATTAAGTTGGTTTAACCGTAACCATGAAACTATTGTAGATTTGGAAGGCATAGTAAATTTTAATTTTTCTCTCATAAAAAAGTAGAGGGCTGGAGATTTGTGGTACATATTTAAGGTCAATTCTTTTTCAGCTTCTGTCCAAGGTTGTTTAGATTTGTGAGAAAGTTGCATATTTACAAAGACGCGAACGGTTTTTGGTTTCAAGCCCAGTGCATCTAAATTAGCCCCCTTTCGTGCACATTGCTTCTTCATACGGTAAATTTGTGAATTTTTTTGCCGCCACTTGTCTTCGCAGTTTTGCAATTTTTTGATGTAGCACAGCAGAACTACGGCGCTTTCTTGTTTTGTTAGGTGTTGGCATTTCTAACATGGCCTGTTGAAATATGGTTTTAAAAAATAAAACATACTAATAACAGAAAAGATTTTCATGCTGTAGGCTCCATTAAAATGCTTTACAAGCTCATTGTTTTGCCTACATATTTCTACACAATTTATCAGAGAATTCAAAACGTCAATAATTTTTCTGTATTTTATGAAACTGCCAACTTTTGTTCATTTTGTGTTATTGAATAAAAACTCCTAAAGAAGTGAAAATTGATCACCCTGTATACTTACTGCTTGGGATTTAGTTTTGATTTAATTAATAAAACTTTAAAAGAAATTTTAACTAATTATACCTTATTTAATTAGTACCTACACGAAGATCGAGCAACAAATTTGGGGAAACTATAAGATTTAAGCCTATAATCGGACATCGTGTTAACCTACTATCGATGGAAAATTTAAAAATTTTATTATACAGTGTGGTGATAAAGTTCTACACAAAATTAATAATTTTGTTATTTAATGTTTTTTGGGAAAACCCTAACACGTCAATTTTATTCTTTAAAAAGTGGACATGGCACCGTCCATAGACTTTCCCATACTGGAAATTGTTCATATTTTCTTTTGCATTTAACAGTATAGTTGTTTTCCTCAAAACGGCTGCTTGAGCGCTATCGTAAAACCCCGCCTCCTAACATGGTTAGGTGAAATTTTCGAAGTCCCTGAAAATCATATTTTGTATGGCATAAAAATTCGATTTTTTTATTTTCTGATTCTTTGAAGCAAAATAGTAACGACAATTAGAATAAACAATAAATTTTTTAAAAATAGAAGGGTGAGGGAGGCTTTTGTTTCTGCGCTATGACGTCATTATTAATTTTTTCAAATGGAAATCCCATTTTCCCCCCTTATGTTGATAGATCTCGCCAGTTAAATGGTGATATAAAAAATTAGTACCCCACATAACAATTTTTTGAGAAAAATACACATAAAGTTCAAAAAATTCAGATTTTTTTTTAATTAAAATAAAGCACCACATCTGTTTCCTTAGAAACGTTAAATTGTTGACTTTGACACATTTGTGAAACAGTGGTAAATGTTTTAAAATCAAAATTAGGTAGTTTTTGTCATAGCTCTTATTTTCATTAAAAATAAATTCTGAATTGTTTGAACTTCATGTGTATTTTTCTCAAAACAATTGTTACCTACGAGGGGCACTAATTTTTTTACATCATCATTTAACTGGTGAGGAGATCTATCAAAATAAGGGGGAAAATTGAGTCTTTTTAAAAAATAAAATGACGTGTTTCGGGGTTTTCCCAAAAAACATTAAATAAGAAAATAATGAATTTTGTGCGGGACGTTATCACCACACTGTATACAGAACGGGCATTTTTAAAGGAACTAACCTGTATCATAGACGAATCCGGTATGGTATCTGCATCTAATTGCATAGGCGAAGCAATATGATCTTCATCCAAATGAAAAGAGCCCGAACTAGACGTCGCTTTACCATAGACCCTTGGCATGATCTCTTTTTTAAATGCGAGTTCTTTGGGCGACACTGGCGATGTTGCGTGGTCAGGTTGCATGGCAGTTTTGTAATTTAAGGGAACAGCATTATGACTCAGCCTATTTTTTCTTGAATTCATAAACTGCTTTTCGGAAAAATGCATGGCACACACAGTTCTTTCACGTAATTGTTCTTCAGATAACGTGAAAAGCTGTGGATTGCCACAATTAATCAACCACAAATCGCGTCTTTCTTTTTCTATAGGAAAACGAAAAAAGCTTAAATCGCAGTCGGTTCTGCGATTTCGCTTACATTCAAAATATACGCACGAATTAACCGTGATTAAGATTAAGCTTTCGAGTGATCAATTTCGGAAAAGGAAACGTCAAAAGAGTATACGACAACACTGAAGACAAACTTCAGCACAACTGAATGTGAATTTCCAGAAGAAATTCTTATAAGCTGTCCTGTTAATTAGCCTAAGGAATGGGACACGTCTTATCAGGAAAGCACATCAGTAAGGAACGATGCTAATGAAGAATTAATCGAAAGTAGGTAACGACCTATGACTATTGACTTATTTACGATAGAACTGACCGAAAAACCTATTTTCATAAAACGTAAAACATTTGCCAAACTTTAATATTTGTGGAAAAAATATCAAATAAAAGTCACTAATAATAACTTTTGAGCATATGATTAAACTTTGAGTAGTTAGTAGCTTATTATTTCTTATTGCAGTATGTTTAGAAAGTTTTCACTGCAAATTGTCTTTTGTTTTGTTACATAGCAACCAGAGCACACTATTCATTTGTTTTTACAACTAACACAGTCAAGGCACACTAGATTAAAAAGTGTTTTATAAAATATTTTAAAAGTTTGTGAAAATAAGTATGTGAAACCCTACATGAATGAAAAGGGAAAAAAATAAGCTTTCCAATGATGCAAAATTTTGATATCCATTCCATTTAAAAAAATGTAAGTTTGGGCTGTACCTCGAAAATTACGAATCAGAAAAATATTAAAGTAGGCCTATTCTGTAGAGCCTACAATTCCCTACAAGCTCTTTTTTGAAAATTGAAATTATATGAAATAATAAAAAAGTTATGCATGGTTGAAAAAATCGACCAGTTTCAGTTTTTCGATTATAACAAGTAGGCTATGCGTTTTTTTCGGAAAAACAGAAGTGTCAATAAATTGGCCTCATAAATGTGCACCTTTTTCCCCATTTGACCGAAGTTGTATCTCTTACCGTTTCCGAGATGCCAATGGTGGCACCTCGAAAATTACTCCACTCTGTATAAAATCTTGTGTATATTTTGAGCGCAAAATCAAATTGCCAATTTCGCTCTTATACAAATAGCTGTTAAAATCATAACTCTGTAACTTCCTTGCAATCTGGCAACGCTGAGACGCGTTCTTGGGAAAAATGCGACAGGGATCTGTAAATGCGTCCCCGACCGTAGCCGTGAACGAGTTCATTAGTACTGGCGGCGGCTGCTTGAGGGCCAGGCAAGAACTGAGGAGCTTTTAAATAATACGCTAATAACCCATAAGGCTGTCCTTCTTCCCCTATCTATATTCTTTGGTATATTAAAATACGCTTGGCTAAAAAGTTATTTTACACCGTGGTTGTTTGAGGGATTGGGACAAAGGTAGAAGCACTTTGAAATTTGAAGGATTTGTTATGTTGTGTCCACCTATGCAACACCTTACATTATAATGTCTAGGAACCAGTACCTACCTACTAGTTATTGCTTGTATGTATATTACCTGGTATATAATTTCACGTCGTTGCGTGAAAACCAGGTCTTAAAAATTCTTTGTTTGCGTTGTTTGGTTTTAACTACTAGCCAGCTGAAGTATGATCTGGTTATATTCCACTGTTTAAAATAATAAATTTGCGAGAGGTAGAATTTAGAGCCATCTATGGTTGATTCATGGTAGTGCAGCTGCATTCCTATACGCTGGTGCGTCAGCTGGTCATGTTATAGCAAAGAAGTACTTATTACTACATGTTTTTGCAGATTTGGTTTTGAACCATAAATACTAATTAAATACCTATTTGCATATTAATATCTTTATTTTTGCTTCCATCAATACTTTAAAACAGTACATAAATAAACAATGACTGATTTGAACAATCACTAAAATGTTTGATTTTCGGTAGACGATTGGACAGCAAAATTGATGATTAGTGAGCATAATGTGAGCCTCTAACAAAGTGAAAATGGCTTCTAATGTTTTACGGGCAGCTTTAAAATTAAGAAAGCATTAAAAATTAAATATGCGTAGCTTAAAACACTTTTGATTGACAAACTTTGATTCACTTTTAATATTTTTTTCATCGGCTTTAAAATTAAATACTACACATTAAAACATAGCCTATAATAGTAGATATGACTCATCAGTGGACTTGGTAAGGATTCTTATCTGTATTTTGTGTAGTATTCAATAATCATTTCTAATAGTTATTTATGTATTAAGGGCATAAGTAATCAATAGATTATAGCACGAGGGAATGTTTAGAGCGCGACGCAAAGCAGAGAGCATACATTTTCTGAGAGCTATAGTCGTGATTAAGCACGTGGTACATAAGTTTTATTTTATTTTTGTTCTCAAAATTGATCAAATTCAATAATTCAGCATTCTATTGGCTACAAACTACTACGTCATCATTGTGGTTGCGATGTGAATTTTTGGTGTGCTATGATTTTTATGCAGATAGTTGGTGTTGCTAGTTAGCAACTTTATACGCCCTATGGCTATAAAATCCATTTTACGTCTGCTGTCAAGGGCCAATAAACAAGATTATGGTTCCAAAATGAAACAAATACATTTAAACGCATTGTGAATAAAAGTTGTTCAAGTTTGCTTTCAATATAGGTAAACTAAAGAAAACTCAATGAATCCATCAAACATGTATTCAATTTCAGAACACGATTATAGCTTCAATGTAATGTAGTCTCCGCTTATGGAAAGTAACCCAAGTAACGAAGCATGATTTTATAGAGCAATAAGTGTACGTTCGGCCTTCAAAGGAAATACTCTCTGCTTTTTTTACTTCCTTCATCTAAAAACCAAGGAAGTATAGTAATTGTGAAAAAATCGTCTTCTGAGATTTCTTCAGATCTTCACGTTTCAGGGTCCCTAAATAACGAAAAACATGCTTTTTCAATTCCGTCTGTCTGTCTGTCCACCTGTCTGTTCGTCTGTCTGTCTGTTGGCGGTATAGCTCAAAAGCTATTTGTTGGAGGTGCAAGTGTAAAACAATTTTTCTTACTTTAATATTACTTACCAATTTTGGTATAATATGCTGAAGGTTTAGGATAGTTCGAGGAGGTGATAAATCATTTATCATTTGAGGGGTAAGGCCTGGTGCCAACATGACTTCATAGCCGGTGGGTCAACTACTAACCAGTCCAGCCCAGGCGTTGCTATGAAAAATCATCAAGAAATAGAGAATCCGCCATTTTATTTACACTAATTTTGATTTCAAAATCATAATTAGCTTTTTCAAAACTCCCGTTATAGCAAGTTTTATTAAACCCTAATAATTTTTCACATATGTGGCCGCCATTTTGTTCACAATAATTGCGATTTTATATTTGTAATCTGCGTAATCCTGTAAGTATACCGATGTTTGCTTGAATTTAAGTTCATCTGAGGTTTTGGTCAGGTTTTCGGAATTTGGTCTAACTGTGCGGTGCTGTCGGCTTGTTTATGCATCCCCTCACTCCAAATGGCCACAATTTGGTTATTGCATTGCCCGCAACACTAGATATTTAGAATCAGCATACTCAAATCTATACGTTTACCAATAACTGCTAAATATGTATTTCGACAGCTAAGCTGCCATTGTCAATAGCCTTGGGGAGAAACTAACACGACAAAATTGGATAAAGATGTGCTCTTTATCAAATAAACCAGTGAAAGTCGATATTGGGCTACTTACCTTGAACTATATTGACAGGATATTAATTTCAATAGCTACTATATAGTTCAGAGAAATTAGACAAAATAAAAGCAAAACTTCGGAAAAATTCCCAGAAAGCTGGATTTTGGTATGAGCCTTGATATTGTGGTTCTAAACAAAATGTCAAAAGTCCTCATCGATCCGAGTGCCGCTAAAAATTTTAAGGGGGGGCAAAGGTCACCAAAAACGGTATTTCGTGAATATCTCTTTAACGGTTACTTTTACAGAAAAAATATTAATTATCAAATTTGTAGCTTATGAAATTTCTAATAATAAAGATATCATAACTTTTATTCGTAAAAGTAACCGTTTTGGAGATAATTTGATTTACAGAGTTGAAACGTGCATTCTTTTCCACACCACCTTCGAGGTAGAGTACAAGGTGCGTTTTTTTTTCATATGGTGTCCCCAGTAGGCATATTCCACGTTTATTTTTGTTTTACAAATGTTTATATAAAAAAAAATTATTATGAACTTGTTCATTAATCAATTTTGGATTCAAAACAGGAGTTATTAATATTAATCTTCAGACTCTATTTCAATCGGTATGCTTTCCTCTTCATCATCTTCTTCTTCTTCTTCTTGTTCTTGTGCTGTCTTCTCTATTTCCATAGATTCAGTCAGGAAACGTGATGGATCTACATCTTCAGTGGAGTCGCAAGTATTGACGTCATTTATATCGAGTGTTACATTTAAGCAAGACTGACCTTGGCAATTACCACAAACTGGTGAACAATATATACCAACTTTTCTGCAGCCGCAGTTTAAGCTACACCCCTTGGTGCAATTGCAAAAAAATAGTATTCAGCAGAATGTCTGGAGCAGGTCGAAGCAGAGTTTGAATTGGTTCCAAAATGTTATCCCTTAACTTCCATCCCCAGTCTTCAGGAGTAAGCTCGTTACCTAGCCATATTTGAATCTGGTAATAGACCCGAGCAGCACTAGATGTTGGCGGAAGAATAGATAACTGAATAGGTTTTTAAGCTGTGTAGATTTCACAAAAGTTGAATATCTGTGAGTATCAATAGATGTTTCTTTTACTGGAGCCTTATACATAGCCAGGAAAAAACGAATTCCATTGTTGAAAATCAGGTCTGGAGAACATTCTGTCTTAGTAAACATTTCTGCATAATTTATTAATTTCTTATTTTTTTCAAATAATTTGCAGAGATTCAGTTTACATTTCTTAAAAATTGCTTAAATAATTTGTTATAAAAACGTTTGAAGAAAAAATACTATATGTTATTCGGAACAAAAGTATCTTTATGTGGCTCGGCTGTAATTATCTGCCGAGCTTGCGAGTCCAGCCACGCCAAATGAAGTATAATTTTTGCTCCTAATAACATAATATACTATTATGTTCCTACACGAATAGCAAGCAGACGTTCCTTCAGGTTTTATGACAACGGAGGGGAACTTTTCGGAGCACATTCCTTCTCTATCTAGACTACAGTGTACTATATATGTGTTTCTTTCTATTTTTATGGGTTCTGAAACAAGGAAATTCTGGAATATTTCAAGTTGCAACTCCAATGAGATATACATGCCAATAGCTGGCCATAGACACGCGTTTAAAACCGCCACGAATGTAGTTTTTCGTGGAGGTTTTGAACGCGTGTCTTTGCCCAGCTTATGGCTGCGCATATGCACATGTTCAAAACCGGCACGGATGCACTACATTCGTGGCGGTTTTAAACGTGTGTCTATGGCCAGCTATTGAGGAGTGAATCTATTTGTTACAACTCTGTAAATCGAATTATCCCCAAAACGGTTACTTTTACAAATAAAAGTCATAATATTTTTATTGTTAGAAATTTCATAAGCTACAAATTTAATAATCAGCATTTTTTCTGTAAAAGTGACCGTTGACGAGATATTCACGAAATACCGTTTTTGGTGACCTTTGCCACCCCTTAAAATTTTTAGTGGCACTGGGATTGATGAGGACTTTTTACATTTTGTTTAGAACCACAATATCAAGGCTCATACCAAAATCCAGCTTTCCGGGAATTTTTCCGAAGAGCAATGTTTAATTTCTCTGGACTCATATCTGATAAAATCAATTTGATACAATTTGCAGGATTGATAAACAAAGCGGTAATAGCAATGCCTATATACAAATTAGATAACGGTTAACATCTTACTTCAGCAAGTGATTTCTGTAATAAGCTTTGAACCTGCTTTTTATACGCCGTTACCTGCTCAGATTGCGGTTGTACCTCTCTTCTTTGATGTTATGGCATTTTAACGTGTGTTTTCAATTTGTTGTACATTTCTCACTTACTTCCACGTTGAACTCCACCACTTAGTAATACTTTTAATCACAAACCTTTCGCATAATTACTTGTTTTGTACAATATTTGAGGAGCTTGCGTGCAAAACCGGATATACGAGTATCCATCTTTGCTAATTTTTCAGAAGCTGGCAAAAACTTCTCACTTATTGACTCTTATAATTAGAGAAATGTTGTACTCTCCGATTGGCTCCATTTAATATATTTAAATTCCTAATTTTTGTTTCGCTACTTCCAAGGGTATTGGAGAAATTTTGAAAAATATTTTGCTTCAAAAATAGTATAACTGTTGGGATAAATGTTCCAAAATGTGCCTAGACATTTTTTATTTATTATAAGAATATATGAAATATAAAATAACAAGAAAATTAAAAATACAAACAAAAAAAAACACAAAAAAAACAATAAAATTAAATATGAATGGCTGGTTCCTCAAAGAGACAATCACATCGTTCTCCAGCATTATGCTCGTCTTCGCTAGTTCTCTCTGGGGTTGTAGTTTGCAGATTTTTGTACCACTTTAAACCAGCACGTGATTCCCAATCCTCGCCAAAGTGTTCCTTAATCAGATGTCTAAGGCCAGCAAGACCACGTTGGCTAGGAATATATCCGTTTTTGCTCCAAAAATTGGATTTGCCAGGTTTGCTTGCAAACACGAACTTCAAACTGTATTTTAACAAGTTTTTATATAATTATTTTATATAATTATACTGTTAACATGTAAAACTAAATATGATCAAAATAGTATATTACATACCGAGGTGGGAAGTGTTTCATTACTGTCGAGAGATTAGGTAGTTTACCGAGACGCGTAGCGTCGAGGTTAACTTTATCTCGAGACAGGGATGAAACTTTCCACCGTGGTATGTATACTATTTTATTTGCAATCATCTAATTTTAAAAATAACTACAATTGAATTCTGAATAATAGATATCTTGATGTAGCTAATATTTTTGTTACCATGAAAACAACCCACTCAATGTTTTGTTACCATGGAAACACCCCACTCTTCAGGTATGTAATATTTTTCGGGGTATGTAATAATTTCCTGGCTAGTTTCAAGTAATCATCTAGTTCCCAGCTGCTGTCATGTCATGAAATTGACACATTACAATGTGATTGCGAATAAAATTGATTTATATGCTTTTGCATGCAAGCTCCTCATTTGTTGTACGTTTAGTAAGTTGGCCATTATCTTATTTTATAAGTAATGAAATTTAATAAGTATTTGTTGCAAAAAAAAACAACTTTAGCACTTCTTCTTTGACTATTTTTTTTTGTATTACTAGAGCAGATAAACTTCTGATAACAGTAAATCATTAGATTTATAATAAAAGTTTTGAACGCTTTCTTTTATATTGGCCAAAAATGAAAAGAAATTACAAATATACAGGGTTTTCCGATTGCTTTTCACCATGCATCAGTTCTGTTTCACGTTATCTAAAATGCTCTTCCCTCTTGTCAAATGAGAATTACATTGACCATATGACCATAGCAGTTGGTGTCTAAGGTACCTGGTACTCTGCATGCCTAGACCTTGTCCATTACAAACAAACAAATAAACATCTGACAAACAGTGAAACACAATTGATATATGGCAAAAAGCAATCGAAAAACCCTGTAAGCAACAGCTTTCGATGATAATAAAATCAAATAATATTGCTCGAGACACCAAAATGTAAAATTCATGCATCACTTAGGTTGTTTTTTTTTTTGTTCAAAACTTGAGAAGCTTTAGCTTTAGCTGACTAATACAGAACTATATTTAGTGTGCTAGTGATCATGCCAGAGAAACACAATCGTATGTTAACTTATCTGAAATTATTCAAATCATGCAAATTTGGAAGTTGCCCGCTTATTATGTTTTGCTGTTGCAATATGGGAAAGCTTAGGACCCCTAGGTTTGATTCATACGTTTAATAACTGTTTAGGAGTTTGACTTGCAACTTATAAACTAAAGGTACATTTTAAAATTATTAAATAAGTTCCTTTATAATTATCAGTTCTTAAAAACTTTTATTTAACGTAGCACATTTTTCACAGATCACATAAAACATTTGTATAAATTTTTCAACCCTAAGATAAACTTCAATATCATTTCACCATCCTTTTAAAAAGTTAAGGTTAGATTTGACATAAAATTAAACCTGTTTGTTTTGATTTAAAATTTTTGAATTACATTTAATTTTACGACTTTCATGGGCACTATTTAGTTTTTTGGGTTAGATTCAAAGTTTTCTTTCGAAATCGATAATACAGTAACGAGGAATGGTTTGAAGTAGTGCTTTATATAACATAACAATTTATTTACTACATATATACAGTTGCGACTTAAATACATATTTTAAACTTAATTTGTTACGTTGTTCTCGTCTTCCTTGGGAATGATTGTTAATATCAATCTAGCATATGCTAGTTTAAGAGGATGACAAATATGATCTTGTACAACACTAATGGTACTGTAACTCAATACTGCTGATATGTAAGTACGATAGATGAAATTAAAATTTGTGTTTCTTTCGAATTAAATAATAATAAATGTACGAAAATCCACTGATTCTGAATGTAAAGGAAGGAGATATGTAACTATATTATTAAACGGTCATAATACATGTTCTCAAATCACATTCACATAACGATCAGTCATTCAGGCAGTCCTATCAAAAATGTACAAGAAATGAACAAACGATTATGATATGGTTTTAAAATACCTATTATGGTTGTTTGGGATGCACCACGACCGCCGTAGGTTGTGGTTTAAAACATTGAAGAAGAAAGCCAGTGTAGGTAACAAAAGCAACACTGATGGCTACTAGCGCATACATGAAAAGGTTCAGTTCGGGTTGCCGAAACCGATTCTTTCGAAGCCATTCTAAAACACCAGTTTCAGAACGTAGATCGCCCCGGTAAATACTTGGAAAGCGACGTCTAAAGTAGACTATGGCAGGAAGCTGTGTTACTCCCCATTTTCTGGCGTATCGTGAGTCTGACATTTTTACGAATGTAATATCAAAGTTATCTGTTTCGCTATCAATGTTTTCAAGTTTTTCTAATATTATCCGACTTTCTTCTGAATGAGTTTCATCTGAAAATTATTCATAATAATTTACTCTACAAATGACCATATCGCACAATGTAACATACAAAAGAAGACAGCAACGAATTCGTTTTCGTCTAATAGTTTATCCAACATTTTGCGGTTTACTTCTTCTATTTCGTTTTTAATTTCAAATACGTCTTGTGAAGTCAGCCAATCTAGTACACGATCAGCTTGCGTTAAATCCCCATCATAAATCATTGGAGTTTGTTTACGGAAGTACATTAAAGCAGGTAAACTGTGTAGACCATGTTCAGCAGCTGCTTCTGGACTACAAATTTTTACAAAATCTATTCCGAATAAATCTGCTTCTCCATCAATGTCTTCTAATTCTTCTAGAATTTCGTCACATTCTGGACAGTCTTCTTCATCTAAAAATGAGTAAATTAAATATTTGCTATTCGTACCACCATTGTTTGGCAAACTTACAGAAGAAAACTGCCAATAGAGGGGATTCCTTGAGTAATCTCGTTAACATTCGTTCATTCACTGATTCAATTTCATCTGCTAATTCCCGATTATCATCATCAATTAGCCATTCAAGCACGGATTGTTCGTTTTGCAGATCTCCTTCAAATAATAATGGATTTCCGTTTCTGAAGTACACTAACGCTGGGAATGTCTTTATGCTGTAGCGTTTAGCAAGTTGAGGATCCTGTATTCTTACTAGAAGTATTCCATATACATCGCATTCGTCGTCTATTTTTTCTAAATTTTCCAATATTTGTTCACAAATATGACAATTTTGTTTATAAAAATACACAGCTAAGTACTGTGTATCTTCAGCTAAAGTTTCTAGCATTACACGTGTAATAAGTTCTATGCGATCTTCTGTTCGTTGAGTTATCAACCATTGCAACACTTCTTCTTCTATATTTAAATCTCCTTCGAACATACTACCAATTCCATCTTCAAAGTACATTAACACAGGGAATTCAGTGGCGCCGTATTTTTCTGCGATTTTGAAGTCTTGAGTTTTAACAAACATTATTCCATGTTTTTCACAGTCATCATCAATATTTTCTAGTTCTTCAAGAATTTGTCCGCATTGTTCACAATCGTCACCATCTGTTTAAAATACAAATTTTAAACAATAGTTAATTAACCAAACGTTAAAAGCAAGCAATTCATGTAAGAAGTTCAGTGTTAAATATGGGATTGGAGAAAAACTGAAAAAAGCATCAAAATCTACGAAGTCCGGACTGTCCAGTGTGCTGTTAAAGAGAAACCGGGACAAATCCTACAAGGAAAAAATCGGAAATCTAGTCCTACAGGGTAAAATACCATGGCCCTCGGTTGGTGTGTGACCGTTCTCTTCAGAAATTATGCGATGTTTCGGTTTACGTTTCTGTTCTGGAGTAGTGCACAAATCGCATAATGTCTTGCTCCCTGTATACACATAATTACTAGCTAATATAGAGCAAATTTATGCCTAATTACAATTGATTTAGTACTAGTTTTCTTTTTTGGAAGTTGTAATTTTATCTCGAAATTATTTAAATACTGAAATCAAGTTAACGAAACGTACTTACAAAAATAGACAGCTACTGCTTCTTCGTTCTCTATTATGTCAAGTAAGGCTTCTCCTTCCATAGCTTCAATTACATCGCCAGAAGGATCTTTCTGCGTTAATAGCCATTGGAGAATAAGTTGTTCGTCATAAAGATCGCCAGCATAAATAACTGGCTCTTTGGAACCCATTTTAAAAAACAAAAGCCCTGGCAATGCAAAAACTCCAAATTCTCTAGCCATGTTTTTATCATCGATTTTAACAAAATTTATTCCAGCAGCGTCGGCCTCATCATCAATGTGTTCTACCTCCATAAGAACTTTTGGGCATTGTTTACAGTCGCTGCTGTCTAAAACACCATCATGGCACAACTGTACTACTGTATTATACTATGCTTACATAAAAATACTGCTACATAGTCCGTTCGTTGTCGAATTTTGTCGAACATTTTCCTATTGATTTTTTCGATGTGATCGGTTAATTCCATATTTTCTGGATCAGTTAACCAATCTAGGATTTCTTCTTCGTCATCGATGTCACCATCGTAGTTAATAATCTTTCCTTTGCGAAAATAACTTAAACCAGGAGGATCCCTAAATCCATATTTTTTTGCCATAAGCCTGTCTCTCATCTTAACTATTTTTATTCCATATTGTGCTGCTTCATCATCAATTAGTTCTATATGCCTTAAAATCCTTGGACTATCGGGGTCTTCTTCTTTATCTGTAGATGGCAATAGCAATCATTTCCCGAAGGTGTATAGTAAAGATACTCACAAAAAACAACAGCTAAAAATTCTTTGGTCTCAATATATTTAAATAAGGTATCGCGGTCGATCTCTTCTATACTAGCGTCGTTTTTTTGAGCCATCATCCATTCTAATACCTCCGACTCGTCCAACAAATTTCCTAGATAAAACATTTAAAGTAAATTTATAAAGCTCCATATAGTTTTTCAAATTAAATTTGACAGTTTGGAATGGCTAGTTAAACAGAAAAGTGTAAAAATAAGAACTTACCACAAATAGTAACACGTGTAAATGCTGTTAAGCTATACATCCACAATAAATTCCTATCACGCCGAGACATGCAAAGTACAAAGATATTTAAACTACACAGTAACAATAGAAAACAATTTATTATTGTATATCACTATACAATGTTAAGGGCTATGCCCATGTATGTATGTGTGCGAGGTGCGCGGCAGTGATTGTGGCGCTAACACCAAGAAATAATTATTAGAAAACATTTTCAAATTCATGAATGCAACCATAATATTTGCAAACACGTAGAGCAGTAGTTGGTATATATGTGAAGTAATAAATAGTTAATGGTTGAATCCAAGAATTCAGAATTAAATCAGTTAATTTGTGATTTCACCTATTAACATAATTCGATAGATAATAAGGTATAGACAAGATTGTAATAACAACGAAAATCAAAAATAAAAATAAACAGTAATTGTGGTATCTAAGAAATAAATTAAGCATAACATGTAAAATAACTAAAAAAATCAATAAAATTTACGAGATAAAATTGTACATGACATTGTGCAATATCTTATTTTATATGAACGTGGTAACACAAAACATCTCACTCAAGAGGCCTTAGAAATAGCAGTTTTGTAAGAAAATTGTCAGATGTTGGACAAATTAATCGGATGTGTAGATCGTTGAGATCACATTTTACATTCCTCGCTGCCGAACTTCGTGTTCCACTACGATGGATCGAATAGAGTACACTAGTTACCACCACCAAATATATTTACCGGTGCCAAAAAAACTCTTTTTGCCCTTGCCCTTGTCCTGTTTGGCGGAGGCAGGCGCCTTCCCTTTTTCACCATCAGTCTCTTTTGTGACTGCTTTTCCGCTTGGTTTGATGGGGGCTGGTTTTGGAGCCTGTTTGGTACCAGTTTTTAGAGGAGGGTGTGGATCTTTGCGAACAGTTTGGAAAGGTTTGGGACTTGGCTTGGAAGTTACCTTGTTACTAGGAGCGGCACTAAGTTTTGGAACTTTACTTCCAACATTGGATTTAGAAGGACAGCATTGGTATGGTTGATATGAAGGATTAGGAACTTGTTTCTTTCCTCCCAGTCCGAAGTAGAAGCACCCATCGCCTGCAGCAGGAAACGTAATGTCAGAATTCACCCAAAAGCAATTGATAAAAATTTTATTTTTGAATTTATTATTAACAGCATTGTCGCATCTGTAGCGTTAGTAAACAAGACGATAGATACAAGGGAGCGAGTCTGACACTATGTCCTGCATGCAGTGCGGGAAAGGAGACATGCACAGACAAGGACGACCACCCCAGAAGCGACTACGCCATTGCAGGTCTGCAGTACAGGTTTGGACCACTCACTACACATTGGATCTATCCCATCTTTTCTCGCTGATTACCTGATGTGAAACTTTTAGCGATATCAGTACTACCCCCACGTTGTTTCCTGTTCTGGTAACTTCTTCCTTTGGAATAGCTTTCATCGCTGTCATCATCGTCGTCGTCATCATCATCATCGTCGTCGTCGTCGTCATCATCGTCATCATCATCAGAATCGCCACCATCAGATCCTCCATCACCTAAGACATCACAGCAACATGCAGCACTCATGCAATAACACACATTTTCTCGCCCGAAGCAAAGCCAATTTTGAATAACTGTGTTATTTGTGATAGAACATTTTCGAACAATAGTGAATAATACAAAATACATTATAACATGATATAAATTTATTCTTACTTTTCTGTTCTATTAGCCATTCCAGAACTTTGTCTTCATTTTTAAGATTTCCTACAAAATAACTACATATTAGACTACTTTCACCATACATTGAGAATCCATAATATTTACACCTTCACATTTTAACCACTTAACTACAGTAATATTGACTCTTAAAGTGAACTTGCATTAAGAATTCGACGTAAAAAAGAGCAATTACAACTTGACGTATTGTAGTTAAGGGATTAAGTTTTAATAGTTATTGGTAATAAAACCTAGTTTAACAGAATTATTCAGAAAAAATATATAATGTACAAACAAAGAGATACTCTAATATTTTTCGTTAATATGTTTTTATGATCCGCTAAGTCCAATTAAAAGCTAATAAAAATAAAATATGACTGATTATAGGAATTTTTTCGATATTTTGACTGCTTATACCTTTTTTGCTAGTAAGTCACAAGGAATACTTCAGTAGTAGTTTCTTTGGTTCCAATAACAATTTTCTTAGTTTGCTGCCGTAGGTACTAGATAACCTTATATATTCTAAGCAGCTCAGAGGTAATCCATAAAGTATGAGAACTCATAATTATTACTATACCATCATTAAAGGCGTTTTTAAATGCTAATATAAAATAAATAATTTTAAACTAATGCTTTAAAAAAAAAAGTGAATGGATTTGAAGGAATTTAAATAACAATTTATTAAAGTTCATATTTTAAAATATTCATTGTAAAGTAGCAACGTCCATTGCTATTTACTACCAAATTAGTTAGTGTCATAATTTAAATATATTTGTATTCTAATACTACATTTTCTGTGAAAAAGCTCTGTGTACTTTCTTTGTTAGACAAATGTAGTAAACAAGTATTAATAGAAGAAATAAATTTACGAAAATTTAAATAGTGATACAGGGCCTTCAAGAGAAAAATATCAAGATAATTAACTGGAATGCCCTATATCCTGAAACTAAGTTAAAATAGAGATATATACATATATTTATTGTTACTTACATTAATTCGATGTCAGAGGGCCTGTTAAAAATTATTGCAACGTCAAAATAATACTCCTTACCATCATACATAATGGGGACTCCTGTTTCGTAATACACCAGGGCAGGGAAACTAAAAATTCCAATTTCGGATGCTAATTTTGCATCTTTAGATTTGACAAATTGAATGCCGTACTGATCAGTATCATCATCAATAGTTTCTAGTTCTTCTAAAATATCATCACATTCATCACATTTATCATCATAGAAAAAGACAGCTAGATGTTCAACATCATTGATCAGCACCTAAAATGTATGATTTAACACAAACTGCCAGGTAAAGGATTAGTAATTCATACCTGTAATGTTTTTCTATCTACGCTTTCAATGACATCTGGGGTAGAATGTTGAAGATCGAGACCCACTCTAAAATTGCTTCTTCATGCATTAGGTCGCCCGTGTAAAATTCTCGGAACCGATGTCTGTAGAAAGCAAGAGCCGGTAGAGATGGTAAATCATATTCTTTTACAATTCCATCATCGGAAGTTTTCACAAAGTCGACATCTTGTTCTTCGCATTCATCGTCAATATTTTCTAGTTCCTGGAGAATTTTTTGGGATTTCTTATCTCCTTCTTTATCTAAAAATGGTTATTTTACTAACACAAAATTTCGTACAATAATATTACTTACAGAAAAACACAACTACATGATCATTCTCAGCAAGTATTTTATCTAACATCCTTGTATTTACTTCTTCTATACCGATCTGGAATTTCTAATGTATCCTCATCAGTAAGCCAGGCCAAAACTTCATCTTCATCTTCAATATCTCCTGAATAGATGAGTGGCTCCTTATTTCGGAAAAGTACTAATTTTGGGAATACTTTAATTCCATGCTTTTTGGCAATTAATAAATCTTCCGTTGTTACAAAAATCATTCCGGTTTCATCAAGTTCATCATCAATATTTTCTAGCTCATCGAGAATGTTATCGCATTCTTCACCTTCTTCACATTGTCCACTGAAATATACGACCACATACTCATGTCTTCAATGAGATCCTCCAATATTTCATCTGTTACTTCTTCTATTGTTGCCGTATTTTTTTGTTCAATAAGCCAGCGTAGTACTTCATCTTCATTCATAAGGTCTCCTTCATACAGAGCAGGATTTGATCTTCAAAGTAGATCAGTGTTGGAAGATGATCTATACCGAATTCTTTCGCCTCTGCTTTGTTATCTATGCGTACAATGATGATTCCTTCTTTTTCCAAATCATCATCTATATTTCAAGCTCGTTCAACACTCTTATATCTTGTTTGTCGTCTTTATCATCTACAATAATTAATTTTAGATAACCTTTAGTACTTTTAAAATGTACTTACAGAACAGCACAGCTAGGAAATCTATGGTTTCAATCAATCGATCATCATTCGTCTGTGACTTCAGGTATTTCAGAGTGTCTCTTTTGGTGCAGCAACCAGCCTAGCAATTCTTCTTCTTTCATTAAGTCACCCTCATAAACGTGAGGAATTTTTCTTTCAAATAATACCAAACTTGGTATTACATCGATACCATATTCTTTGGCCTCTGCGGCATCAGATATTTTTACAAAAGCAATGCCATTTTGATCACATTCGTCGTCTATATTTTCAGTTCTGTTAAAACCTTTTTGACTTTTTTCTGCTCCTTGTCATCTGAAATAACACAAACAATAATTTAGTCACTGCGATGAATTTTAAGAACAATTCTTCCCGTAGAATATACACATTTTTTAAGTTGTTCTCTGAATGCCATTTTTTCGGCAGTGGGCTATTATGATATGTTTTATCTGACTTTTTCCACTGTCTAGAGCTCTAGACTCTAGGGTGTATATCACACAACATTTCGGGAGTTTTGATCTACCTACTCTCGTCTTCAGGTGTTTCTGGTTAGCCCTGAGAAGGACTGATATTGTACGTTTTTCTACGTAAACTCCCCTGCCCCTGGGGTTTGAACCGCTGATCGCTGTGATTACTAGTCTGCCACTCTTACCACTAGGCCACCAGCGTGGTTATATATTAAAATTTTCGAATTTATCATTTTAAAAAATATTGGGGGGGGGGGGGTGAAATTTTGGGGTTATATGTTCTTATACAAGCTGCGTGGCGAAGATGGGTAAGCGCCAGGCTTGCATTAAGCAAGTCCTCGGTTCGAATCCCGCTGGGGTCGGAATTTTTCGTATCTTTGGCGATTAGAATCGGGCTCAGTGAGACCATTCACAGTTGGGCACCAATTAACTGTGCTCTACTCAGAACCACAAACCTAAGAGATAGAGTAACAAGGTCAACACATCACCAAGTATATTATATTTTTGTCTACTTAGTAAGTTGCATACTGTAAATTTCATTTTGTAATTTAAATTGTAGAATTTAGTAGCCAAGTGCTAAATAAATTTCTTTCTTTCTTTCTTTCTAAGACACAACTCACACAATGGTTGCTGCGCAAGCACCAAAGGCGCGCTCCAACTCTGTATCCCGAATCCGGAGTAGATCAAAACTCCCGAAAAGTTGTGTGATATACACCCTAGACAGTGAAAAAAGTCCGATAAAACATATCATTTTTAAGTTTTCCTGCAAACTTACCAGATTGGACCGTGTCATGATTGAGATCCAAGAACTCAACGTTTCGCCCACTTTCGTAAGGGGCTTCATCAGGAGGAAAAAAGCAAAAGAGCACGGTAACTCAACGTGTTAACCACGCCAGAGGCGAAACTCTTTGCAAGGGAAGGGACTCATCAGTCGAGTTTCGCCTCTGACGTGGTTCACACGTTAAGTTACCGTGCTCTTTTTCTTTTTTCCTCCTGATGAAGCCCCTTACGAAAGTGGGCGAAACGTTGGATTCTTCGATCTCAATCATGACACGGTCCAATCCCGGAAGTCGTTTGTTACTTAATGACAATGGCCGTGAAAGCCTCAAAATCAAACTTACCAGACTTTTGAATAAAGTTTGCGTTATATGAAAATGATAAAAAGACAAAAAACGAAAATTTAAATTTTCTACATTTTCCCAAGCAGGGTAAGATTTAATTTTTTTCGGCAAATAAATGACAAGAATTGTTCATTTAAACAAAATTAATTTCATCTGTTATCTAAAAAAACATTTTCAAATAGCAGATAAGTACCTAAACTACTATTCTGGACACAAGAGTTTTGTGAGAAATGAAGGCGGCATTCAATTATAAATAACTGTGGATCTTTGAAAACGATATGCAGTAAAGGAAAATAGGTCGAGGCTCTAAACATAAAAATTAAAATCACTAAATTTGTCGATTAATCTAAATTGAAATTGATATAATCAAATATTCTTGTAATGGAAAAATCGGTAGGTAGGTATAAATAGTATTGTATAATCAGAATCCTCAAGTGTGAATTTAAAGTATGATCTATGTTGGTTGTAGATTTAAGCACGCAATCTGAAGGAAGGGCTCATATAAAGTGTTTTCTGAGGTAACCGACAAACTTATACAATGTGTTCTAAAGGTGATTCTGAACAAACAAAAATTACACAGTGTGTCTGCTTAAGTTCCCACCATATGGAAAACTTTTTTATTATTAATTTTACGAAAAAAGTTATCATAGTTAGTCATATTTTTTGACATTCCTCGTATACCGCTTAAAAAAATTGATATCTGATGATTGAATTTTAAGTTTTGGACCATGCAGAACTTTTTATAAAGAATAACTTTTTTTCGTAAAATTAATAATAAAAAGTTTTCCATATGGTGCGAACTTTAGCAGACACACTGTATATACTTTAGGTCAATTCCTTTCCGTTCTTTAGATATCGACAAAAGAAAAAATGTGCATGAATTAATGTAAATTTACGTATAGAGATAAGTAAGCTAGACATTTGTTTATAAGTAAGAGCTGTCAAAGTAATTATTAATTAATGGCCATGCCTAGAACCATCCTGGACGGTGGATAGGAAAAGGAGGTCCTGTACTACGACCTTTCACTATTACAGTTTTTCTTTTGGGGTTGCTTTAATGCTTTTGCTTACAATAACGGTAAGCCAAACACACAAGTAGATTTGATTGCAAAAATAGTTGAGGCAGTAGATTCTTTATGAAATAAACTTGCAGATATTAACTGGCAACAAAGTATGGCTAAGACTAACGGAATGTTTAGAAAGTAGAGGCAAACAATTCGAGCAATTATTATATGAGTTTTTTTATTTTGTTGTTATTTCTTAATTAAATACGTAAATTTACATTAATTGATGCACATTTTTTCTTTTGTCGATATCTCAAGAACGGAAAGGAATTGACCTAAAGTGTACATGATTTTTTTTCTTATATTAGGGGTTGAAGTTAATATCTTGGTAAATGTCTTACAGAGCTATACACTTTGTTAATAATGTAAATACATTAACTAATATGAATGTCTTCAAATGGCATGTCTGAACTTTAACTGAATCACATTAAAATCCAATGATAAAGAAAATACTACACAGTTATTGTATTTTAACTGAACTAAACAAATACATGCAAAGTCATTAATAACAGCCGCTGGCTGTTAATAGTTATGTACGTTATAAGACCGTTACATAGTATTTAACATGCGAGCTAGCGCTCGATCAGTTATCTATTTGAGCAGGTTAAACCCTATAATGGTCGAATATTGTATAACTTTTTATGTTATCCTGAAGCTCGCCGGGCTTAATAGCTCAGTGGTTAGGCATTCTGTTTACTGATCTAAGGGTTGAGAGTTCGATCCCCGATCCCGGTGAGGTTTTTAAAAATAAAAAAATTGCGGATGAAAACTAGTAAAATGAAAACCTCTACAGACTGCCATAATTTGGAAGTGATGTAAAGCCGTGGGCCCCATGTTACTACGATGTGTAACATGTAAAAGATCCCTTGCTAGGGTTGGAACTGCTTAGTCTCGGCAAAATTCTCAGTAGGACTAAGGTATCTGGAACTCTGCATGCCTAGACCTTGTTCATGGGGTTGGCAAAAAGGGCCTATGAAGGCCTACTTGCCTGACATCCGTCTCCTCGAAATTGATATTACTACTACTACTACTACTACTACTACTATCCTGAAGCTATTTTCATCCAAAAATAGAGAATAAACTAATAAATTTTATGTATCGATTATTATTATTTGTATAAAAGAAAATCTACTCGTATTTTAGGACAGCAACTGTATTTTTACAGCAACGGGTAACGTCTTATTAATGTCAGTGAGGTATTATTATTGCTAAATTGAAATCTTAAAAGAAACCGAAGAAGCTAATGGGTCACTACTGTCACTAGTGTTCTCTGTTGTAAATTAAGTAAAGGTAATTGTCAAAATTCTAGTCTTTTAGATGGCAGTTGGTGGCGATTGTTGAAATAATAGACGTATCGGTAAAAATCGTAATGTAAGTATCAGTAAAAATTTTTAATGGTCTAGAGCGTTATGAACATTTTTACCTATATAGGGTGATCACTGTTAAACAGTATTTGCGGTTCAGGATAACATAAAAGTAATAACGGCCAGCCGGCCGTGAAGGATTATGTGATTTAAAAAAAAATAAGTTTTTGTAACGGCCGCCGGCAGTTAAGGATTATAACAGCTGCCGTGATTTTTAAATTGTTGTTCTTGAGATGTATACATTTTTATTACGAAAAAACTTGAATGACACACGGCCGATACGCAAATAACAGACATTCGCCTTAAATTACAAAATTCAATCGCGACCGTTATTTGTTATATATCGGCCTAATGATGTTAGTAACTATAACCGTCGGTTGTTAAGGACCACGTGATCTTTAAAACAACGGCCGTTAAGCATCAGGAGATTTTTAAATTATGTTTAATAAGTTGTTCTTAAAGTGTATACATTTTTATTAGGAATAATCTTGAACGACACACGGGCGCTACGCAAATAACGCACTTGGTTGATTATAAACCTCGGCTACCGCCTCGAATTACAAAATTCAACGGCATCCTTTATTTGTTATATATCTACCTAATGACGTTAATAACTAATTTATAATACCAATATACTTACAGAATAAAACAGCAACATATTGAAATTTGTCTATAATGATGTCTAACATTTCATCAGTTACGTCTTCAATTTCATCACTTTTTATCTGGTGTTCGAACCATTTCAGTACTTTTTCTTCGTCTTCTAAGTTACCATGATACAACGTAGGGATACCTTTCTCGAAATAAACCATAGAGGGAATTTTCTCTATACCATATTCTCTAGCCTCGTCATCGTTGTCAATTTTTACGAAAACGATGCCAAGCTGATCGCATTCGTCGTCAATGTTTTCTAATTCGTTGAGGACGCGTTGTGATTTTCGATCGTCGTTGTCATCTAAAATTTAAAAAAATATTGTGCTGCACTTGCTCCTCACGACGTTCAATACGTACAAAACAAAACAGCGAGTGCTTTGCTATCTTTAATTAGTTTATCTAGCATCTCGTCAGTGACGTCCTCGATTTCGTCTTTTTCCAATTGCTGCACCAACCAATCCAGAAGTACTTCTTCCCTTTTCAAATCACCATCATACACATTGGGGAGGCCCTTTTCAAAATAAACAATTGTCGGCAACGAATCCAATCCAAATTCATCGGCAGCTTCTTCGTCATCAATTTTTACAAACTGAATGCCGTACTTATCGCAGTCATCGTCGATGGTTTCTAATTCATCTAATATTAGCGCCGAATCTTTCTCTGAATGATCATCTGAAAATTAATCATAGCGATTCTGTGTATTATAATTCAATTTACCATGTACATAATTGTATTTTAAAACTCACAAAATAGCACTACCAAATTGTCGACACTGTTAATTAAAGTTGCCAAGGTTTTTGCAGTGACGTCTTCAATTATATCTTCTTCATCTCCTGTACTCTTATGTTGAACCAGCCATTCTAAAACGTCTTCTTCTTTTGTCAGTTCTCCTAGAATACCGTTTTAATTTTATTCAAGTAGCCAATACTTGCCTTGTTTAATTGTTACCGTCGTAAATGATGGGTATTTGATGCCTATAATAAACCAAAGCAGGTAGATCGCCTAAATTGTATTCCTCGGCAAGATTTTCATCGTTTATTTTAACGAATCCTATGCCTAGTTGATCAGCTTCGTCGTCTATGTTTTCCAGTTCTTGAAGCACCTTGGCGCATTTCTTGCATTCCGGCTTAGCTGAAGATAGCAGTGTCAGTTATTAAAAGAGACATGCACAGGAAAATAAATAGCAAGGGCAAAGCAGTTAAAGGCTAAGACGCATTTATTGATAAAACTATATGTATAGTTCATATGAAAGCGCTACTACAGACATACTTATTACTTTGAAGTGTTATATTAACTTGTAGACGTGCACAGTTTTACGGGTGATTGGCAAAAGTAATAACAGTATTCAGTGCACATCTGTTAATTTTATATCTATTTTCCAGCACTACGGCAGTAACAGAGACTATATTTAGATGGTTAAGAAGCATATAAGCATTTGATATACGGTTTTGTTATTTTTGAACTGCATTATCAGGATAGCCAACTATTACAACCTAACGGATATCTCTATTTTATTTTTGGAGTAGCTCGAGGGTTCAGATTTATGGAAGATCGAAATATTTTTATTTTAAGGCAAGTCTGATTTTATATTTTTAGAAAATCGATCGAATTTATAGCGAACAATGGAACTGAAAGAAAAATTAATGTACGATGTATTAATAGAATCATCGAGACTGATTCACTGGTTGCTCTTGCGAAATAGTATGTCTGCGATTTTTAAATAGGACAGCAATTTTGAAGCTCAGTTATGTTGTTACAAACAAGGTTATCAAAAATATATTTGTATGTAGCGGTGCAGAATTAATGACCATTAATTATGGTGTTCATACATAAATAATTTGGCAAGGCTTGTGCCGTAATGCAGTTGACTACGTTCGGTTTCAGACAGCAGTAAAATTAGCATGCTGCTAGAAAGCAACTATGAGCTCGCAGACAATACTACTACAAAAATGCTATGGCTCCATGCAAAACTATTAACTACTAATATTTGATAGTAAAAAGCAACTACTAATATACCACGAGCGTTAATAGATTGCAATACTACTAAAACTACATGTAACATTGCCTACGCAGTAAAACAAATGAAAGTGTGCATTTGCAGTGTGTGAAGGAAATGTGTACAACAAATCTAGTGAGGTGCGTTATTTCAGCCCGAAAAAAGTGTTACAGTGAAGTTGGAAGACGCTGTCGCATGCGTAATTTGAAAGGACTGGCCCAAGAATAACATCTACTCGACTACTGAATCATATCACTTTCGGTTTTATAAATTTGATTATTATTTTAGAGCGATATAATAGTCTACATTCTGAATTTTGGATTCAGGAGTCGCGCTTTTGATAAACGTGCAAAGGGCGGCGTTACTTACTGACTCCCACGCGGGGACATGAACTCGTGTCTGGACCTGTAACAGGTGCACAAGGCACCTATGCTTTACTTTTTAAATAAAAGGATAGTTATTGTTTATAAATAACACAGTGCCCTAATCTCCAAGTGCCATTGTGTCAGAATGTTCTAAACTTAGCAACAATAATTTTTCTTGGCAGCAAAGTTTATCTCGGAATTTAGCAAACAACGATAGATTTTTGAAACCTTATGGCACTAGGCCTACTCGTTTCCTAATGAAAGAATTCGGAGATACTACCTACACTGTGCACTCAAATATACAGGGTGTATCTCGAATGTCAAGAGATGTTTCGATTAATTGTGGCTAAATGGTCAAAATAAATTGAGGAATTAAAATGATCTAAATAAAATAGTTTTTAAATTGCTTATATGCACATCACTTACTATAAGGCACGTCGACAATCCTTTAACAAGAAATATATAATAAATACATGCATTTTCTTGCCGTTATTCTGCGCTTTTGAATTCTGCGGAATGTACCAATACCGGTTGAAAAACAAGGCCTCAGCGCTTCAGGATGATGTCAGCACAAGTATGTGGAATTGGCCAATGAATGAACCTTATCTCGAGGCTCGAGGCGGAGGGCGAAACAAGTTTAATCATTGACCAATTCGATCTACTTGTGCTGACGTCACGTAGGAGGTCTGAGCCTTGTTTTTCAGCCACTATGTACCAGGAAGGTTTATTTTATATTTACTTGAACAGCATATACCTTACAATAACCCTCGTTGAAGTTCAGAAATAGGATTGCATATGAACCCATAAATTATTGGGTGTTTATCTTAAGGGCGACGTGGTTTAAGCCGAAATTCAATTTTAACTTTAACATTCTTAGCTTGATTTTACTTTTAAGTAACATTTTAGACTACTATTGTTTATTGGATATAAATTAAATCTGTGTATTTCAAAAAACAGGTTCCTACTCTATTACGTCAGTACAACTACGAATTAAGATTTACAATTTGATATAATATAATTAAAATTTTGGTACCAATAATTTATAATAAATAAAATGCATGACCACAGTTGTTACAACGAAAACAATTCCCTTTAAATTGTTTCTAATGTAACTGAAAATATGTCTTATTTGCAACTATAACAAATGATATATTAATAGTCGCGTCAATGAATACATAAAACAGGCAATCTTCGGAAGTCCTCAGGAACAGCTCCGATTTTGATCATTAAATTGTTATACAGAAGTATGCAATTAATATCGTTTAGATATACTAAATTCGAATTAATATATTGAGATCTGACTAAACTTAAATTAAAATGAATTTCTCTGACGACCTTTAAAATACTGCATGGTATAGAATATAATCAGCAATACAGAGTTTTGTAATCCTCCATATATTCCCTTAAAAAAAGACGAACATTTTTTTAAATTTCTAGCTAGTTTTATTATAACAAATATGGCAATATGGCAAATTATTAAATTGCACTATTTGGTTAAATGCATTGATTCTATTTCTGGCTGATTGTTAACGACTTATTCACACTATTCTTGTTTTTACTATTACATTTACCTAAATTACAGGAAGCATCGATCACGGAGAAATTACTGGAGTTGGTTTTTACTTCCTGTTGTTGCGAGTAGGAGTTCTTCTGCTAATTTTAGAATTAATGAAACACTTCATTGTTGGAAAAATGCCATTTGTTATTACAGTTGGTTTTTTTCATTAATTACGAAATATCTGAAGTTGTTTCATATTTTTATTACATTTAGTCATGAAATTTGAATGATTTGCAATGAAACTGCATGCAGAATATATTGACTATGCTGTATATAATATACATTTTGCTCTGAAATCAGTTATAGTTCTTATAAATAAAATTATATCACAACTTTAATTTGAAAGAAATATTTTCAGCTTGTGCTTTTTGATTTTTCATTTTAGAATCGAAGTATCTAACTGCATACAGGGTGTTCTATATATTTAAAACAGTAGGACTAAATTAGCCGTTCATTTAGGAACGTTAATTCAATAGCAACTAAAAATAAAACAGTTTAACTTGATCGGGACTTCAACTATCAAAGGCTATACTATAATGTCATATGAAACATGATTTCGTGTTTTATATAATTGTCTTCACTATTAACTACTACACTTTACGATTTACTAATAGTACATAAGCTAGAAGAAATTTAGTAATAGCAAAGTAAAAATATCATGCTAATTCTGTTGTTATTATTGGAATTACTCTATATAGTGTGGGTGGGTTTTCATTACACATTAATTTCGCAATTCTCAAGCTATTTATAAAATTAAAAAACTTCGCTAGCAAGTGGACTTTGTGCCACCAAACATTATAAAAATCAAAAGTAATTAGGGGAAATAATATCCTAATGTTTCTAAAAACACTGAAACAATAAAAGGTAACACTTGGTAATGCGAATTACATAAATTAAAAAAAAACATTACCGGCGATGAGATTTGAACTGCAGCGCCTGAGAAGGAGCCAGCGTTTCGCTGGCAGCGAATGCGATTTCAACGTTTGTCAGTAACCAGGGAGTAGTCCGCCCGCTCATCGCATTACGCCACGCTGGAACCCTCGCCCCTGCGTGACGCAGCTGCATTAAACATAATGCAATTATTTGTTGCCCCTTTATGTCTGTTTACAACATTTACACTGTATATGTTGGGTTTCATTTTTGTCAAGCGCAAGGCCTGAGCTATGCAAAAAAATAAGGGGTTCACTCTGTATATGTTGGTCCAAAATATGTCTTTTTCGTCAAGAGTAAAAACTTGAGTTATGTGCAAAATATTATTTTCATTTAAGTAATAGTTCTTGAGTTACAGCAAAAATATTTTTAAGGTGCTCACCCTGCGTATATTTTACTGCCATTTTTTTGGTTTTATGTCAGGAGGTCAAATAATCCGCATGCAAAATATAGTCTTCCTCCAACAAATCATTTTTGAGTTATACCGGCAACAGAATTGAGAAAAATTGTCTTTTATCATCTAAGGACCCTGAAACGTGAAGACCTGAAGAAATTTCGGAAAGTGATTTTTTCTCGATTACAATACTTCCTTCGTCTTTTATACGAGAGAAGTAAAAAGAATTGGTCAATTATTGTTTATTTTTGCTATACCTGAGAACTAGATAAACGTAGTAATTGCATATCGCTCAGGCTTTATTTACACATGACGAAAATAGGACCCAACAAATACAGGGTAAATGTAAAAAGATTCAAAAAGGGGCAACAATAAGTGCGTTCGGTTTAATACCGCCGCGCATCGCACCCACGAGAGAGGTCCTCGATGAGCGCGTGCATCAAACGGACGGAGTTGAAATTGCATTCGCAGGCGCTGTAGTTCGAATCATACCGCGGGTAAAGTTTTTAAAATTTATTTGAAAATTGATGTAACTGGCATTACTAAGTCTTTCCCTTATTGTTTCAGTATTATTAGGAACGTTAAGATATGTTTGCCCTTAGTTTCTTTTGATTTTTAAAATTTTTAGTGTCACAAAATCCATTTGCGAGGGAAGTTCTGAGTAAAGAACTCTTTACAGATTTTTTATTCTTACAACCTTATCTACCAATTAAAAGAAAGAAGAAAAACGGCACTATGCTAAAATTTATGTGTTATTGATAAACTCTATGGTGTATTATGGCAGAAGCCCGAGATCCCGGTCTTCTTGCTTAAAGCTTCAGGGGGCGCCAAAATAGAATTATTTTTTAACTATTTTATTGAAATGTCAATTTGATAGTTGTCAATTCTGAAGTCCTTTTCGACTAAATTTCGACCAAGAAATCGTTATGCAAAAAAACCACGTGTACAACACGTTTTGAAAGTCCTTTTTTTCATTCATTTGCTAAAACTGCAAATTCATGAAAAAAGTATGACTTTCAAAACTAGTTGTACAAATTGCTATTTTTAAATGTCCCTATATAATTCAGTTAGACTTTTTTCTCTATTCAAACATGTTTAACGATTTCTATTTAAAAAGCCGAAATTGTGTGCTGGTTAGCAGAAACTCCGCATCCTGTAGAGTTGATTAGGTTGCCAAGCTTAAAAATTGTGATTTTTTTAAAAGTAAATTTGAAAAGATAAATTAGATTTAACATAATGACACACTATTTATAAAGTATATAATTTTCAAATCTTAGTAGGGTATAAAGTAAAATATTGTGTACAATGTATTTTCTAACATTTTTTCTTTAAAGATCTGAAGCATAACACTTCATACAAATGTTTATATTATTGTTCATAACCAAGTATTATGTATTCCCTTTCTTTGACTACCCTGTATAAACTAATAATATTAGTATGTCATATATAGAGTGTATTAAAACGTGCGGAGAATATTTACATCATGCACTTCTATCTCAAAAACCAATCAAGACACTTTAGTGCCAATTTGTTCTTAACCCGTTGGTTATTGAGTTGTTACTGGTCTCAGTTTTAGTTCTCTAATGCTTGTGGTTGGGAATTACAGCTAAATAGTATCAGTAACTCATAGTTCAACAACCGAGCTCTATAGTTTAGTGGTTAGCACGTCTACTTAGCATTCGGGAGGTCGCGGGTTCGATTCCCGCTACCGCCTGCTCTGATTCAGGTCTTCAGGTGGTTTTCCTGAGTCAGCAGAGTACTTTCTCTGAGGCAAATGTTGGGGCAGTATTTTTCCACCTTTCCTGGCCTTTCCTGCATTCTCCACCCCTCCGTTCTCTCACCCATCTTGTAACTCCCGTTTTTGGCTGAAGAGGAACACAAGCTCCCTATAGCAACCGGGTCCCAGTTGGGGGAATTGAAATTACCTTGAACTTTTACCTTTTTACAGTTCAACAGGAGAGACATGTAGCTTCAGTTGGATGGAGCTTCAGCCCACCAGAGGTTCAAACAAGAGAATGGTTAAACCATAACTTTCCTGAGAGGTGGATCGGTCGTGGTGGTCCAATGTCATGGCTCGCAGGGAGTCCCTCCTTAAATGTCCTAGATTGTTTCTTTTGGGTCATTCTAAAAGTTGGTGTGTATGCAACAAAAATTGAAACCAAAGGCCAACTTATTGAAAGTATAAATAATGCATTTCAAGGAATAAATAATCGTCATATGCTGTAAAATCTAATAGAAAACATTATTACCCGATATAATCGTACCAAATGTTTAGAAGTTGCAGGTGCTCACGTTGAGCAGCTTTTGTATAAAAATATATTAAAAAATCAGTCTTGAGTTCTAAAATTCATTGATCATTATTAGTGACATTAAGGTATATCGCATACTTGACTGAATTTCGGAATTAGAGAATACGACCAACGGCAACCGGTTTCATCATCCTCTTGGGTTTCAGATGCACAACATTATCTAATTTTAAAAAAATAATCGCTAATATTTAAAAAGCTATTCGTCTAAGACCATTTTAGAATTAGAATCTTTGGTTTAGTTTCTTACATAGAATTGCGTGCTTTATATATTCTCCGCACCTTTTAACGCACATTCGGTATAAGGATGATGTAATTATTCATACAGTAAATTAGATTATATAGTAGATTGTAATATTTAATGCAATGGATGTCAGCTAAATATTTTTTTCAGTATTAAGTTAATTAATTACTTTTTTAAGTGCGAGTGTCAAGTGTTAACACATTTATATTTATAATTTTATGGGCCATTATTACGTGGAATACTTACCAGTTTATTAAAATGTTGGTTAGTAATTGTTATTTTACTCACTTAATTAACAAGAAAAACGTTGACAGTATATATTATTATTAAAATCGTTAAATAAACGTAGATGCACATACTCCGCTTCTAATCTATACAAATTTACTGCCACAACTGACGACAATACACACAAGTAAGTACATACATTTTAATACACCCTGTATAGATGGGCAAGTTTTAGTGTGACACAGTACAGTTGAAGCACAAAATTAATAAAAATGTGACATATAGATGTTAGCACAACAAAACGATACATTATCTTATATACAGATTGGTGGCGACTAGTACGAACATAGGGACACGCAGTACAATTGCTTCTTGACACAAGAATGCAACCTGATTTTTACTTCTCTCGTCTGAAAGACGAAGGAAGTATTGTGCTCGTGAAAAAATCACTTTCTGAGAATTCTTCAGATCTTCACGTTTCAGAGTCCCTAGATGACGAAAAACAGGTTTTCTCAATTCCGTCTGTCTGTCTGTCTGTTGGCGGTATAGCTCAAACATTATTTGTTGAAGAAAGACGATATTTTGCATACATATTATATATCTACCTGGCACGAAACCGAGAAAATTTTGGAGAAGTATATACAGGATAAGGACCTTAAAAAGATAACATTTTGTTTATTTTTGTTTTAACTGAGAAATAGAGAAAAGTAATAATTTGCACATAGCTCACGCTTTATCATTGGCGAAAATGAGACCTAACAGATATAGGGTAAACATCACAAATGGGACAGAATAATTTAGTGTCTTTATAACGCAGCAGAAACTAATTCAATTTTAGCACGCCCGTGGCTCAGTTATTCTAGCAGCCATTGATCTAATTCGGGCGAGGGAAGTTCCGTGTAAACCCCTTACAGATTCTTTTAATGTAGAATACTTCGGTATAGTAACAACCTTAGTAATTTATGTAATTGATTGGGAAAAAGAGTAGAGTAGATGAGTAATGAAAGCAGTTCAAATTAAGTATTGAAGCGAATGTAACAGATAAAAGTAACACAAATACTGTAATAATGTGACAGCTACTAGACAGTATCTACAGTACATCAAGGTGCCTACCGTTAAAATTCCGTTGTCATGCATGTCTTTATGTTCGCACAAGCTGCCACCAATCTATACATATAAGCTTTTTTGTAAAATTCGCTAATTAACTTTAAAACACATTTTGTTTCTGAACGTCTAATACTGAAATTGAGGTCGTATATTGTAAGTGAATAGTTAATAACATCTTAAAACTCATTTTCCAAATATCATGGGGTGTGCTAGAAATGGAAATAAATACGCAGGTAGGTAGATACTTATGCAGCCTGATTAATTTTGAGTAAAAAAATTAATGAAAAACTGTGTCCTGCTTAGTTTAGCCGCACGGATTAAAAGAAGAAATTCAAATTCGGCAACACTGTTAGAGGATTGGATATTATAATTATTATCCGATAAACAATAAAAGAAAAGCTATCCAACCAGTAAAATCTTAAATAGGTAAGCACTACTGTTTTATTAAACACTGACTGACAAAACTGACGAAATAAATTACGAAAATTTTGGAAATCACATAAGCTTTGACTGGCGTTGTTGCCATATGCGCAATAAGTTCTACGCTATAAAATTTTCAAAAAGAATTCTGCATTTTTAAGGTGTTTTAGTTGTTACTTTAATATTTAAAAGACAAATTACTACATTTAGATACTTTTTTATACTGATTTCTCGATGTCTGGTACCGAAGTTGATAAGGTAGAACTGCTTGTACGAGAAAACTAAGCATAGAAAAAATTGCTAAGCATTTTTTACTTCGAATTAATCAATCTGCATGACTACCTGGCGTTTTATTGCTATTTCTAAGACCTTGTAGATACGACTTGATTTATTGGAAAAGTGTTAGATGTTGGTTCCTTAATTCACTCCATATTTTTTATGAAATAATATGGGCAACTTACAGAATAGTACTGCTACAAAATCTGTTTCTTGTACAATCTTGTCCAAAATACGCGCATTTACTTCTTCTATGCGGTCTGGTAAATCCATGGCTTCTAAACTTGTTAAGAATTCAAGTACGTCATCTTCTTCCATCAGGTCACCTGAAATCAAAATATACTATTGTTTATGAACTAATGAAATATTGCAGCGACAAAGGTTATTTTCTGACAATTCAACACTTCTCTCAAATAATTCAAATAGACTAATGACAATGTAGCGTTGTTCTGTTTTCAGCCAATAAAAAATGATTATGTCGACATAACCACTAATGAGCCTGGCGACATAATTTTTTGACATTTTCATTGTGATGACAGTCATTATAATTTTTCGTTTCGGTTGCTCCTATGGAAACGAACTCACAGCAATTCAAATTTCACGTAAAAATTTGCTCTCAAAATGAATTTTTACAGTTATATTCGTTGAATTTTCCCTTGAATACCATTCTTAGTCAAAGTTAAGTAGAATATTTTTGCGGTGGTATCACTACTCGTGCTAGCGCACTCGTCCTAATCGAACCTAAGCGCAATGGACATTTGTGATACCACAGCAAAAATATTCGACATAACTTTGACTACTCATGATATTGTAAGTGAAAAATGCAGCACAAAGTAGTTTTTGTTTAGTATCTTTGAATATCCTAATAATCTATTGTTATACTAGCTGGCCCGGCAAACGTTGTTCTGCCCAAAAATAATTTATGTCTGAAACCCCGTTTAACCACTATAGAGTTTTAATTTTATATCGTGTCCATCGTCTTGGACTTAAAAATATATGCCATTTTCTAGCTGTAACCCGCGACTTCGTACGCTCGAGGTTCGTTATTTGTGTATTAAGTAATGACTAATTATTATCTGTCATCCCATCCCATCTTATCCCATCCCATTCCATCCCCGTCTCCGTCCCCGTCCTGTCCCGTCTCTTCTCCACTCCTACCATCCCATCCCATCCCATCCCTTCCCGTCCCGTCCAGTTCAGTCCCGTCCCGTCCCGCCGCGTCCCTTGCTGTCCCTTCCCGTCTCGTCCAGTCCCGTCCCGTCCCGTCCCGTCTCGTCCCTTCCCGTCCCGACCCCTCCCGGCAAACGTTGTTCTGTCCAAAAATAATTTGTCTCTAAAACCCCGTTTAACCAGTATAAAGTTTTAATTTTGTCATGTCCATCGTCTTGCACTTAAAAATAAATGCCGTTTTCGCAATCAACGTCCCAAAAAAACCTCAACAACGACACAAATATCGATTTTTAGGCTTATTTACCCCATTTCACCCCCTAAGGGGTAGCAAACCCGACAGACGTTGTCCTGCCCGAACATTGATTTGCCTGCTATTAGCGGGTTCAGCAAACGTTGTTCCGATATTCGAATTTTCGATTTCTTTCATTTTAAAAACATGCTAATAAGACTATTTTCACTATCCGTAGCGTCCTGGTCATCATTGCGGTTTGCACGTAAAGTAGATACTTGCGCAGCTGACTTGCTTCGACGACCTATGTTAGCTCGTCGTGCCTTTTGCATTGTAACGGACACTATAAAACGACACGGAATTGTTTTCACAATAACTGGTGCACAAATCAAATTTGAATGTCTGAGTGACTGGCTGACTGACTGCGACGACTTATGTAAAGCATTTGGAATTACATAAATTGCTATTAGTGTCTTATCTCTTCCGCCTTCGGTTACCTGATGCGAATTATGAGATTATGGGGAAATCCCTTTAAACCATTAAACACAGGTGTGACTGCAAATAGAAACAACACACTTTCCATATTTTCTTAATTTTTATTTCCGTAAGAACCTTCTACAAAGTATTAGAAAACTTAAAAAAAAAGATGAATGACATCGGTAAAGTCGTTCTCAAGTTATGGCGTGATCAAGGGAAATAGGGATTTATTTTTCTATACAGTGTGTTTCACTTTACATGGAAGCACCCCTGTATTTTCTTTGTATTTGTATGGACCGATTTGAATTTTTTATCTGTTGTACAACTCACCAAGGGGCATCTATTCATGTTCTTGAGCACAAAAGACGTTGTTAGTCTTGCCTACTACGATCAAGAACATGGGTCGCATTGTCAATATTTTGCATCGCGTTAGAGTTACAGCAAAAAGTTATTAAGAAAAGTTGTTTAGAATCAAAAGAATACCCCAGATACCGATTTTAGTTTAATAATTCGAATTTTTTATTTTTATCTATAAATTTGTCCAAGTCCCAAATTTCAACTTTTAATTTGGTATCAAATGGTGTCATGGATAAACAACATTTTTATTTTTATTGCAAACGTCATTAGCTTTTAATAACGGCTGAATTACTTTTAACTGTTGCTGAGAAAGTAGAAATAATTAGAAGTAGCTAGAATAATATTGAATCTTGCATTTTCACCAGTAATTCTAATTTATTTCTACTTTCTCAGCAGCAGTTAAACGTAATTCAGCCGTTATTAAAAGCCAATGACGTTTGCAACAATAATAAAAATGTTGTTTCTCCATGACTCTATTTGATACCAAATTAAAAGTTGAAATTTGGGACTGACAAATTTTTAGATACAAAAAAATTCGAATTATTAAACGAAAATAGGTATCTGGGATATTCTTTTGATTCTAAACAACTTTTCTTAATAACTTTTTGCTGTAACTCTAACGCGATGCAAAATATTGACAATGTGACCCATGTTCTTGATCGTAGTGGGCCAGGCTAATAACGTCTTTTGCGCTCAAGAACATGAATAGATGCCCCTTGGTGAGTTGTACAACTGATAAAAAATTCAAATCGGTCCATACAAAAACAAAGAAAATACAGGGGTGCATCCATGTAAAGTGAAACACACTGTATATAGATAGTTTGCAAAACCAGCTGTAAGGTGACGCAATTAATGTCAGATAAAAATGTTTATGTACATCGTGTTAAATATATTTTAGTAGCTGCAAACAGTCTTCGTTTGTACCGCCAACCAGACAGAATTAAAAGTGCGTGATAAGATCGTGATAGCAGTATATTGGTTAAGTGGCATTTAAGTGTGACTATTTGCAGCATCTATTTATACAAAAAATATAAGTACGTAGTTTATAAATAAGATATAAACTTATATTATTCCCACTTTATTGAGCAATAATAGAGTGTGCTTCTATTTATTATATTTATGCTATAAACATCTAATTGATACTGAAAACTGTATACCTTTATACCTCTTCTAATTAAGTGAAAATTTCATGGTTTTGTCATGAAAATCTAATGGTGAGGATTTAGCTACGGTCGTGTCTAGTTTTCCTACATTAGTCACAATAATATAAACCTTAAGTCAACGACGCCCAATTCATCAGGTTACATTATATAATGTTTTTTACAACGGGTCCAATATGATGGTGTTTCTTGAAGCAAAATAACACTAACGTACTGGTGATACTACAGATGTGTAACAGTGGATGAAGAATTGGTTCAAATTAAATTCACAATACTGCAAGGTAATCTTTTTACCACAAATTAAAAGAATGCTCACTAGTTGTTGCTATGTAATCAGTTTGGATTGGCATTGTTGATTCACTGCTTATGCCTTAACCTTTATCTACATGGTGATAGTCCTCAGACCTAAAAATAAGTTTTTGTGCTACTGCATTGAAAAGCTATCAATTTCGGCAGCGTTTAGCGACTTCCTCGATTAAACTGTCATTAACATCAATAAAATTCGTATCGCGATGATGTATTGGGAAAGGAATTGAATAAATTATTTTTACATAAAAAATGTAGAACTCCTTACTTCAATATTATTTTGAAAATATGGTAATGTAGATAAGAGAACTCTTGTTTTAACTCTACCATATCAGTGTCGCAGTGATTTTGGGACCCTTAGCGGACCAGCGCTCCAAGTAGTCGTTTGTGTTGCGTGTATCTTCCGCCGGCCCTGGTTTAAAATACAATTATATTACAGCAAACACAAATTGTTACTAGTTACTGCAGCATGTCTTCTGGAGTTGATCTGAAAATGAATATTTGAAAACCGATCGACTAATTTCTTTGCAGTAAGTGGCGCTCTAAACTCAAACTCGGTTTTACACTAGGAAAATATAAGTTTGTTTGACTGCTCGTGTATTGCAATAACGCTATTCTATATAATTCAAGTAAACTTTGTAGGCCAGTCTTTTTTGTCTACTATTTGTCAGTGTTGCATTTATATTTTTAGGATTCAAATCTAATATCAAATTGATAATTTTGAAAAATATTTGATTTTCAGATGGTTGTAATGATTACTTTGTTTCAACAAATCACGGCTATAGCTATGATTAACTACTTAGTTCCAAGTACTGCATGCTTATTTAAAATTTAGTATAGGTATCATAATTAATTTCCAATTAAGAATCTATACTTGATCTTTAAAAAAGTTGAGAACACGAGACGATAAAGTATATATTTGTTTTCATGAGTTAAAGATTTATACTAAATTTTGTTGAAACTAAATCAATACTTTTCACGATAAAAGAAAGTTAATTTAATGGGACATCTTCTAGTGTTCATGCCTCTGCTGGGAAATAGTTATTACTGTTATGAAACTATGGAAAACGGTAAGATATAAGTATTGGTTAAATTAAAAAGAACGTGTATCTCAAGTGCTATTATGGTCCAAATTTATAAGCGAGATACTATTTTCTGCATTTTGGCCAAAAACAGAAGAAAACGAGTCAACTTGAAAACCTTTATTTTATTAACTTTATAGTAACGTCGTACTAGGTAAACAACGAAATCGTATGGTTTCTTTATTTGTAAAACTGAACTGGATTGAGTACAGAAAAATAGCTGACACAATGGATTAACCAACACAATATGAATCTTCGAGCCGAGCAATACAAAAACAGTAATGTGAAATTATGTAAACACGCAATTGCTTAAAAATAATTACTGATTATTGAAAGTGACTATTTCTTTTGGATAAGACAGCATGCCCTTTAACGTACCATTATTGGAAGCACACATTTATAAATAATATATATTATATTTTAACCAAAATTTTTCCACTGGTATTCTTCTATGTCTAGTTTATTTTTTAAAATATATTTGAGTAACCTACTATGTAAAGATAATTATTATCTTACAAAGCTAAATATTTCTAAAAATAAATCTTTACATCAATAAAAATAAAGATAACAGCTGTAATTAATCGCGGCATAGCCACTTTCCATGCCAATTTGTCTAAAAACAAAGTAAATTTAAATATTTTGAAACTTTTTTAAAGACTTGTGGAGCATTTCAGTTGAGATTCGATGTCCGTAACAGTATCAATGGCGGTTCTGTCGCACAAATTTTGACGCAAGTTTTTATAAGGGCCTACCTCTAGAATTTTATTATTTCTCCAATTGTTATCATTATCTATATTAAAACGCATAAAAAATGCATATGCCAATCGTATTTTTGTCCAAAAGCACATTTTTAAGTTCTAGAAGGATGTTGGGTGTTGCAGATTTACAAGTAATTACTTCTATAACCATCTACAACCACTGATAATAATGATATTAATTATAAAAATAAAGGGCAGGCATTTCCATTTGATTATGTGGATTTTGACTCCACTGTTATTTGATATATTTCTTTTTAAAATGAGTGTTCATTTAAAAAGAAGCAATGAAGGTACATAAATTTGAGCATATAAAGACTGATATTAATAATTTTAAGGTTAAGGATGGTGGCGGACGTATAGCGGTGGGGATATGTAATAAAATTATAGGTATATAGTTATAGAGGAATATTATTCTTGCAATAGTCTATTGACAATTAAAGTATATGAAAACAAATAAGTATGTACAGTCAGCGTGCTGTTATAGAAATAAGTACTAATCGAAATCTTTTTACTAGTGAAGAGTTGATATTTTAACATTGTTATTCGTGACGTGAAAAATTAGCTCTTTATAAGTTAAGAAATGCGTCATTTTGCCTAACGCATGGAATTTTGCGGAACGATCCGCAAAGTCACACTAGTTACACAAAATCACATTACCTAACGTGTTTTAGACAAGATTTTTTCAAATTTTGAGACAAAATCGTTCTTTAAACCTTAAAGCAATAAAATTACAAATGTCATGTTAAATAAAGATCAATATATTCACTATCAAGTAGGTACGCTTTTTCTTTTTCTCATTCGAATTTGATGTACTTTTCATCACTAGTTATGTAATGTTTTCCTTTCATAACTTGTTATGAAAAGTGTGGCATTTAAAAACCTTCAGTAATTTTTGAAAAGTGACTCTTTAAATGTCAAAATTAGAAAAAGTACTTTTTTAAAATCGGCAGTGAAGAACGCCGAAATCGTCAATAAAATACGAGAAATCGGCAGTAAAGTAATCGATTGTTTTACGATTTTTTGTAGGTAGCTGGACGACAGATAAACGTCAACCGACGTCAACATAATCTACAAAAGTTGGTTAAAATGTTTTAATTTTGGGATTTCTCGATTTATTTTATTTTATTTTGGTATTCAGCCAACATCCGTTAGGCCGGTTAGGCAAATTATAGGCGTCGCTATACATTTTATGGGGACTTAAAAAAACATCATGTACCTCTCTGAACTGAAGTTTCTTTTATCCCTCATGTGGTTTATTTGCCTTGGCCCTACGGGCCTCGGCAACTAAATCAACATTCGTGATAAAAAGCTAAACTTCAGTGCCTTGGTATACAAACTACTATTTTTTCACTCTTTGCCGTAAATGTATATGTCTATGTATAACTTACATCTAAAATTGTGTGTTTATTAAAGAATTGCAAACAATGTGCAACACGTTGCAGAAATGAGTATTTTTTCACTCGTCGTAACTTTGCAACTTGTTTCATATGCTTTAATGATAACCTTGAATTTGACAGTGACGTTACCATATAGTAGTGACATTTCTATGCATTAAAATGCCACTTTATTAATCGATTTTGAATTTAGTAAAATAACACATTATTATATAAAATGCGAAAAAAGTCTATTAACTGTTATGATTTTATTATATTCTTGTTTAATTAAATCACTCGTTTTATACTTTGCATTTAAATCATAAATGATATCATACATTCATTTACTGTTACAGGATAAGAGTCATTAATAGGTGAGTGAGTGGCTTTCGACTGTATTATTAGTTTTTTTCACTCACCCGAATTGTATCGTTTTTATAGTGCGGTTAGATTTTTTTACTTATTCGCAATTGTTGTGTGGTAATACATTTAAGTTCTTCTTTTGTTTAGCTAAGGGATCCCTAATTAATAATGGCTCATTTTCCAATTTTTTAAAAGTTAGTAATGATCGTATTACATAAATACATGAACGTGAATAAAATATAATTCATGTGTATTACTGAAAACTCTAAGCTCCTGTGCACTGGAAAATTTCTAAGCAATTAGAAAATTTAAAACTACTATTTTAGAATGTTGTTTTCTATGGCGATTAATAGTATGTGCATTGATTACTTTGTGTCTACATTATTTGCGTATTTAATCGTTTTCGGTTTAATTTTACATTAAACTTTAAATATTCATAAGTTACAAATGTCACTAACGTTCCGGAACTGAAAAATGCCGGATAATATCCAAAAAGAAACTAATCACTAATCAGCATTAAAAAATTCAAACTCTAAATCCACAAATCCTATAATTACATTAATTATTAATATACCCAAAAATATTTTTAAAATTTAATAGTACTTATTTCCCTGTATTTTTGTGACTACTTTTTTATAGCGTACTATCCTTTTATTTTTACTATTTGTAAAAATAAGTCATATAATTGGTTGTGTAGCTTTATGTAAAATGACATTCCTTTTCTATTGATTCTATTAGAATTTCTGTGTGATTAAATGAGCAGCAGCAGTATGGTAAAACATGATTTACTACATAAATCGTCGGTCTTGAACGTTTCCACCCTGTATAATAAACAGTTAAGTAAAAAAATACGATAATTAAATTAAAATAAACTAAGTTAATTTGAAAAATACATTGTGAGAATGAATAAAAATATTAGTTAATTATGTATTAAGGGATAATAAATAGATTATAGCATGATGGAATGTGAATGTGAATTTTCCGAAAGCTATAATCGTGCTTAGGCACGTGGTACATACAATGTTTTATTTCATTTTGTTTCTGAAAATGGACAAAATACAAGGGTGTAGTAGTTTAGTTATAGACTATACTGCGTCATCGTTGTGCTGGTGCTGTGAATTTTTGGTGTGTTATGGTTTTTATGTAGATTTTTGGTGTTGCTATACTACATTGTTGGTGCTTGTTATACTGCTTAGCAACTTTTTAGGCCCTAGAGTCATAAAATCCATTTTACGCCCAATGTTGAGGGCCAATAAACAAGATTATGGTTGCAATATGAAATAAATTTGATTTATTAAGAAGAAAGCCTCTGATGTGTTGAAGACAATAAAACTGTACACAGTACTTCTGGTATGACGGTAAGCTTTTTTTAGAATATACACCTTATTTGAGTTAACATTAAAATGTTAATTTAAATTAGGTAACAGTTAGTAATTTTGATAAATATGGTCGTAGAATGGCACTTCTTCCGTACCGTTCACTTACCTCATAGTTCTATTTTAGAAAGTAAATTAGCTACTATACCACCCCATTTCCAATTATTTGAGTAGAAAATTAGCATTTTGAAATGTGCTCTATTTAGAATATACAGAGGCATCGCAGATAATTCAAGACCAAATGGCCAGTGAATTTGGAGGTTTAGTAAATTTAATGTTCTAATGTAGAATGTCAGCACCGAATTGACATTTCTGAGCACTGACGTTTGTGATGTGATTTAGAATTCTCAGGTTGTATGGATCTTCTAACTTAAAATACTTTATTTTCTTTGCATCTACAACAGTTCTATTCAGACCTATGTAGTAAGTTGCATGGGGTAGATAACTTTCTATAATATTTGTATATTAATTCTTTAATATGTGGCATATCGGCACGCTACTGTCAGATTTAGTTTCGTACACAAGATTGCCAATAGTGTTAAATTAGTTGCCTATATTACGTGGTTATTGCTTAAGGTGTTTAAGGTGCTTTGTCTTCTACTTGTATTAGGCATTTTTTGCATATTGTATCCAACATTAATTCTCTTGCGACGTTGATGTCCCACTCCTTTAATCTTTTGGGTGGTTTTCTTGAAGGTCTGCTCGCCATGGGCTTCTCGTCATATGCTATTCTTGCGATTCGTTGAGGGGGCTAATTCCATTCCTTTCTACTTTGTGTTGTCTATCTCACGACGTCTGGCACATTGCAGTCTTCCCTTATGTCTTCATTTTGCTTCTCTCCCTTAGGCTGTACTCCGTTATTATGTGAATTATTCTTATTTCTGTCGTCGTGAGCATGGCTTTTATCTTAACTGTCTCTGCTCTTGTTTTAGCGGCATAAGTCATTGTCGGTCAGGTGCACCTTTTACATGTGCGTGTTTTCACATCTTGTTTAGGTATAGGTATATTCTTCCATATTACATCTCTTAGACATCCTGCAATTCTGATAGCTTTGTTAATTTGGCTTCTGGTTTCCTGAATTTTGTTTTGACTAGAAGTTCGTGTGTTTAAAAAAACTCATTCGCAGCATGCCATGATCAAATTGAAGTTTGCCCTAACTTGATACATACCCATTGAAGCAAATGAACTACTACAAGTCAGAGAGAACTAAATTACATCTTGATCTTGGACTATTTTCTTAAAAATATATAAAACACTTATTAAAAACAATTTTTATTGACTGTTATGATTAATACACACGTTGTTGTTGTGTAAATGCCATCTTATTTTCCTTTTTGCTTGATACAAGTAAACCTAATGCAGTGTAAACTTTTGCCTGTCACAGGGACAAATGTTTTCATAAACAAAATGCAATCTGACATTCACGCACATATTTAAGTTAAGACATGACCGAATTTTTTATTTTTCTTTCCAAGGCCTGCTCTAAATGAGTTTATTTTTGGAACACACGATACATCCCGAAACTTAACTCTGTCGAATGCTTTCTAAGATCGATAAAGTATATGAATGGCAGCTTATTTTTTGACCACTTGTCTAATTAGTTAATTACGAATATGGCGTCTTGAGTAGATTTATTTTTATGGGGACCATATTGTTCCTCATTTAGTTCAATATGTTCGCCAAGTCGGGGTCGATTATATTAGTGATCAGTTTCATAACAGAGCCGAGGAGAATTGTCTCTCTATAGTTTTCAGGATGTTTTTTACAACCTTTTTTGAAAATCGGTGTTGTAATGCTGTAATTCTAGTCTAGGGTAATTTTTTCGGCGTTTTATTCGTTGGTATAATTTCGTTAATTCCAGAGGTAGGTTCGTTACTCCATATTTTAGCAAATCAAGACCGCTCAGTCCAGAAGACTTTAATTTTTTAGTTGTTTTATGTTGTTTTTGCTGTTTTTCTAACCGAGTCATTATTTCCGTTAGTTCTGTCACTTCTACTTCGTCATCATTCTTCGTTTTGTCTTCTGTATACAGGGTGGAAATAAGTGCAAATATTTCAACCAGTGATAGAGCTCACCAAAATGAACAACTTTTCTATTAATCGTTTTTCATTTAATCGTATATTTTCCCAATCATTTATCTCCCCTAAATTTGATGAGCCGCTTGGTAAGGAAATCTAAGTTAAAGGTGAACGACATAAGTATATTAAAACTACAAAGTTCTTGCACAAAAACATGCGGTCAATAACTTACCTACCTCAATTGATAAAAGTACGTTGGTAACCAAATGTGAACTAAAGGTTTTATCTGTACCTATGCAGTTTTTGTTGGTTTGCATATCACAGAAATATATTTTGTGTTTTGCACCATTAAATTAAAATATTATTCCATAGGCGTAAAATTGTTTTGAATTGTAACTCAGTTTTGAGGGCGTTTTCGAAAAAGTTATAAATGGAGATGTTCAGTTTAGCGAGTTCCATTACGGGTTAAAATATTTGCACTCATTTCCATAACACCATGTATAGAGTTTTGAAGTAATTCATTCATGCATCTTGAGTTGTTGCTTGAGTTTGGATATATTCATTTGTTTCTTGCTTTCTGCATCTAAGCATACACCATATTTTGTCTGGGTTCTATAAGGTCATGTTCTATAATCTTTGTTGTTCCAGGATTCCTCTTATAGTCGTCTTATGTCTGTGTTTACTCGATTCCTTATTTGCACGTAGCTACTACGTTCGTAATCTCTTTGGTGGCTCATGTATTTTAAGTACACTTTATGTTTCTCTTTAGCTAGTTTTTTTTAATCTCAGATGTAAACCACGGTTTTTTATTTTTCCTGGAATTCTTGTTTATTGTCCTGCAGCCTGCTGCTTAGTTTTTCCGCTTTTTACTTCCCTCGTCTGAAAGACGAAGGAAGTATTGTAATCACGAAAAAATCACCTTCCGAGATTTCTTTAGATCTTCACGTTTCAAGGTCCCTAGATGACGAAAAAAAGGTTTTCTTAATTCCGTCTGTCTGTCTGTTGACGGCATAACTTAAAAACTATTAGTCGGAGGGAGATTATATTTTGCATACACATTATACCTGGAATGAAACCCGTACAATTTCAGACAAATATAAATACACGGTGAGAACATTAAAAAAATAAAATTTTGTTTATTTTTGCGTTAATTTTGAAATAAAAGGAAGTAATAATTATCACATAGGTCAGGCTTTACACTTGCCGAAAATAAGACTCTACAGATACAGGATAATGTTACAAAAGAGTCGAAACGTTTTAACAATAAGATCGTTCTGTTCAAGAGAGGCGCGCGCCGCACTCGTTCCAATGTCTCGATGGCGCAGATGAAAAATCGATGTGGTTACGATCTGCTTCGCAGATGCGGCTAAGTTCAAATCCCCCCAGCGGGCTACATTTTTTTGTTTGAAAATGTATTTAATGTATTAGAAACGTGAAGATATTGTTACTCCTAACTTAATTTGATTTTCAACATTTTTTTAGTGTCACAATGTCGACGGCTAAAGTCTTTACAGATTTAAAAAAAATTGTTGGATAATTTACTCCATTAGACCTGTAGGTCATCTACATGGGTTATGCTATTTGGTATCTGTCGAGATAAGCGGTTTGCGTAGAATGATCTATGATGAACAATTCTGTATTTATTTCTCTACACTGAGGGAGGTCATTTCTTTTTCTATAGTGCTCTGTTGCCCTCTTGAGTTGGATCATGTTGTCTTGTGTTGGCTCTTGTGGTTGAAGAACGTAGTATTAATTCGTAATTCATTCATTACGCAGAGGGCAGTTAGTGTGTACCATTGTTGTTTGTAAGGAGATCGTTAAATTGTTGTTTAGTTCCATCTATCACGTTGTCTCCAACACATGCGGCCAGGTCTCTCATTATCAGAACTTTTTGCATTGGTGGTGTTTTTTAAGTTCTGTCTGTAGTGTGGCGTAGAAACCTTCGATATCTTCTCCCATTTTCCCGTGTCTGGAGCATAGACCCCCTGAATCAAGTCCCAGAAGCACGGGCGTCAATTTTGAGACACCCTGTATATCGGTACATATCTAGGGTAACGTATGCTTCCGTTATCTCTCCTCTTCGTTTCTGATACTGCGCAGATATATACGTATATTATGTTCCTCCATTTCCAATAATATTTCCTGTTCTTTAGAGTTCCACGAGAAAATATTCCAACATGCGCATTTGAGTATGTAAATGGTTTTTACTAACGCACAACAGTTTCGAGATATACAGGGTGAATTATAAGTACGGTCATTAAATTTAAGGGTAGTTAGCGGATATCAAGTAGAATTATTTTGCATAATAAACTATACGTCAAAAATTAATAATAATTCTACAAAAAAATAAAACATTTAATTGCTCAAACTGATCGATGGCCACTGGACTGAACTTCTATGAACGTAAGTCCGCACAGGTGGTTGCGATAAGACCTAATTTCTATAAAATGTACAGCATAAGCAGGGTATTTCAATCACTTCTGGTGCAGTAGATTAACGAACTCTTATATGATTTAGCCAGTGGTTCCAAAAGTTTGCAAACCGACTCTGATGCAATTTTCGTCCGTAAGCAATTACTTTTTACTGCATAATGTACTTCTACTTATGAATCGTCCTGTATATGTAAAAATAAAATGCTTAGATTTAAATTTATTAACATTAATTACACATATAGGCAATTTTTTTATATGAATTAAATCTTGATCGACTTGTATTTATTATTTATTTGTTTTCCATTTAGCAACCATTAGGGAAAGTGAAGGGGCCGTTTTTATTCAATATTCGGTTGCATTTTTCAATACTTATAGAAGGCAGTTATATATCATTTTTTCGCTAGTCAGCTTAGTTATCCGGTCCAAGTCCTTCCTTTTAATTTTGAAATAATGTTTCATCTAGTAAATTGGCGATTTTAAATATCAAGTAACTTTTGCAAAAATAAAGTGAACTATTTCAAATTTCCCTTGAAATGGTAAGCAGACTTTGGGATTTACGTGACAGTACCTATACTGTAATATAGTTTTTTGAGGATGAGTTTTCAATCCGCGAATGTGATATCCGAACGCTATACGCACATGCTAGATGGTTAATGGTAATTCAACTATTTTATTCATTGATATTTTATGGCGCATCTGAATCTGTAAGCTTATTATGGGGAATCCTGCAATAAAAATATTTCCTGTCATTATTTATACATTTCGATTTACGTCTTTGATTGTATGAATTATAAAATGTAATTTGTAAACATATCTACATATTTTTCAATATTTTAAAAAGCTCTACCATTTGAGTGAGTCGTAATGATCGTAGCACAGTTGCTTGGTACATGTATTTAAAAAATTCAGTTTGAAATACCTAAACAGTGATTCAGAATTTGAAAACTATGTAACTGTTATTTAACTAGAATTTCAGAAAGTCAAGAAAGCAGTGTTCAAGATTTGGCACAGGGGACACAAACATTTAATGTGGGATATTGTTATTTGTGTAAAGCTATTACTGGATGTTAAAACAAGAAAATAAACTCAAAGGAGCTGCGGCTCGCTACCAAAATTAAGCAAATTTTAAATGTATAGGTAGGTATACAATTTCGGCATTTATTTACTTCACATTTAAAATGTTGTTAGCAAATTCAGATGGGTTACTAATAACAAATATATTGAGCATAAAATTTACTTTCGTACCTATATTAATAATTTAAAAACATTAAAGTAACTTGTGGATACATTTTATTATTATCTTATTACTAATTCATTTAGGGTTTGGTTCTAAAACTGAAAACTGGCTCATATTCTAACAATCTGTAATATTTAAAAATATCAATTTAAAGATACAGAAACACAAAAATTAATATATCTCTTTAAATTCATTGCTTAGATTAAAAAATACATATATTATGTTGACTGCGTTGCTATTTTATAAAGAAATCAATTGCATCGTTTCTCATTAGCACAAAGGAATTCTGCTCTTCAAGCTTTTTATTTGCTTTTACTTTAGATCCAAACTACTTGGTTTTGAAAAAAGTTAACAAACGACACACGATGCGATCCTACTATAATAGATTCAGAAACTTATCTATTTTTGCCGCAGCATTGGTAAATCATCAGTCGCACGGTTAAAAAAAACATTTAAGCTCTAAATCTATTATTAGGGGATTACCATTTGGTCACCAAATAAAGTTCTAAACCTTTAAGCTAATCTGCTTTGCACATGTGATGTGTCACGTTTAATTGCGGTCGGTACCTATTTTAGTTTCAAAACGAATATGTGCCTTACCTTCATAAATAATTGGTTCTTTTTCTCTAAAGTATGTAAGTGCGGGGAAATTCTTGATGCCATATTGTTTAGCTAGACGTTTGTCGTTAATTTTGACGAAATCTACCCCAAAGGAATCGGTGTCATCGTCGATTTTCTCCAGTTCCTGCAGCACGCGGTCGCACGTGGTGCAGCTGCGAGCATCTGAAATATAGAATTTATATGAAAATTCAATTCAATTGTAAATAATTTTTGTTTGTACTTTGTAATCGGAGAAAATTACACATTCGAATGTTATCTTACCGACCGTAGATGAAATCAAAAATTTCTAGTTCTGGAAATAAATGTGTTCATAAAAACGCCATCAATGGAAAATTATGACTTGGTTTAGTGTTAATGTGACTGGGTTATTTCGATTTATGGGAAGGACAAATATGTCCAAACATTTACTATTAGAATTACAAGAGATAAGATAATGCATTTTTCGGGTAGTTTACATTCTGGGAATTTTTGGTTATTTTGCGTAAATGGAAAATTGAACAATAACATTTGCTTCTCTTATGATTTAAAGATTAATTGAAAATAGGTCTATCACTTACTTTAAAACAAAAGTAGACATTTTACCATATATTTTACTGACTGTTTCTGGTTAGAAAATTCTTATACACGTATGTCAAACTTTTGGGTATACTAGCTATTAACATATCTAGGAATGTTATGAGTATCATAACTGATATTGTTTTGAAATCCGAGCTCGTAGAGCGAGGATTTTAGCACTTCTAAGGCTGTTATGATTCATATCGTAACATCCATGGTTTGTTCAATAGTTTATCAGTTGCAGTATGGTAATGGTTGCCATGTACGGTAAAGGAATATTACCGTACAGATACAGTTAGGATAAAGTTACCAGCCTACTTCTGTATATGTAAAAAAAGGCTCAATATCCTGAAACCGGTAACCAGTTTTACTGGGCAACGTTGTTATCACTATTAATTGCAAATATGGCATGAACAGTTTTTAATGGTTACCACATTTAATGTTTCTAATGCTAATATTCAATTTAATAATGAATCTATTTCACGTAGGTTTCTACTAGTTGCTTTAATTTTTTCCATTATGGAGTATTTGTATTCATTGTCTCCAGGTGTTCCCATTATGTCATCTTTTAATCCCGTCAAGGTCGTCTAGTAATTATTGTTTGCATTAGGTACACTACTAATTTAAAATTATTAAATAAAGTGAATAACCATCGTTATAACTTAAGTACACCTTTATGGTAATCAGTAAAACTATCGTTATTATATTTCCTAGGGCAAATTCTTCTGCGTAGTATAATTATTGTTACTAAGGGGACCTACATTATCATATAGAACTAAAAAAAATGATCTAGACATTCAATCAAAAATTTAATACTGAAAGTAAAAAACCCACTATGTTCCATAATATTTTATTTAATTACGTTACAATTGTAGCCAACTGTTATGCGTACGTTGCGAAAATACTAGAAGTACTTTTAACAACTTATCTCATTTACAGTAACATTTTATTTAAACATTAAAGCTTTTAGCAAGGAAAATAAAGGGTTTGTGTATGTTTTTACCCAATATAAATTGATTACCAATTTTGGCTTGATCATTGTGGTCGAGTAAGTCTTTTTTGAAAGCTATAGACAAACTGAAAATATAATCCAGTTACTGCAAAACATTTTGAAGAGATCTATATTGTAATTATTTAGCTTTGCTACGTTAAAATCGATACAAATGTAAAATTCTACTATTTTTGTGATTATGGGCAATTTTTGTTAATAATTTATGCCTGTTATGATTGGTTTGCAGTAAAATTATTTAGAAGTTGTAAAAATAATCCTTTTAAATAGTAGTATAGATCAAGATTTGAAATCGATCAGAAAATACATAAGCAAGATGCAGGGGTGTTTCACTTCCCACAAACACACTATAAAATCATAGAAGTCGTATTTCATAGGTAAGCTCTATCTAGAAGTTTGTCTTTGAAACTGTTGCCTTCATTATTGTACCTCTTAGTATCTTCAAAACTACACACAGTTGCAACTTTGTATGTTTATTATAGAATTTATCGCATATTTTTTACATTTAAAACAATTTTTCAATGTTAAAATTGTTTTTAATGGAACGGGATAGCATACTGACATCAAAAATAAATGCAAAATCACAAAAAAGTGACGCCTAATTTTATCAAAAAGATTTATCAAGGAAAATTGCTCAAGGTTGCGTAAAAACTAAAATAAAACTTTTCATCGATATTACATGTCTATTTCATTACAATACTTTAAGATCAAATACCATTTATGAATTTTTTTAAAGCGACTTGGCAAACCAAAGATGTAACTTCTCAATTTTAAGTTCTTTTAAAATTATTTGATGAATTGACCGAAAGAGAGTTATAGTGGGTGAAGAACTGAAAATTGTAGGTCTCTGCCACATACACGTACAGGTACATTGAATTTTTTTTCTGTCGCTTTTTTACTCCTTATACGTCCAACTACGATTGCCTTAAACACATTTAAAATGCATATGGCGTTTATATAGAATATTTAAGAAGGGATATTAATGCAAATTAATTAAAGAAAAAAAACAGGGACAGCTGCCTATTTGGTAATTGATTGACATTTTGCGCTAATATTTTTTAATATTGCATTTAACAAAAGTGATACAGATAGATCCCATTATTAACTGAAATTATCGTTAACAACAGAAGTACGGCAAAAATATAGTGGCCTCGAAACAACTGTCCCATTTAGATTGAAGTTTCCTACGTCCCCCACTATGAAGATCGAATACCACCGCTGCTATATTTTCGTTAAAACTTTTTCATCTCAATTGATAAATTAATAGTGGACAGCAATCGATAGAATTGGTTGCTCGAATCGAAGCTTACTTATCGTTTCTTACAACCTTCAGGTGCTGAAATTTCTAGCATGTCAGGAAAATGCCACAATCTAAGTAAGTGTTACAATGTAATTATTTTATATATCGTTACTCTACAGTTATTGCACGAATTTGATTTTATTCATGTACATATAAGTTTCCAGTTTTCGCATACGCAAATGCAACTTGGTGATTTATTTTTAGGCTTCTAAATAAAATCCATGCTAATTTCAGAAATTTAAAAGTAAACAACAAAATTCTTTTCGGCAAGTTACTTCGGAAACTGCTCAAGAAATGTAGAACTGTAATAAATCAAGGGAATGCCTTTTTTGTATTCGTACAATGATTTGTTTATCATTGAAGCTTAGCATTGTTAACATTGCGTAGCAATTTAAGTGTTGAAGCTGCAACACCATCATACCAACAAGGATCAAGGTTAAGTGCTAAATTAACGGCAAGACTGGCAAGAATGTATATTTTATTATTTATTATACAAATGAAATAATATAATCAATAACATTCCTGATAAATTTTATCATATGTAAAAACATGAAAACCTTTCAAGAGAACCATTCTATTAAAGCAGTTGTACTATAAGTTAAACGCAATCGCAGCGACTTACGTCTGCTACTTCATATTTTTATGGATATCTATCGTTATTGCTTCATAGTTCAGGAATGTTAAATTAATCACTAGTAGAGAGAATAACTAAGAGTAACCTAATTTTTATAAAATGAAAGCACTATTATTATTATTTAAAATGCTCCAAATATGTCTCATATATTTAAAAGTTAATCTAATGTACTTCTATTACAATTTCTCAATTTCTCTCACTCAACGAAAAAGTTATGATTATTAAAGTGTAACAAATTACTATTTTATAGGACATTTAATTTTAATAAGTAATTAGTTTTGAAAAATAAAATTGGTTGTGGAGTTTAACAATTCAATGTATACGATTCCAATTTTTTTAAAAGTAACTTGTAACATTTATTTTAATACAATTCACTCCAAGAAGAGCTATTAGGTTTTTGAAATGAAATTCTGATACGTCATGGTACTTTTTGTCATAACCACACCTCAACTTTTACCTAAACGACCTCGACGTGTGTTTGTTTGATGTTTTAAAAATATTTTTCTAATATGTTCTTCTTTGTAAGTCAGCAATCGTTCTATAAGTATCTACAAGCAGTGAATTGGAAAACGACTTACAGTTGGATTGGAGATTTTCAAAAAGCGGTAAGAAATAGATATTGTATTAATTACCTATTTTTAATTTTAAATCAAACTATAGTGTTGATTTCTTACACAAACGGTAAACTTAAGTGCCGTAAAGAGTACCTAACAATTTTTATAAAGAAAACTGCGGCTTTTACGTTATTGTAAATATTCATTTTTATTGAACATCGCAGAATTTTAATGTTGCTTTGCAAATATCAGTCATCGATTTGAGAAAATGCTAATCGCTACTATTGTAGCCATATTTTTCTTCGTTGCTATTTGTTTTTAGCAGATTTGACGTTACAATTCCAATTTCATATTTTATGGCTAAAATAAAAACAGCAAGGCAATGAAAGTAGGCATCATAAACATGCCAATAATTGTTTCAACCGATTAGTCTTATTTTTAGTTTGTATAAACTACTGTTTATGTTATGCTTTATTGCCAGACTATAAAATTCGGTTTTAAGTGTTTGAGTTAATTCTTTTATATCTGGACAAGTTGTTGAATTAAACATTTCAAATCGCTCGTTTGTTTTCAAAGGCTACTGAGAAATGATATTTCATGAAAAAATTTTAATTTGAATTTTAAGTAGTCTGTAATTTTTAAGTTACATGTTATAATAAAACAGGGAATGTATTCTTTTGTCATTTATGATCGTAATAAACCTATCTTCAAATCGAGTTCGTATTAGTATAGAAAACGTTTATTATGACAGGAAGATGTAACAATAGTATATTACATAGACTTACAGTCTTGCCAATTTTAAGTAAAATTTTGGATTGCCAATAAATGTCATGTTGACGGAATTGTGTTACAAACCTCAAAGTGACGCATATGACAGAGGAACAAACATGGCGAACGTGGCGGTACTCTCTTATATCTACTGGCTCTGCTAAGTCTGAGTTCGGAGCGCCATCTACTGCATTCTTATTTGAAATTTAGTATAGTACATTACTAAATGAAATGCGTCAAAAACAGTTATTTATGTACCAAGGGCACTATGAAGATATTTATGCCCGCTCCAAGATTTGAAAGTCGCCCGGGGGTATAAATATCAAGTAATGCCCGTGGTGCATACAAAATGTTATGTCTTGCTAGTGTATCTTAATAACCTAAATATTGCATCAGAAAGCTTATATTGGATGATCAACTATTGCTGTGAACGCATCTACGCATCGAGGTACGTAATTGATCAGAAATTTGACACTTGCCTTATCTGACCATTCACGCACCATAGTAACTCATAATGCCCGCGAGGTATTTATTATGTACAGTCGTGTTCAAAAATGTGATGTACACAAACAGTTTATCGGTAGTTGTGTTTTGACTCAACAAAGGCTTACACTATGTCATTAACTAGGTAGACCTGGATGTATACTTTCAAATTATTCGTATACTAGCAACCAGTGAGACAAATGTCTCATTTAATAAAACAAAAAAGACCGTTTTCACGCGATTTCTCGAAAACCGGAAGTGTCACGTGACTGAAATTCGGTTCCTGACCTGACATGACCATTCCAAACATACAACTTTCATAACTTTTTTCTCTATCTCTTACGGTTTGGCTGCTGAAACAGCGTCCCGGACAGACAAAACAGCGTCCCGGACAGACAAGTCTATTAGATAAAGGATGCAACACTTTTTTGAATTTTGTGTAGTGAATTCATATTCACAACGCATAAATGCTGTACAACACTTTAATGAACACGACTGTACCCCATATGCCTTGTATCCCAGTTATTAAAAAACAATAATGTACTAGTAAGACATAATATACCGATGGGGCCAAAATTATACGTAATAGCAATAAGATAGCATGAATAAGAAAATAGAATGCATTGCTTGCGTAAGAAAGAGATAAACACAGAAGCAAATATTCGCGTAAGCTCTACTCTCATTTTAATTATGACATGTCAACTAAACATGTCTACTAAAATATTTTTTTCGTATGGTCATCTCTTTCTTAATTAAGCATTATATTATGTTGTTCATGTTATCTCATTGCTGTTATTTATACAGATGGTCTGCAGGTAATAGGTACACATGATAACTAGATGCAGAGACGGTTAGACTGTCAGACAAACAAACCGTTTCTGTATCTAGTTGCCGTGTGTACCTAGTACCTGCAGACAATCTGTATAATTATGGCTTCATCCCTGTATTATAATCCATTAATTAGGATGTTTTTGCGGTAATACGAAACTCTTGATGGGTTTCTTCAAAAATTTCGTTGGAAAATCGTACGACACTCATTAATGACCAATAGAAAAATTAGTTCACGAGCAGTAACCAAGACAACAAGAAAATTTCTTGGAAATTTTTTGTAGGTAGATATTACTTCTTTTTAGGGTTTGTGTCGTTACGATTTTCTTACCGAATCTGCATTCGAGCATTAATTCATATCCGGAAATTATTTTTCGTGCATTCCAACAACGTTCTAATTTGCCCTCGCGTCCCGCTCAGGCAAATTAATACGACGTTGTTGGAACGCACTCAAAAAATTTCCGGAAAGAATTAATGCTCTTATGAGATTATATGTGAAAATTACATTTAAAGACGCCAACAATTATTGATTACTCGAGTTAGTATAACAATTCAAATTGCCTTTGTTAACATTGATTCACTTTAACACTGGTGGAATAATATTCTATTATTAACAATATCTTGTATAGTGTCATTATATGAAATCTATTCCTTGACGTCATAGTGAACAAAATTTCTATTTAGGAAAACTAAGTTTCACGTTATATCTCGAAAGCAAATGAACATTGAGTGAGTCGCTGACTGCAAAATATTTTTTCGTCTCAATCATTTTAAAATTGATTGATGATTTACAAAAAAATCAAAAATCAAAAATAAACATTGCGTACGTCATTGGTAGTATACTAAAGAAATCGAGACAGTCACTAATGCTTTTCTAACCATACAGGGCATAATTATTCGACATACAAAAACACAGATTTTGTATAACTAAAATAATTTAGATTAAGCAAATAGTATGTAGTTTGGCATATATTTATACGTTTTTAAATTAAATTAAGTGATTTTGTAAGAAAGTTGGTTACAAGGTCTGGAAGTGGCAATTTAGGTAAGGGTGGTGGGTATTTATCATCACAAGTTGATAGAGAAGATGTAGTTCGGTATTCGAAAAACTTCCACTTATTAAAATAGGGAAAATATTATCTGAAGGTAGGTACGTACTACGTGTCCTGGCTAGAAAGACGTGTCATATATATATTATTTTATTTATTTATTTCGCACTCAGCCAACAGCCGTTAGGCCAATTATAGGCGTCGCTGCGCATTTATGGGGACTTTCAACCCCACTAACGACTATCATGATGTTGTTATGAGAGCCGGGACCAACTATTTCCGTGAGAGCCGTATCACGAGGCACCGAGAGATGCAACCGTGGAACCCCCATCCAAGTTCTGACCAGAAAGAGCGTTGGTTAACTCTACTGATCGAACGTGGACGCTTGTTCAAGCTACACCACCCGGGACCCGATGATATGAACGATGTTGGGGAAGTAAGATAACGTTGTTTGTTAAAAACGAATTCAATGCTGGTAAAATTAATTATTAGCCGATTAAAATTCTTAAAATCTAGTACTCTCAGCAATTCCAAACAAAAGTACAATTTTTAGGTAAAAAGTGTACGTTTTTTCGAATATCCTAGAACTAACAAGAATTGACAAATATTTAAAAAATAACCACCACCCTTGCAGAACATACGTCTTATGAATCGTATGTCAAATTTGTTTCAAGTCATTCCAATGCATTCCAGCATAAAAATTACATATAAGTATATACAAATTTTACCTAACTTACTTTATAGTATTTTTATTAAATAAAAACCTTTAAGAGAAAATTTAGTACCTACCTATGGTTATAGAAACGTATTTGCTTATTATGTTGAGTACCATCACGCTCAGAGGTTTGCAATGCTATTTTTTACACAGTATACAAATTTAATTTTATTTACACACTATACTAAAAAAATATTCAAACACAACGCAAAGCAGGTTTGGCATTATAGCGGACCCTCATACGCAGATGTAGAATCCAAATTCCAACGTTTTCTAGGTCATTAAAATTCCATGATATGTATTTAGATTATTTTTTCTTAAATGTGCGCCAAGGTTGCCACACCATCATTAATCATCACACAGAGATAATTTTTATTCCCATTGATAAGTGTACTTTAAGCCCAATTTCGTATAGCATGCTACGGCAAAATCTTCAACAAACAACGTATTAAATTAATGGATTAAAAAAATTACTGCGTCAAATTAACATCTTAAAAGCCGTTTTTTGTATCGCTCAATGCTGTATCAAATGACAATGATAGTAAGTATAACAATTATACACAGGTGCAACATTAAATACTAGCATAAAATAGTTAGAAATTATAAAACCAATAAAAGTACAATATACTCATTTGTTTTCCTGCAGCGTTGTTGAATATTTTTCCATAGCCTGCTAGGCGCAACTAGTTTTCTGTTTAAACAGATAATAGCTTAAACTTTAAACTTGCAAAATGCACTTTCAAAACTGTTTTTAGCACGAATTTTACGATTAACCTAATTACACAGGAAAAATAAGAATAAACGTTGTTATGTTACTTTAGAAAGTTATCAGATTTACATTTAGGAATAATCTAAATGAGCATACTTTGGGACCAAAAATAATAAATGAGCGCTAGAATGCTATTACCAAAAATATTTTTAAACACTAACCAAATTTACTTTTAGTACCAGAAATATTAAATAAGTGCCAATTTTAGGAAAAGAGCACGAGAAATAAAAATTGAGCACCAGAAATAATGGAATTTCCAAAATTATGTATTATTATATTATTATACAGGGTGTCCCAAAAAGAATGGGACACCGATTAGTCTTAGGTTATAATAAATCGATTAAACCTAATATATTTTTGTACAAAGTCCCTGCAGTAAGAAGTTATAGGGAATTGAAGTTAAATTTTTTATTTTTTATTTTTTTGTTAATTTCCAGAAATGTAGAGATATGGATTGGAATTATGGTACACATACTTACTATTGTGTACTTCACTAATTTTTTTTCATAAATTAGACTTTACTGTAAGAGGCACTTTACCTATCTTTGAAAACTTTTTTTAACTCTAACTTCGTTATCTGTAACGTTTTTTGAAATTTTAGGTTATTATCTGAAAGAAAATTAAAAAGCACAAAAATAATGTATTCTTAGTTCTTAAGTCTAAAAGCAACCGTTTACCTTAAAATGCCCATCAAAGGTTTTTGGTTGTCATTAAGACGTGCAATGATCAAGTAGTCATCATCACAAAAACAATGGCCATCTAGTAAAAAACAATGATCAATCAGTTGATGACATTAGTTACATAAGAATTTGTTCTTTTATGTTTAAGAAAATGCCGGTACATACAGAATTCTCCAATGGTTAAAGGTTCGTTATGTCGCACAAAAGATAAAAAACTTCATTTTACAGTGATCTTATAATTAGCCAAAAATTTTATTTTAAATTTTTAAGCATTTCTCAAAATTTTTCAAAAATTACAAATTCTACAAAAACCGTACAAAATAGAGCGTTAGGTAGAGAGAAAAAAATTCTCTAAAATTTTAAGCTTAATTCAAAAATGTAATAATATACCGGGTGTTCTACTTAAAATAGGAGTTAATAAAAAAAATAGAAAAAAAACAAAAGAAACCCATTTTAGAGGTATTCAACTGGAAAATCACCTATCTGACATCAATACACGTTAGAAATGTAATAAAAATGTGAAGTTTGAAAAAATCATTACAGCCGTTTTCGAAAAAGTCGAAAAAAACTGAAAAATCACAAGAGTAAACACCTACTTCCGGTTATGCGATTTTCTTCAAGAGCTTGCTATGGCATCTACATATAGTACACAAAACTTATATATGAAGTTTCAACGCCATTCCGCTTTTCGTTTTTGAGATATGCTTTTCACAGGCAGACACACAGATACACACCCACACACCCAGACACACACACAGACAGACCAATAAAAAAAATGTTTTTTGGGTTCAGGGGATACTAAAACGTGAAGATCTGTTGAAAACTCAATTTCGAATTTTTGGGGTGAATCCAATACCTCCTTTATTGTAAAAGGAAGTAAAAAACTGATGTCACCAACGTCATTGATTGATTTCTTGTTGTTGTTTACTACATTACAATCACTACCCATTGTTTTTGTAATCATGGCTACTTGATAATTTCACGTCTTATTGACAACCAAAAAAAGCCTTTGATGGGCATTTTAAGGTAAACGGTTTCTTTTAGGCTTAAGAACTAACAGTACATTATTTTTGTGCTTTTTAATTATCTTTCAGATAACGACCTAACATTTTAAAAAATATTACAGATAACCAAGTTAGAGTTAAAAAAAGTTTTGAAAGATAGGTAAAGTGCCCTTTACAGTCAAGTCTAGTTTATGAAATTTCTCTTATTAGTTCAGTACGTAATAGTAAGTATGTATACCAAAATTCAAATCGATATCTCTACATTTGTGAAAATTAATAAAAAAGTAAAAAATTGAACTTCAAGGATCGTCAAGGACCTATAACTTCTTACTGAAGGGACTTTGTACTGAGGTATATTAAGTTTAATCGATTTATTATGACGTAAGGATTCTATGACTAACCGGTGTCCCATTCTTTTTGGGACACCCTGTATATTACTAAATAAGCTTTAAGGAAAGGAAGTCGAAAATACAAATTAATTACTTAATGTCCGCTAAAAATTATCAATACCAATTTATTTCAGAAGTATTACAAAATGTATACAGGGTGTTTTACGACATGTGTGCCAAACGCTAACTGGTGATAAGAAGGTCCTTATGAGTCAAAAAGTTGATATAAGAATATATCCCATTTGCGTTTCTTCTGAGCTATAGCAATTTTAAACTTTTCTATAGAGAAGTAAAAAATTGAATCTGGACCATAACTGTGAAATTGTTACGATACCTAGGAAATAAGCTACGATTAGTAACAAAAACTACCTAAGACATTTGCAGTTTGACAGATACAATAATTAGGTTCTTGTAGTGGTGGTACGTAGTAAGTACAATGGAAGACTTTAGTTCGGTAGCGTATGCAGATACGTATGGTGTTTGGGTATGGTTATTATAATAGTAACAGTCGACGGGCCTGCATTTTAATTTTTACTTCTTGTAGTTCTTTAAGCGACAGTATCTACTTAATCTAAACATTTTGAGTCCAAATGGCTTGCTCTATTACACATCTCACAGAAAAAAAAATGTAAAATTGGACATGTGTTGATACGGGATTTTTTTGCTTAGGAGACTACCTATCGCTGACTGCCTTTTGGCACACGTTATAAATCACCCTAAATACATTTATTATTGACTAATATAACGTATATTTTATTTAATTTGACATTTAATTCGTTGGGAAATAGTTTTTAAATTTTATTTTCCTGTTTAGTGTTCGAATATTATTTTTTGGTATAAATTTCATGTATTTTGATGCTCAATTTTTGGTACCCAAATATAATTCCTGGTGGTAACATGAAATATTTAGTGCTCACATTGATAACTAGGTAACCAAACTCTATGTTTTGGGTATGAATTACGAATAAGTTGGGGTTAAAATCTTGGTGCATAAATATTATCTTTGGTGGAAACAGAAAAATGTTTGGATATCAAATCAATATTTCTTTGGCGTTCGGTTAAATACTACCCCTTACATTTTATCTAGCGACTATTACTACTATATTTATAGTATCTGTGATCATACACAATTTTTTTAACGTTCTAACCATATAAAAGGGATATAAAATACATTAAATAGACACAATATAATTTTGGATTTGATTTAACAACGAATAAAGCTAAGAATCTGTTTTCCAAAATTTTGCAATGTCTACGTTATGTATGTATAACTGCTGGATCACATTACCAACTTTGAGTTGATAAGGGTGATAAGTATGTATTTATATGGCAAAAGTATACCAACTTAAATAATAAGCAATCAAAAATAACGAAAGTATTTTTCCTGTTAAAAATTTTCACAAGGATATTATTTACCGAGACATAATTTAAAATGGCTGCAGTTCTAATGAGTCTTTATAAAATTTGTGTAATTCGTATCGTACTATTGCTGATTGCCGATAATAAGGTAAGGCACCTGTTGCAGCTATACTTTTTGATAAATGTGCATAAAGTGCAGCTATTGTTCATTATGACAATAAGGTATTAACTATAAATGAATAATTTATTGTTGTTCCCACTGAGCACTAACTCCATATAGAAGCTACTTTTGCTATGGTATTCAACAGTAATATGAACTCAACCATGGTAAAATATCTTGAAGATATAAACCCTCGAAATGAGCAACAGTTTCCCAAAGCTGCGGCCATGTTGCTTTTGCTCCCATTTTCAAACGTTGCCTTGCACATCACTATTGTTAGAAGTTTCGCATTAAAAATTGGCATGGGCATTAGATTATAAATTCTTTATCGCTCGTCAGATTTTGGCACAGAAAAATGCTTCGTCCGAACTGTTCGTCATGGGACCATTCAGACTGACACATTTACTTTCGTCTGACCCATCGTGCTAGCTGTGACGGCAAAGATGCCTTAAGCCGCGAATTAATGGAAGTTTTCAGGCCATTGCGTCATATGGTGCGGGAGGGCACGTGGATCGAGCGAAACGCTCCACGTTCCCCACAGATCGCGGGATAGTCGGGCGCGCCAAATTGGGACATGCGATCCTCTCCCGGACCGACACTCTACACTCACTGACCGTTGCGAACTCAACAAGTTTCTTAGACGCGATTTTTTCTGGAGGGCGAACCGACGCCGTGGGCGCTCTCACTAGGTACTTACACCAGAACACGGCCACATAATCCTTCTCGTCGAGTAGCCGCTCCAGCTGCTTGGCATTGACCTCCTCGATGACGGGCTCCTGGGGGGTCGGTGCGCGCTTGGCGGTTGCCAGCGCCACAAGCAGCAGCCACCACCACATGCTGCCGTCCACTGAGTGTTGGACGAGCGTCGCGACGCTGCCCCACTCTTGGCCTAAGCTTGGATAGCTCCCACAACTCCACGTAATAACTTACAGCTATTAGTAGATACGTTTTTTGAAAATGGTCGTGGTACCTATGTAGCTTACACCAATATAGTTAAAATTGTTCTGGAACAAAAATGGGACTTGTGGCAGGTAGACTTGGTCTAGCTAGTGTGTTCAACGAATATCGACAGTTCAGTAAAGTGAAAAGAAAATCATCATCTCAGTGGTATAGAAATGCATAACAATTAGCCTGGGTACATTTTGTCCACAACTAAAAAATAAGACTTTTCCATACTTGTATACCTTTATCTTGAGAAAAACTGTTCAAATGAATATCAAAATACATTTGAAAAACATACCATCAAACTAAAATATTAATGCTATTTCTCATAACCTGTTTATTCATATAGGTATTTTTTTCAGTCCCTTCACCTATGAACATTATATTCTTGGTTGTCTTTTTGAATGCACGGCGCCTGATTTGTGAAAGTTTTGGAAATTTTTCGATGCTACCGCTGGTAAATATACTCCGTACTTTTTTATGACAAACAAAACTATTCTAAAATAATAGTTTATCATGGATGATGCATGGAGGAACAAGAATGCTTGTTCGTTTTTCGGATTTTTTCACTATTTAAAAATAATTATCGGATTAAGTTGAAGCTGGACGTGATATAGTTTTATGAATTTCCCCAAGTTCTTTGTAGCCAAAATATAAATTATGTGTGAATGGGTCGAAAATAAGTCACTGTATATTTTGCACATCGTTAAAACATGAGAACTATGTAAATATATTCAAAGATAAAATTTTAAATAATGCCGTCAATATTATAAAGTCACCTCCCATTTATTAAAATTAATATTTCTCCTTTTATTTTTCAATGTTATGGTAACCCTTCTCCTTTAATGTTTGGTGATGGTGATTTTTTTGCAACAAACTGATCCACTCGGTCCTATGTTATTTTGTCTAACAAATCATAATTTAGTTAAATATCTGTCTAGCCATTTTAATGCTTGGTACCTAGATGATGGCTCTTTAGGTGATAATCCCGATATCGTTTTAAATGATCTTGAATCTATTGTCAAGCAATATAAATCTGTTGGGCTTAAGTTAAAATTTGATAAATGCGAATTGTCTTTTGTGAAAGATTCTAGTTCCTCTATTTTTTCAAAATTTGATTCTATTGGTCCTGGAATTAAAATTTTGAAAATATCAGATTTATTTTTATTAGATAGTCCTAGCAAATACCGCTCTGAGTTCTTTTTTTGGAATCATAAAGTAAATTTTTTTACAAATGTTAGCAAAATTGGATGACTTACCTGCACACATTTCCAGGGCAGTAGCTACAGGCTTGGGGGCCCTGGGGCAATAAATAATTATGGGGCCCTCACGTTATCTTCCCCTTTACCTCTACACCACTTTCATTTAGTAAGCCTTTTTTTAATAGGGTTGGTATTTGGTGTCTTTTTTTTCTGTTAAGATAGAAGAATGGGAATTTAAAACAGACAAAACACATATTTACTTGTCATATTGAGTTTAATATAAAACTGTAGACGTTTTCTAACCAATTGGCTAAGGCGTTAGCCTTACACCGCAGCGGTTCCGGTTATTATTATTAATTTAGTGGTAGTCGTCATGGTGTAAAGAATACAAGGTGAAACGTTCCCGGAGATGCGGAGTCGTTCAGAAAGTAGAGGGGAGATGTGAACCAATCCTAAATGCGCCTACTTAGGAAATCCATCATGGCCGTGAACATAGTGTAACCATGGTCGCGATCGTATATTCTTGCTGGCACTGTAATTCTAAGTATGTTAAATTCGAGGTTAGCAGGTTAGGCTTTTCGTCAATCTGACACAAACTGACGAAAAACCTAAGCTCTTCTTGTCTTCAACAATCCACTTTAGTACTACCATTCCTGCCCTTTGTGGGCGCATTTCTTATTGGTTGAATTTGAGGTTCCGCCCACAATGTTTCCATTCTGCGGAACGTTACACCTTGTATTCTATGGATGACATTGAACGGCTCCTGGGGGGGGGGGGGGGGGGGTCCAATTGGTAGCAGAGCCAGTGTATATAGGAGAGTACCGCCACGTCCTCCATGTTTGTTCCTGTCATATGCGTCACTTTGAGGTTTTGTAACACAATTCCGCCAATGTGACATGTATTGGCAATCCGAAATTATACTTAAAATTGCCAAGACTGTAAGTCTATGTCAAATTCGAGATTAGCAGGTTAGGTTTGGTTTGTTATTTGACACAGACTGACGCAAAATATAACCTGCTAACCTCGAATTTGACATAGACTTTACAATCTCGCCAATTTCAAGTAAAATTTTAGACATAACTCAATCAGTTATTGCTGATGGGAACAAAAATGGCGGCGATGCCGGCATTTTCACCGATCAAAGAATGTCGGTACTCTCTTATATACACTGGCTCTGATTGGTAGTAGAGTAACTGTATAATAGGAGAGTAAAGCAAACGCGGTAAGAGTATTTCATTGGTTGGATCCCATTCTGGAACGTAAGATCCCATTGGAGCTCAAAAGTACGCGGCGGGCTTTGGATTTTTGAAATCAGAAAGTGACATTAAATTTGTCAAAATTATTCAAAACTCAATTTTCGAAAGTGAAACATAAAGAATTTCATTTTGTTATGACCCGGCTGTTCTGTGTGTGAGTGTAAAAGACGTTTTGAAAATTGATTTTATTGACTTAGTATCCCAAATAATCTAGAGAGGAAAACATTTGGTTGACAAATATTGGGCGACAAGATTACGGCTGTAAAAGGCTAAGAATATGTGAACAACAAATCAATGGGAAGTTGCAAAAAGTGATCATAAAATACTAAAAAAGACCAACACAGTTAAGTAAAATCCAAATACTGAGAATCATGTAGAAATTTCACCACCTGAACCTGAACTTTGTTACAAAAAGAAGTAGGTACGAGTCTCTGCTAGTTCAAAATTCTAAATTACGAAAAAATAATAAGAAATTAACCGAACGTTTAAATAAAACAAAACGAAACATTTATTTATTGAAAATACATTTAAAGAAAATGCTAACTGATGATCAGATTGAATCTTTAACAATCAAACCAAAAAAATTTACAAATGTTCGAATGAAACTTTGGAAAAGTCTTTAAGATTAACATTTTCCTGTGGCACAACTGGGTACAATGATCTAAGGGATCTACCTTTTCCATCTATTCGCACGCTAAATTTTCATCTCCGTCATTTAAATTTTCAGTCCAGCATTTTAACAGACTTTACATTATTCAAGAATAAACTTTCTAATTGCAACACCAAATTTGAAAAGATTGTATACTAACTTTAGATGAGATAGAATTAAAAAAGTAAAAATCATGAAAATAGTTTAGCTTCCAAGGCTTTAGCATTTATACTAGGTGGAAAAACTACAGTAAGCTTAATTTTAATTTTATATTGCATTTAGGGGGTATTTCAAGCAGATTGAAACAAACCGTTGTCTATTATTTCACAGCAGATAGCAGTAATGGAGCTGTATTGGCTGACATTTATTTAAAATTGTTGAACAAGCTACCAATATAAGTCTTCAGCCCTCAAAATTAAATAACTAATAATATTAAATCTAATTTATCTAAGCATATAATTAAGTGTAGTTTTTACTTCCTTTTACTATAAAGGAAGTATTGGATTCACCCCAAAAATTCGAAATTGAGTTTTCAACGGATCTTCACGTTTTAGAGTCCCCTGATCCCAAAAAACATATTTTTTTTCATTGGTCTGTCTGTCTGTCTGTCTGTCTGTCTGTCTGTGTGTGTGTCTGTCTGTCTGTCTGTGAACAGAATATCTCAAAAACGAAAAGAGGTATGGCGTTGAAACTTCATATATAAGTTTTGTGTACTATGTAGATGAGACAGCAAGCTTTTGAAGAAAATCGCATAACCGGAAGTAGGTGTTTACTCTTGTGATTTTTCAGTTTTTTTCGATTTTTTCAAAAACGGCTCTAACGATTTTTTTTAAACTTTCCATTTTTATTACATTTTTAATGTGTATTGATGTGAGATAGGTGATTTTCCAGTTCAATACTTCTAAAGTGGGTTTCTTTTGTTTTATTTCTATTTTTTTTTATTAACTCCTATTTTAAATAAAACACCCGGTATATTATTACATTTTCGAATTCACCTTAAAATTCTAGAGAAAATTTGTCTCTTCAACTAACGCTCTATTTTGTACCGTTTTTGTAGAATTTGTAATTTTTGAAAATTTTTTTATTTATCTGTCGGGCACTGAACTTGCTGCTTTGGAAGTTCGTCCTTTCTTATTCATTTCGGTTCTGTTTGCAATGCAATCCCAGTGTCAAAATACACATGTTCTTTGACGGGAATTACGATATACATAATACTAACAGATCTTAACAAAACAAGCATTTAAATAAGTAATAAATCTGTAACTACATTATTATTTCAACTATTCAAAATGTCGATTATTTCATCTCAATAGAACTATAATCAAATAAACACTCAAGCTCAAACACGAATCCACAATACTAAATTGATCTAGTCGACTATGAACATTATGACTAACTTCACAGTATGGATCCCTAAATGTCATCGTTTGCTCTACTCTCCTATTATACAGTTACTCTAATTGGTAGAACTTTGTGCTGCCATCTGATAGTCAAGCTTAGAAATACCCTTCGAGGCACTCTAGACAGGTTTCAACATTTGGCATGAGTGTCTCTACTTGTTCGATGTACAGTCGTGTTCAAATAAATCTGGGACAATGTTTTTTTTATATGTAGGTTGAGTTAAGAATTGAAGAATATCTCCATATATTTTTTGCTATTAGAAAGAGCTACATATTTCATTTACCTGTCAGAGTTTGGTATAACACTTTCTGATAACAGGAAATCCATGGAGATATTCTTCAATTCTTAACTCAACCTACATATGAAAAAAACATTGTCCCAGATTAATTTGAACACGACTGTACGTACGCTGGTTACAATATCCTAATTCTACACAGGTTGAGTTTTAACTGAAATCAAGATCACATTAAATTCTGTTTCCTAACGTTTTTACAAGCAAAGTCATTGATTACTTTATCAAAATTAATTTGTTGAGCTCTATTATTTTCAATTGAAAGACAAGCTAGATTGCTGATCCTTTCCTGTCCCATAGTACTTCGTATGTAATTCTTGATCAATTTCAGTTTTGAAAATGACCGTTCAGCCTTAGTTACGGTCACAGGAACTGTTAAGTACATAATACATGTCATACACACATCAGGATAAAGTTGGCGAAAGTGAGCTGGGATCGATTATTAACAGCTGCTCATTATCTCAAGTTTGGCAGTTGGTTCAATACTTTTTTAAGACAATTTCGCTTTGGGGGGCCCCCTACCGGTGGTAGCTACGGCCCTGCACATTTCTTGTTGTCTTCTTAAACATTGTCTTGCAGTACCAAAATTTATTTATTTTTTAAGGTGTCATCCATCCTACATGTAATTTTTCATCTATCCTGGAAGAAATTGACAATCTCTTTAGACAATCCCTAGAAAGAATCTTCAACAATATTATCGATGAAATTACTTGGTGGTTTAGGTATTAGATCTATTTCCTCTTTAGCTATTCCTTGTTTCTTGTCTTCTTTTGCGTGCGCTCAACCTTTAATGAAACAAATTCGTCCATCTTTTTTTGGAACTTTTAATACAAATTTTAGTGTGGGTTTAGAGATTTGGCATTCTTCTAGGACCTTTGGCTCACTGCTTTGTTAGTTATGTCCATTCTTTTAGGTTCTTAGATTTATTTCATCGTATAGGACTTTTTGCACTAATTCCCACCATTCGCTAGTGGCCTTTCTCTTTTTTTTTCCCAGGCTATATTCGCCTTCCCTTCTTCCTAAATGTTGTAGCCATTGGAGTCTATGTATTTTTACTGCTTATGTGATAGGTATATTTTTGTACCGTTTCTATATCTCTGCATTTAATCCTTTTGCCCAGCCTTGGGCGGTCTTTCTTCCACCCAATTATTTTTTTTCCACATTTCTAATTATTGTTGTTCACTTTTGTTTAACACCCACATTCGAAACTTTGACTGATATGAAATGTCTTTGGAACTTAGCACACTATTTAATGTCCCGGCACATTTATGACTTTTTGAAATTCTTCAGTTCGCCTCTTTTAGTTTCCCACAATTATTCTGGGCACACAAAATCTTTCATAGCATTAAAATTTAAAGCATCACTCCTTAAGCGGCAAGGGTAAGTTAAGCTGAACGTAGAGGAAGAAATTTCGAAATAAAATATGGCCAATACCCTCGAGGGCAGAGAAAAGCAAAACTCTTAATGGTAAGGAGAGAAGAAGAGCCATATTATAGAGGGGTAAGTTGAACTCTATAAACCTGTAAGATAGCCAGTTTAATGGTTCTCCAGATTGGGGGTCAAACCTCAGTAACTTAAAATTCGGCTTTGGCAAACTGTGGACACATGGGCATCTATTACCTAGTCGAGGTCTAAAATTTATTATAGAATAAGTAATTATTAAGCAAAATGATTGAATACACCGAAGATACTTGGGACTTACCAGAGGTCTAGAGTGTGAATCGATCATTATTTTGTTACATCTGAAATATACTTTCCCTGTAGCCAATCAACTGAGCCCTATAAGAATGACAACTCTACCCGCGATTTTTCTGTCAAAGCAAACTAGCCAACAAACGTTCATTTTTAGAAAATGGCTAAGCAAATGAGCTATATGTTAAGTATAAAACTAAGTACACGCGAGATACCTTCAGAAGCTCTAGGAGCAAATGTTGCTGAGGTCTTTAACGATAAAGAACCATGCTGGAACGGCTACATAAAATAATTAGTAGAAGAAAGCAACGACCTTATAATCAGCGGTCAACTACTAATTCAAACTTACATAATTATATAGGAAGAAGGCTATGCCCCAGTTGCAGAGGAATATATTTATCAGTTTTTGTTAGGAAATTATAGGAAACTATTCTGCAAAGAGACTGAGAAAAACAATTTAGACAACGTTTGGTGGTAATCTGTGTGAGTTTAGGACGATTAGATGAACACAAAGAATCATTGAAAATGAACAGGGCTATGCAACAAACATTACAGTAGGTGATATACGTTTTCTGAATTTCCCTTGTCTCTAAAGCAGAATCGTGTTGTCCTAGCTCTCTCCTCGTCGTAATAATAAAATAACGTTGCACGCAATTGCAAAACGTCGGTTAAGTCAATTTGACATGCATAACCCTGTTCATTTTCAATGATCGTAAGGGAACATTATATTTGGATTGATATAATTAATAGAAACCATTATACCATATGACAGTAAATAGTAAATTGTTTTGGTTTTTGGACCTGGAGAAAACATTAGACACTGCATCTAGGAAGATATGGGAAATATAATGAAATCGAGGAATTAATCACGTTTTGCTAAGAGCCATTAAGAGTATGTATATATGAGAAATATAATAAAAACTAATAATTTGACAACTGAAGAATTTATCACGAGTAATGCAGTAAGACAATGATGGGTATTTAGTCCTTTGCTATTTATCACGCTAATGGATGAACTATCTAGAATATGCAACTACAAATTTATGTATACGACATAGTTAATGTCGATCACTTAGTCATACATGCAAAAGAGAGGATAGCATTTACAAAGAAAAGTGTTGATTTGGAATGAAACAATAAATAAACGGAAATAAAACTAGAAAATAAGTAAAACAGAACAGAAGTTAGATATTAAAATAAAAAATACAAGAATTAACTAAGTGGAAAATTTAGGATAAGCGTTGAACGCGCGAGAAGGGTGTCGACTTACTTGCGCCCGGCTCATTTGCGCCCACCGCTATTTTCGGACCATTTTCGCCCCAGAAAAATATCAACAGTAATTAAGGTCTTATTTGCGACCATGCTTGCAACTCATTAGTCATCACGACATCCAAAGTTGGCCGACTAGTGGGGAGGTCTTCTATATGCAGTATAGTTATTACAAAAACACTAAAATTAACAATTTTTCACTTAGCTGCCCTAACTTTTGTCGGCTAACTTTGGATGACTAATGAGTTTCTAGCATGGGCTCAAATGGAACCTTAATTACTGTTGATATTTTTCTGGGGCGCAAATGGAGAGAAAATGGCGGTGGGCACAAATGAGCTGGGCGCAACTAGGCCTATATCGTGAGGAGATATAGAACCGGAAATTACCAAATGAATTGAAAGAGCCACTAAATTATGTCAAGTTCTGAATTAAATATTTATCAAGGAAAAGGAAATAAGCGATTAAAAAGTCCGAGTTTTTAATAGGATGTACATTCCAGTACTAACATATGGATGTGAAGTATAGGCATTAATGACAGAGTCAATAGCAAAATACAAGGGAGATGATTTTTTATGGCAACATTAGAAGTAACCAGAAAGGATCGCATCCATGATAACAAGATTCGCGAATGGTTTAGTGTGAAAGCTATATGGGAAACATTGAAAAGAGACAATTAATGCAGTTTGGACATGACACACATAGACGAAAATTTAAAAAAAAGATATGAAAAGCGGGAGCAGATAAGAGAAGAAAAAGAGGCAGGTCCAGACCCACCCGAACCTGGAATAATGAAGTAGCCAGGATACTGCCGAAAAGCATTACAAGTTGCCTAGTTGGAGACGAGCAGAAGTAATATCAAGAGACCGTGACATATGACAAAACTTCTTTCACACCTCTGCACCCTAAAGGAAGAAGAAAATCGAGTATGTAATATGTGTAGAAAGAAGAAAAAGGAAATTTTAACGCCTTTACTAGAGCTAAAACTTAGACCTGAAAACGACATGTGAGAAAGTCAATAAATGCAGAGATGATAGTAAAATAAACAAAGCTTGGATAATACTTAAGCCAATGAGAAAAAAGTAGACATAATGCAGAAATTAGTTTAGTAGGTGCACGAAAGTGGGGAAAATTTGCTAATGGACGACAGATCCGAATATATAAGAACAGAAATAACAGAGGACATCGCTGAACAGAATAACATCAAACATATCAGAGCAGATAAAATAAAAAAAAACAGTTAAAGTGATAAAAACTGGCACATTTACAGGTCATTAATAAGACTACTAGCCACAATATTTAACAAACGCTTAGAAGTAGGTAGGCAAAGTTTGAGAAAAGTGGAAGAGAGCCATAATATTTACTTCTTTATTTATTTAAGCTGTAACCAACAGTTATATGAATCCAATTATAGGTTACAGCATATATGTATATTGTATGTAGCATGTGTTGTGTGTGGTGAAGTTATTCTTTCCCATAGACCAGTCTTCCGGGAAGAGCGCAGTTAATTCTATCCCAACGGCGAATGGTGACCAGGTCGCATACCGATCCAATGGACTGCGAAAAAATTTCGCCTGTACATGGATTCGAACCGAGGACTCGCTTATTGCAAGCCTAACGCTCTTGCCACTGCGCCACGCGGTAATATCCTCTGTATATAAAAAAGGGAAATACATAGAAGCGAGTGTGGAAACTATCACAGTATAATTGTAATGAGCCCTTTTATATCAGACTACTAAAGTCTAGTATAGAAGAGCAAACGAAATAACTAGCGGAGCAAAACGATTTTAGGGCGGGTTGTTTCTGCAGCGATGGAATGTTCCCTATAAAAATGAAAGCGCGTAGCACATGGCAGAACTGTTCATTGAACCTTCATAGATCTCCAAAAGGCTTACGTCACAGTCAGTAGTATTTAATGGGACAGCATGAGTCGAACCGGTGTTTATAAGAACTACATTAGGCAATTAAAGACCTATATATAGGGGATGTAGAAAGCATCATAAACGTGGGAATGAAAGCTTCCGAAGAATTTCAAATAAATGAAGGTTTATGACAAGGTTGCTTAATTGCACGTTTACTTTTTAAGATCTCTAACTGGAAATGTAAATGTTGCCGCATGAGCATACCAACAGAATCGAAGCCCTAGTACATAACAATAATAACAATAGACTGAAAGCACAGGAGTAATGCAACTGTACCGTGCTAGCAGGACGAATAGTAATAGGCCTTAATTGACTCACAGCAGATCCCGATGTTCCAATGTATCGCTCCCTTAGAAGAAGGGTGGGCACGCCCTGGGCTAGCTCTTTAACTCTCGGTAGAATATGGCGTGGTGTAAGAACTAGGCAAGAAAATGCGTCGGAATTTAAAATTGAACAGTAGGATTATGAACATTTGGGCGCCATGTTGTTACTCACAACATAAAAAACAAAACTAGCTAATTAATAATACCCCACCTACCTTTAGTGCTTCACTGCATACCTATATAAATAGTACAGGTAAAGGGGTTGCGGAAAGAACATAAAAATATTAACAGCAAAAGGGGCATTCAAGCAAACCCAAAAATCGCAGTAACACATGAATTACATACATAAGCCATGAAAGTGACAGCAATTTAGGTTTGTAGGACAATTGCCTAATAAATAAATAAACCATAAATATGAATCAACTTCCAAGTATTTTAGTCACAAATAGCTATTTTAGTCACAAATAGCTAATTATAGCTCGGATTACAACTCAGGTTAACCACATGTGACAGCGCAATTGAAATATGTGCATGACGCCCAAAGGACGCAGCGGATGTAAGTTTCGGGTACACGCTTATTTCAGAAATTTGGCAACAATGAATACTTGCTCTTTAGCGCTAATAATTGATTGAATAAAAAAGTAATTAAACACTACAAATACTTAGGTACCTGGTTGAATTATGACAATGATCAAACAAAAGAAATAAGGTCAAGAATGAAATCGGTTTTATGCAATCGCGACCTATCAATAGGTCTTAGAACTAGAACACTTAGATGCTACATATTCTCAACTCTGTTATATGGTATGGAGAGCTGGACACTGAAACAAAAATACATAAGGAAAATACAATCTTTTGAAATGTGGTGTTACAGGAGAATGTTGAGAATACGTGGACGGAAAGAAAAACAAATTTGGAAGATTTGGAAGAGATAAGAAAAGACTATGAATTAATAAAGACAGTTAAAGTGAGAAAATTGGAATACCTGTGACATATTCGAGAGATGACAGATATAAAATATTGCGGGTAATAATATACGGTCAAATAAGAGGAAAAAGAAGTGTGGGGAGAAGAAGGATTTCGTGGTTGAGGAATCTGAGAGAATGGTTCGGTTGTTCTTCAATAGAACTATGTAGAGCAGCAGGAAATAAAATAAAAATAGCAATGATGATATCCAACCTCCGCTAGGAGACGGTACACAAAGAAGAAGAAACACGCTTTAGTTTGAATTTCTAAGGCCTAGTAAGAACTGATTATAGTTGCATCATCTGCTTTTGTCGATAAAAAAAGCTGAGAAGTGCATGTACTTAAAATTTGGTTCGTTCTCATGCCCAGCGATCGGGAGGAAAAATCCTGGTATGTTGCATTTTGTACAAGAAAACTTCTAAGCCAGATTTGGCTGCATAATTCATAGAATCCAAGGACGCCACTATCAAAGAGAGCAGCTAACTGCGGCAAAAGTCAATCTAGGTATTCTGGAATTTCTGGACAGCTTGCACTTAGAAGCGGAAAACGGGAGGCTTTGTTTCTCTTTAGCAACCCTTAAGGAGACCGCACGGGAACCGGCGTAAATAGTGAAATTAGTATGCGAAATTAAAGAGGCATTCTTACCAAAGCTGTTCACGGCCGTTTTTGCAGAAAACAACGCCACGGGCAGTTTTCGTTTATGGACGCCGCAGCAAAATAGCTCAAGGAAAGGAGGAAATTCGACTACTGAACTAAATTAACCATTTATAAAACTATTGTTGAAAGCATTTGCTCCTACGGTTTAGAAGTTTAGGTATTAAACCAGAGACTAAGAAGTATTTGTAGTATTGAAAATTAATTTTTGGCGGAGAAGCAGTGGCACAGCTAGAAAGGACCATGTAAAAAACTAAATAAGAAGAACAAAACTTAAAGTGCAGGGAGCTATACTTGACACTATACACACGAAGAGGCTCTTATGGTATGGACATTTGGAGAGTATGAGGAACAACATATGACCTACAACAGTATAGTAATGGATCACTACAGAATACCTAGACAAATGAGGTGACCGAAGGCGTGGTCGTAAGAGATCTGGGAGAAGGCGACTGGAATGGTAGACAGAGATGGAAATTGAAAAGCGAGATGCTGCTCCAGTCGTAATAAAATATTACATATATACAAAGTGTTCCAAAAGAATTGGAAAAAGGGTCGTTAGTTATTCTACTTCCACTTGTTGTTAGGGGTTATATTTTCTGTATCTTCACATTTTTGGACCCCAAGTAGGATATTTTAATTTTACAAAGAATGTGTACTTGATTTGTGTCGAAAAATGCAATCGTTTTTTAGTTAAAGATGTTGGAAGTTATTATTACGAGTACGAAATTGCTCTTGAGCATGTAAACAGCACCTGTCATTTCGAAATTGGAAAATTAATTTTGGTACAACATTTTAACAATAGCAATAATGACCACCAATAATTTTAAGAAAATATTCACGATATCCCGCAGCTTTAAAAAACTATCCACAGATTGCTAGCTTAAAATTAGCTTCGGGTCCAAATCTAATACAGTGCGAACTGTCGAATAGGTTGTTTTTAGCTTAAATTCAGAACTTCTGTAAAATCATATTTTTATACTTAAGAATTGAATGAAGATACTTTTTATCACAATTGCAATAAAAATTGAATGTTTACCACATAGGCACTGTCTGACTGGTCTTTAATGCAATATTTTGTTTGATACTAATTAATATTATTGGTACTACTTATATATTTTACTCTTATAAACTGTCTAATTTTGACTTAGCTCCTCAATTGGATGTGTGCAAGTATGTTTTACTTTATCTTCTACTAGCTGACCCGACAAACGTTGTTTTGGATTATGACATGATGGGGAAAATCCTTCAAACCATTAAGCACAGAACGATAAAAGTATGACTGCAAATAGAAAGTTGTACAGTGTATAGAAAAACACACTTTCGATATTTTCCAATTCCAAACAAGCAAAAAATCATCCAAATCGGTCAAGTCGCTCTCGAGTTTTTGCGTTACTAACACACGGCGATTGAATTTTATAGTATATATAGATTAGGCACGTTGTATGTATCAGCTATAAACACTTAATTATTATTACGATAGATAAAATGTTATCGAAATTGGAATGATGCAGCATAAATATCCTAGTAATATCGCAGCTTTGCAGTGTATAAAAGCCTGGGAATTATCTATGCAAATGTTTCTCTCAAGTGAACATTCCTGTAAACAGAATAATTTTACAATTTCAAAAACTTTTAATATAAAATATATGAGAATTGTATATATGAATAATTCCCAATGTAATTGATTGACATTTTTTATTTTAAACACTTTTTAATTCCACGAAATCGAAATTTCTTGTAAAGAGAATGGCAAAGAATATCCTCTAATAACTAAACAAGTACCAGATGTTCACACTGAATCGTATTTTATTTTTCCTAGGTGGTATTAAGATATATATTTTCATCTATATTTGCTAATGTTGCTACGTATATCACTATATCAGGCATAATATGCTTAATAAAGACATTTAAATTTTTAATTTCAATAACATATCATGCCATAACTGTAGACAATGTGTTGATAAAAATGCTATAAACTGGTTGATTCATATATTTTTTGGCAAACTTGATACGAGGGTAGCACCCATAATTTCTGCAAAATTAATATTAACTGCATCATGGCAATCAAACTTGCTATAAAACAAATGTTTGTGGTTTTCTAGTTTGCCAGTTTACATGTATTATTCGAGTTAATTTTAAAATAAGTGTTGTGCGCCAAAAATGAATTTAACGTTAGAAAATTTTAGAGCCATGATTTACTATGACTTTAAATGTTCGCTATCTTCGAAAGAAAGCTTTGGACGACTTCGTGCTGCATTTGGTGACCAAGCGTATTTGTAAAGAACTGTTTATAACTGGTTTCAACGAGTTTCACTTAGCGATGATTTTCGCGAAGGAAGACCAATTTAAGCAGTTACCGAAACAAACATAGACTCAGTGCGAAGAATGATTGAGAAGTACAATTAAGTCACATATAGAATTATTAGGAGCGCCTTGGACATTGGCATAACTGCAATAAACAAGATTTTACATAATTATTTGGGTTTAAGAAAAGTCCGTTGTCGGTGGATACCACACAGTTTAACAGAAGCACAAGAACAACAGCGTGTCGAATGGTGCAAGAAAACTCTTAAAAAATAGAATCAAAGTAGGTCTAAAGCCGTTTACAACATCATCATTCTGTGGCAAAAAGGCATAAGGGTATAAGTCGACTTATATCATTTTTGATTTTATTGATGTCTCGTGTCCAGAGCAATATCAGACATCTAATTGCAAGAGGATATAAGTCTACATACCATAATCGCATTGTTACAGCAAGTTTTCTAAATGGTATATGTGTACTAATACCTCAGGTCAAAGCTTTTCGTAAAGTTATCTACAACGCCAGAACAGCATATGTTAACTTATACCCTTTTGCCATTTCATAACTTTCCGTTTTTGTTGGAAACAAATAACTTATGTACACTTATACTACGAGTGCATTTCCATGCAGGTGCAATAGCGTGTTTTAGCGGTCCAGTTTTCCAGTGGTATTATTAGTTATTATAGTGTAGTTTAACGAATAAGTGCCAAAATGTACACACGCCCTCGTACGTACAAAGTTTTGCAGAAGTGCTGTAACAAGAACTTAACCGGTAAGTTTACAGATAACCTCACATTATTTGAACTCGAAACCACATATTCTCTTTTAGTTTATGTCTACAAATGC